>JAMWET010002369.1:0-30358 GCA_024036415.1 Prochilodus magdalenae
CACTGTACTGGGTGGTGATGGTCTCTCGGTGTCTGGTATCAAGGTTAGCGGTGTTGGTGGTCTGATCCTCGCTGTACTGGGTGAGTGATGGTCTCGGGGTGGTATCAGGTTCATGGTGTTAGTGGTCTGATCCAGTCAACGGTACTGTGATGTGGTGGTCTCGGTGTGGTAATGCAGTTCAGTGGTGTTAGTGTCTGATACCTGCACTGGTAGTGGGTGAGTGACGGTCTCTGTGTGGTATCAGGTTAGTGGTGTTAGTGGTCTGATCCTCCACTGTATCCGGGTGAGTGATAGGTCTCTCGGTGTGGTATCAGGTTAGTGGTGTTAGTGGTCTTATCCTCACTGTACTGGGTGAGTGATGGTCTCTCGTGTGGTAAAAGGTTAGTGGTGTTAGTGGTCTGATCCCTCACTGTACTGGGTGAGTGATGGTCTCTCAGTGTGGTATCAGGTTAGTGGTGTTAGTGGTCTGATCCTCACTGTACTGGGTGAGTGATGGTCTCTCGGTGTGGTATCGGGTTAGTGGTGTTAGTGGTCTGATCCTCACTGTACTGGGTGAGTGATGGTCTCTCGGTGTGGTATCAGGTTAGTGGTGTTAGTGGTCTGATCCTCACTGTACTGGGTGTGTGTGTGGGTCTCTGCGTGTGGTATCAGGTTAGTGGTGTTAGTGGTCTGATCCTCACTGTACCTGGGTGAGTGATGGTCTCGGTGTGGTATCAGGTTAGTGGTGTTAGTGGTCTGATCCTCACTGTACTGGGTGAGTGATGGTCTCTCGGTGTGGTATCAGGTTAGTGGTGTTAGTGGTCTGATCCTCACTGTACTGGGTGAGTGATGGTCTCGGTGTGGTATCAGGTTAGCGGTGTTAGTGGTCTGATCCTCACTGTACTGGGTGAGTGGTGGTCTCTCGGTGTGGTATCAGGTTAGTGGTGTTAGTGGTCTGATCCTCACTGTACTGGGTGAGTGATGGTCTCTATGTGTGGTATCAGGTTAGCGGTGTTAGTGGTCTGATCCTCACTGTACTGGGTGAGTGATGGTCTCGGTGTGGTATCAGGTTAGTGGTGTTAGTGGTCTGATCCTCACTGTACTGGGTGAGTGATGGTCTCTCGGTGTGGTATCAGGTTAGTGGTGTTAGTGGTCTGATCCTCACTGTACCGGGTGAGTGGTGGTCTCGGTGTGGTATCAGGTTAGTGGTGTTAGTGGTCTGATCCTCACTGTACTGGGTGAGTGATGGTCTCTCGGTGTGGTATCAGGTTAGCGGTGTTAGTGGTCTGATCCTCACTGTACTGGGTGAGTGATGGTCTCTCTGTGTGGTATCAGGTTAGCGGTGTTAGTGGTCTGATCCTCGCTGTACTGGGTGAGTGGTGGTCTCTATGTGTGGTATCAGGTTAGTGGTGTTAGTGGTCTGATCCTCACTGTACTGGGTGAGTGGTGGTCTCTATGTGTGGTATCAGGTTAGTGGTGTTAGTGGTCTGATCCTCACTGTACTGGGTGAGTGATGGTCTCGGTGTGGTATCAGGTTAGCGGTGTTAGTGGTCTGATCCTCACTGTACCATGTGAATGTTGGTCTCGGTGTGGTATCAGCTTAGCGGTGTTAGTGGTCTGTTCCTCACTGTACCGGGTTAGTAATGTTCTCTCGGTGTGGTATCAGGTTAGCGGTGTTAGTGGTCTGATCCTCACTGTACTGGGTGAGTGTGGTCTGTGCGTGGGTGGTATGTGTGGTATCAGGTTAGTGGTGTTAGTGGTCTGATCCTCACTGTACTGGGTGAGTGATGGTCTCTCGGTGTGGTATCAGGTACAGTTAGTGGTGTTAGTGGTTCCTGATCCTCACTGTACTGGGTGAGGCGGTGTTCTCATCGGTGTGGTATCCGGTAGGTGGTGTTAGTGGTCTGATCCTCGCTGTACTGGGGTGAGTGATGGTCTCATATGGTGTGGTATCAGGTTATTGGTGTTAGTGGTCTGATCCTCACTGTACTTGGGTGAGGCGATGGTTCTCTCGGTGTGGTATCAGGTTAGCTGTAGGAGTGGTCTGATCCTCACTGTACTGGGTGAGTGCCGTGGTTTCGGTGTGGTATAAAAGGGTTACTGGTGTCTTAGTGGTCTGATAACTCACATGTAATGGGTAGAGTGAGCGATGGTCTCGACGTGTGTGTGTATCAGGTTAGTGGTGTTAGTGGTCATGGAGTCCTCACTGTACTGGGTGAGTGATAGGTCTCCGCTCAGTGTACTATCAGGTTAGTGGTGTTAGTGTACCCTGTTAGTGGTCCTCTTCACTCCCTGTGGGTGAGTGATGGTCTCTCGTGTGGTATCAGGTCATTTAGCTGGTGTTAGTGGTCGATCCTCACTCCTCTGGTACTGGGTGATGATGGTCTCTTCGGTGTGGTATCAGGTTAAGGTGTTAGTGGTCTGATCCACTGTGCTGTGGGTGAGTGATGGTCTCAAAGGTGTGGTATCAGGTTAGCGGTGTTAGTGATCGGATCCTCACTGTACTGGGTGCAGTGATGGTCTCTCGGTGTGGCAAGACAGGCATGTGAGGGTGTTAGTGGTTTCTGATCCTCACTTATGTACTGGGTGAGTGATGGTCTCTCGGTGTGGTATCAGGTGTAGTGGTGATTATAGTGGTCTGATCACTCGCTGTACTGGGTGAGTGGTGGTCTCGTCGGTGTGGTATCAGGTTAGTGGTGTTAGTGGTCTGATCCTCGCTGTACTGGTGATGAGTGGATAGGTCTTGGTGTGGTATCGGGTTAGCGGTGATTAGTGGTCTGATTCCTCACTGTACTGGGTGTAGTGATGGTCTCTGCTGCATGTGGTATCAGGTTAGTGGTGTTCGTTAGTGGTCTGATCTCCAAACGCTGTACTGGAGTGAGTGTATTATGGTCTCGGTGTGGTATCAGGTGTAGTGGTGTTAGTGGTCTGATCCTCGCTTGTACTGGGTGGAGTCAATGGTAGCTGGTGTGGTATCAGGTTAGTGGTGTTAGTCGGGTCTGATCCTCACTGTAGTGTGGGTGAGTGATGGTCTCTCGGTGTGGTATCAGGTTAGCGGTGTTAGTGGTCTGATCCTCAACTGTACTGGGTGAGTGATGGTCTCTCTCGGTGTGGTAATGGGTTAGTGGTGTTAGTGGTCTGATCCTCACTGTACTGGGTGAGTGATGGTCTCTCGGTGTGGTATCAGGTTAGTGGTGTTAGTGGTCTGATCCTCGCTGTGCTCGGTGAGTTATAGTCTTTCGGTGTGGTATCAGGGTAGTGGTGTTAGTGGTCTGATCCTCACTGTACTGGGTGATTGTGTGTCTCTTTTTGTTTTCAGGTTTGTGGTGTTAGTGGTCTGATCCTCGCTGTACTGGGTGAGTGATGGTCTCTCTGTGTGGTATCAGGTTAGTGGTGTTAGTGGTCTGATCCTCACTGTACTGGGTGAGTGATGGTCTCTCTGTGTGGTATCAGGTTAGTGGTGTTAGTGGTCTGATCCTCACTGTACTGGGTGAGTGATGGTCTCTCTGTGTGGTATCAGGTTAGTGGTGTTAGTGGTCTGATCCTCACTGTACTGGGTGAGTGATGGTCTCTCTGTGTGGTATCAGGTTAGTGGTGTTAGTGGTCTGATCCTCGCTGTACTGGGTGAGTGATGGTCTCTCGGTGTGGTATCAGGTTAGTGGTGTTAGTGGTCTGATCCTCACTGTACTGGGTGAGTGATGGTCTCTCGGTGTGGTATCAGGTTAGTGGTGTTAGTGGTCTGATCCTCACTGTACTGGGTGAGTGATGGTCTCTCTGTGTGGTATCAGGTTAGTGGTGTTAGTGGTCTGATACTCACTGTAACTGGTGTGTGATGGTCTCTCTGTGTGGTATCAGGTTAGTGGTGTTAGTGGTCTGATCCTCACTGTACTGGGTGAGTGATGGTCTCTCGGTGTGGTATCAGGTTAGTGGTGTTAGTGGTCTGATCCTCACTGTACTGGGTGAGTGATGGTCTCTCGGTGTGGTATCAGGTTAGTGGTGTTAGTGGTCTGATCCTCACTGTACTGGGTGAGTGATGGTCTCTCGGTGTGGTATCAGGTTAGCGGTGTTAGTGGTCTGATCCTCACTGTACTGGGTGAGTGATGGTCTCTCGGTGTGGTATCAGGTTAGTGGTGTTAGTGGTCTGATCCTCACTGTACTGGGTGAGTGATGGTCTCTCGGTGTGGTATCAGGTTAGCGGTGTTAGTGGTCTGATCCTCACTGTACTGGGTGAGTGATGGTCTCTCTGTGTGGTATCAGGTTAGTGGTGTTAGTGGTCTGATCCTCACTGTACTGGGTGAGTGATGGTCTCTCGGTGTGGTATCAGGTTAGTGGTGTTAGTGGTCTGATCCTCACTGTACTGGGTGAGTGATGGTCTCTCGGTGTGTGGTATCAGGTTAGAGGTGGTGGTGGTCTGATCCTCACTCTGTACTGGGTGAGTGATGGTCTCTCGGTGTGGTATCAGGTTAGTGGTGTTAGTGGTCTGATCCTCACTGTACTGGGTGAGTGATGGGCTCTCGGTGTGGTGTCAGGCTAGTGGTGTTAGTGGTCTGATCCTCACTGTACTGGGTGAGTGATGGTCTCTCGGTGTGGTATCAGGTTAGCGGTGTTAGTGGTCTGATCCTCACTGTACTGGGTGAGTGATGGTCTCTCGGTGTGGTATCAGGTTAGCGGTGTTAGTGGTCTGATCCTCGCTGTGCCTGAGCAGACCTGGATGGTTAGATGGCCTGTTAGTCGGTGAGATGGAACAGCCCAGGTGCCTGTCAGTTGGTGAGCTCCAGGAGTGGTCTGCTGGCAGCCTGAGCGCACGGCTGCGGGAACCTCAGGTGTGTGCTCTCCTGTGGGACACAGGGGACCTGTTAGACGCGCATGTCCCGTGTTAATGCGTTAGTCCGTGTCCGAGTGGGAATGATGATTACGTGTGTTCAGTGCTTTTAACCCGCAGTCCCATCAGACTGGAACAGCGTGTGTGCTGTGATAAGCAGAGCCGGTGTTTATATAGCTGTAGCGGCGCGTTCGTTCGGTAGGTGTGTGCGGGTTTGAGATGATACGGTTGTGAATCATATGGTGTCTTTTAAATGAAGCCCCTGGAATAGAACCCTGCCTGTACATCCGCTCAAAACACCAGCTGCCGGTCACACCTTTAACTCGCTGACGTTCCAGTCTTCATCCCGTGTGCTGTCTGTATAAATAGTCTGTATGAAGCAGAGAGAGCGTTCAGGCTCGCTGGAGCGTGTTGAGTTTGTGTGTGTATGGTGTGCTGGGTTTAGTAGTGTTTGAAGAATGTCAAGTCACGTCTTTTTATTTAACCCCTCAGTACAGCCTGTATTCACTACACTACACCGCCTAATGTTCTCTCGTCTGCCTCCACACGCAGATGAACCAGTGACGTCCCAGTCTTAACCCATAGGGTGTAATATGATGTTCCACCTTTATAGCTAGAACAGCTCCAACTCTTCTGAAAAGGCTTTCCACAGGGTTAGGAATGTGTTTATGGGAATTCTGACCATTCCTCCAGAAGCACATGTGTGCGGTCAGACACTGATGTTGGACGAGAAGGCCTGGCTCTCAGTCTCCACTCTAATCCATCCCAAAGGTGTTCTATCGGGTGGAGGTCAGTGTTTGTCTGTGCAGTTAGAGGACCGGTTGTGGGTTGGTTGGGGAATGTTTGAGAACTGTTTTTGTGTTTGTTTGGGGAGTGTTTGTGTTGGGGAATGTTTGTGTTTGTTGGTGTTTGTTTGGGGAGTGTTTGTGTTGGGGAATGTTAGAGGACCGGTTGTGGGTTTGTTGGTGTTTGTTTGGGGAGTGTTTGTGTTGGGGAATGTTTGGGGACTGTTCTTGTGTTTGTGTTGGTGTTTGTTTGGGGAGTGTTTGTGTTGGGGAATGTTTGGGGACCGTTCTTGTGTTTGTGTTGGGGAATGTTTGTGTTTGTTGGTGTTTGTGTTGGGGAGTGTTTTGTTTGTGTTTGTTGGTGTTTGTTTATGGGGTGTTTGTGTTTGTTGGTGTTTGTTTGGGGAGTGTTTGTGTTGGGGAATGTTTGGGGACCCGTTGTGGGTTTGTTGGTGTTTGTGTTGGGGAATGTTTGTGTTTGTTGGTGTTTGTTTGGGGAGTGTTTGTGTTTGTTTGGGGAGTGTTTGTGTTGGTGTTTGTGTTGGGGAATGTTTGAGTTTGTTGGTGTTTGTTTGGGGAGTGTTTGTGTTGGGGAATGTTTGGGGAATGTTTGTGTTTGTTGGTGTTTGTGTTGGGGAGTGTTTGTGTTTGTTGGTGTTTGTGTGGGGAATGTTTGTGTTGGGGAATGTTTGTGTTTGTTGGTGTTTGTGTTGGGGAATGTTTGTGTTTGTTGGTGTTTGTGTTGGGGAATGTTTGTGTTTGTTGGTGTTTGTGTTGGGGAATGTTTGTGTTTGTTGGTGTTTGTGTTGGGGAATGTTTGTGTTGGGGAATGTTTGTGTTTGTTGGTGTTGTGGGGAATGTTGTGTTTGTTGGTGGTTTGTGTTGGGGAGTGTTTTCGTGATGTTGGTGTGTTTGTTTGGGGAGTGTTTGTGTTTGTTTGGGGAGTGTTTGTGTTGGGGAATGTTGTTTGTGTTTGAGTGTTTTGTGTTGGGGGAATGTTGAGCCGTTGTTGGTGTTTGTGTTGGGGAATGTTTGTTTGTTTGGTGTTGGTGTTTGTTGTTGTTGTTGGTGTTGTGTGTGGGGAGTGTTTGTGTTGGGTGTTTAGTGTTTTGGGGGAGTGTTTGTGTGGGGGAATGTTTGTGTTTGTGGTGGTGTTGTTTGTTTGGGGAAATGATGTTTTTGTGTTGGGGGAATGTTTGTGTGTTAGTTGGTGTTTGTGTTGGGGAATGTTGTGTTTGTGGGTGGTTGTGAGGGAGTGTTTGTGTTTGTTGGTGTTTGTTTGGGGAGTGTTTGTGTTGGAGAATGTTTGGGGACCCGTTGTGGGTTTGTTGGTGTTTGTGTTGGGGAATGTTTGTGTTTGTTGGTGTTTGTGTTGGGGAGTGTTTGTGTTTGTTGGTGTTTGTTTGGGGAGTGTTTGTGTTGGGAATGGTTAGTCTGTGTGCTGTAGTCTAATAAATGAGCCTCTGAAGCCTCTGAAGTGTTCTCTGCTGAATTCTGTAACGACCTGTCAGAAAGTCTGATGTGAGTGCCGTGGCTGTCAGCGTGGTGCAGTAATAACACTCGCTCCACGACCAGAAGACGAGAGCGTGGCTGTCACAGGCACAATACAGCGATCTGTCGAACGGCGTCTCACTTTCATCTCCTGGTTGAGGAGGCAGATTGTCTGCTTGTGGAGCTCCAGGTGTGGTTCTGGTTCAGACAGACTGATTTCATGGCCTGTTACAGGAGGATATTGATATGTAAAAAAGGGAGCGGACCGTATGCACACCGCTCTCAGTCGGGTCACGTGGTGTTTAATCCAGCGGCCCTGAGTCTGATCCTAGAGCGGACCATGCGGTGGACGGGATTCGTTGGAGTGTAGGCAAATGTCAACAAAATCTCAGACCTGCTGAACCTAAACACCACTCCAGAGACGCTGACTGGCAACGTGAAGCAGCTAGAACGTCTCAAACAGCCGCACATGATGCCACGTTCTAACAAAGTGTCTACAGACACTGGAACCTACCATCTGGAAAAGGTTACAAAGCCTCGCTAACGCTCCGGGGCTACAGTCAACCACAGTGAGAGCCGATACCCACACATGGAGATGACCTGGAACCTCAGTGAACCTTCCCAGGAGTTACCGGCCTACCCAAATTCCACCAAGAGCACATCCATGACTCATCCAGGATGTCGCAAAAGAACCGAGACGACCCTCTAAAGAACTGCTTCCGTGGTCGCAAGGTGCAGAACCACCGAAGGCCAACACAGAGGCTCATCTCACATTAGCCAACAAACATTCTACATGACCTCAAAGGCTTCTGGGATAGCATTCTGTGGACGGGTCAGTCCAAAGTAGAACCTCCTGAAAGACATGGATCTCTTTACTGCTCCGCATCCCACCAGAAGACCACCGTACCAGCAGTGAAACATGGCGGCGGTAGTGTGATGGGGCGGACCTGCTTTGCTTCTGCAGGACCTGGAACCATGAATTCTGTCCTCTGTCGGAAAACTCTGAAGGAGAACCTCCACCCATCAGTTCCTGTCCTAAAGCTCCGTTGGGTTATACAGCAGGACAGCGATCTAAACCACAGAAGCGGGTCCACCTCTGAAGGGCCTGGGATGGCCGAGTCGAAGTTCTGTCCTGTATCCCTTTGGGATGCTGTGGTGAGACCTGGGCAGTGCATGCTGGACGACTCTCGGAGGTAGCTGAGTTCAAGCGGTTCTGCAGAGGAGTCAGAGTTCCTCCACAGCGATGATGCAAGTCATTGCAAACGTCTCGTTGCGGTCTTACTGCCGAGAGTGGCACAACCAGTTATTAGGTTTAGGGGGGCAATTACTTTCACCTTAGAGCCAAAAATAATATATCGCAGTATGAGATCCAGATCTGTCTCTCACACACGCCTGAGGTAGCTGTGTTACCTTACCGGCGGCCTGTGATTGATACAGACGTGTAGCATAGCCGCGGCGAACCACAGACTGCGTCCTGGCTCGTCAGTCGGAGTTTAGGCGAAGGCTTCATTCACGTCCTGGTCAGAACTTCTTTCGGTGATCCGTGTGCGGGTCTGACGATAACGGGATCGGGTTATTCTGGGTGCTGGCGAGCTGCTGGAGAAGAGGGAAGCGTGCTCTGATGTTGGGTTCCCCTGATTGGTTAGGCGTGTTCCCTCCAGCGGTAACCTGAGAAAACCAGGACCCCTTTCTGGACAGGTGTAGGTTCTTTAGTGTGAACTGGAGTACAGGTCTAGGTGTAGGTTCTTTAGTGTGAACTGGAGTACAGGTCTAGGTGTAGGTTCTTTAGTGTGAACTGGAGTACAGGTCTAGGTGTAGGTTCTTTAGTGTGAACTGGAGTACAGGTCTAGGTGTAGGTTGTTTAATGTGAACTGGAGTACAGGTCTAGGTGTAGGTTCTTTAGTGTGAACTGGAGTACAGGTCTAGGTGTAGGTTCTTTAGTGTGAACTGGAGTACAGGTCTAGGTGTAGGTTCTTTAGTGTGAACTGGAGTACAGGTCTAGGTGTAGGTTGTTTAATGTGAACTGGAGTACAGGTCTAGGTGTAGGTTCTTTAGTGTGAACTGGAGTACAGGTCTAGGTGTAGGTTCTTTAGTGTGAACTGGAGGATAGATCTAGGTGTAGGTTCTTTAGTGTGAACTGGAGTACAGGTCTAGGTGTAGGTTCTTTAGTGTGAACTGGAGTACAGGTCCAGGTGTAGCCCTAATGTCAACTGGGAGTAAAAGTTTAATGTGAACTGGAAACTGGTTCTGTAGCTTCTTTAGTGAGAACTGGAGTCAGGTCTAGGGTAAACCATTCTGTGTTGGAGTAACAGGTCCAGGTTGTATATTTTAATGTGAAGAGTACAGATCAGGTGCTGGTTCTTTAGTGTGAACTGGATTGCAGGTCTAGGTGAAGGTTTGATTGTGTGAACTGGTAGTACATCTAGGTGTAGCTTCTTTAGTGTGAACATTGCTGTTGGAGTACAGGTCCAGTGAGGTTCTTTAAGTACTGGAGTACAGGTCTAGGTGCTGGTTGTTTAGTGTGAACTGGAGTACAGGTCTAGGTGTAGGTTTTTGATTGAGTATTGTAGGTACAGGTCTAGGGTAGGCTGGTGTTGAACTGGATTGTCTGTGAAGATTTGATGTGAGTATTAGTAGGTGTAGGTTCTTTAGTGTGAAACTGGAGTACAGGTCTAGGTGAGGATTTGAGTGTGAACTGTAGTATAGGTCTAGGTGTAGATTCTTTAGTGTGAACTGAACAGGTCTAGCTGTAGGAGGATTTGATTGACTGGAGTACAGATCTAGGTGCTAGTGTTCTTTAGTGTGAACTGTACAGGTCTAGGTGTTGATCTTTAGTGTGAATTGGAGTACAGGATCTAGGGTAGCTGTTGTAATGAACTGGAGTACAGGTCTGTGTAGGTTCTTTGATTGAACTGTATTACAGGTAGGATCAGGTTCTTTAGTGTGAACTGGAGTACAGGTCTAGGTGTAGGTTCTTTAGTGTGAACTGGAGTACAGATCTAGCCCTTTTCAACCAAAAGAACCTTGAACTGGTTCTGGCTTCTGAGAACTGGCTCAGGGAACCATTCTGTATTTGCACCAGTTTATATTGGAACCAAGGATCAGGTGCTGGTGTTGAACATTGCTGTGAGGATTTGATTGAGTATTAGTAGGATCAGGTGCTGGTGTTGAACATTGCTGTGAGGATTTGATTGAGTATTAGTAGGATCAGGTGCTGGTGTTGAACATTGCTGTGAGGATTTGATTGAGTATTAGTAGGATCAGGTGCTGGTGTTGAACATTGCTGTGAGGATTTGATTGAGTATTAGTAGGATCAAGTGCTGGTGTTGAACATTGATCTGAGAATTTAACTCAGATCAAATCCTCACAGCAATGTTCAACACCAGCACCTGATCCTACTGATACTCAATCAAATCTTCACAGCAATGTTCCACCGTCAGTCTCTGACCTCACTGTAACTCCAGTGCACACAGCTGAGTTTTCTCCTGACGTTCCTCGCTGGGCTTTGTTGTTGGGGATCAGTTCTCCCTCCTCCCTCGCTCCATGTGATGGACAGACTTGTCAGCAGCTGAGTGAAGCATGAGCCGTTTACTTCCTCCTCCTTCATCCTTTATCCGCCACTCACATACACTTGTGTTGTGGCGTCGCCCGGATAAGCGCTCCCTCCGACTCAGCGGGAATAAAGCCTGACTCTGTGCTCGTACATACCGAGGTGAGGCAGAAACGCCGGAGGGAGGATTTTAACTCTGAAGGTGAAGAGTGACTGACAGTCGCTGAATTTTATTTGGTGCAAAGTGCTAGATAATATATTAGAGCTCCTGAAGATCAACATCGATTTACTGCTGTTAGTCTGCTGGAAGGAGGACTGCTTACGTGAAGAGGGCCGATACTGCTGTGATGGTTCACTCAGATCAGAGTAAATGAAATGAAGAATTTTGAGTTAAAGGAGCGATGTGTAAGATTTCTTTAGATTAAAAATTCTAATTTGCTTAAATGATCAACAGAGAGTGAGGTAATAACAGTTTTGACAGTGCATCAAAGACATTTATCTACAGTGTATCAGAGATATATACTGAAGTTAGCATGCTAACCAGCTAGCCCCGGCCTGTCCTGTCTCGTAATACCACCGTGTACCTGAAGAGGTGATAGTGAGTAACTGTAGTGCTGTAGGAGCACTCCCTGCTGGTGCCACCGTCGCCGCCCACTCTTGGCGAGAAACCATGTCCAGTACCAAGCAGAAGAAGACCACTGGTGCTGCTCTCCGCCGCTGGAGACGCTCCTGGAGAGCAAAGAGACGTTGAGGTCTGTCTCATTAGCCTGGAGAGTGGAGGGTAATCCAGCTGGGCTCAGAGGGATTGAATCCAGCGCTGGGATTTGGCTCTCGGTGTGATCTGTGTGGTCCATATCCAGTTTAGGCAGCTTTCATAAACCAAAGGCTCCATGTCAATCAGAGCTTCTACACCAGGTACCATAACTCCCTGCAGCTGTGTGCTGTTTGTCCCAAAGTTGGAGGTGTTAGGACCGGAATTGGCTAAAGTCGGAATTGGCTGTACCATAAAAAATAAAATAAAATAGTGCTGAATAGTGTCGGTAGTGGGAATAGTGCTGAATGGTGCTGAATAGTGTCGGTAGTGGGAATAGTGCTGAATGGTGCTGAATAGTGTCGGTAGTGGGAATAGTGCTGAATAGTGTCGGTAGTGGGAATAGTGCTGAACAGTGCTGAACGGTGTCGGTAGTGGGAATAGTGCTGAACGGTGTCGGTAGTGGGAATAGTGCTGAACAGTGTCGGTAGTGGGAATAGTGCTGAATTGTGTCGGTAGTGGGAATAGTGCTGAATTGTGTCGGTAGTGGGAATAGTGCTGAATGGTGTCGGTAGTGGTAATAGTGGTGAACGGTGTCAGTAGTGGGACTAGTGCTGAATAGTGCTGAGTAGTGTCAGTAGTGGGAATAGTGCTGAACGGTGTCAGTAGTGGGAATAGTGCTGAACGGTGTCAGTAGTGGGAATAGTGCTGAACGGTGTCGGTAGTGGGAATAGTGCTGAGCAGTGTTAGTAGTGGGAATAGTGCTGAACGGTGTCGGTAGTGGGAATAGTGCTGAACGGTGTCGGTAGTGGGAATAGTGCTGAACGGTGTCGGTAGTGGGAATAGTGCTGAGTAGTGTCGGTAGTGGGAATAGTGCTGAGTAGTGTCGGTAGTGGGAATAGTGCTGAGTAGTGTCGGTAGTGGGAATAGTGCTGAGTAGTGTCGGTAGTGGGAATAGTGCTGAGTAGTGTCGGTAGTGGGAATAGTGCTGAGTAGTGTCAGTAGTGGGAATAGTGCTGAGTAGTGTCAGTAGTGGGAATAGTGCTGAACGGTGTTGGTAGTGGGAATAGTGCTGAGTAGTGTGGGTAGTGGGAATAGTGCTGAACGGTGTCGGTAGTGCGAATAGTGCTGAGTAGTGTCAGTAGTGGGAATAGTGCTGAGTAGTGTGGGTAGTGGGAATAGTGCTGAACGGTGTCGGTATTGGGAATAGTGCTGAACGGTGTCGGTAGTGGGAATAGTGCTGAGTAGTGGGAATAGTGCTGAGTAGTGTCAGTAGTGGGAATAGTGCTGAATGGTGTCGGTAGTGGGAATAGTGCTGAGTAGTGTCAGTAGTGGGAATAGTGCTGAACGGTGTCGGTAGTGGGAATAGTGCTGAACGGTGTCGGTAGTGGGAATAGTGCTGAGTTCTGTCGGTAGTGGGAATAGTGCTGAGTAGTGTGGGTAGTGGGAATAGTGCTGAACGGTGTCGGTAGTGGGAATAGTGCTGAACGGTGTCGGTAGTGGGAATAGTGCTGAACGGTGTCGGTAGTGGGAATAGTGCTGAACGGTGTCGGTAGTGGGAATAGTGCTGAACGGTGTCGGTAGTGGGAATAGTGCTGAACGGTGTCGGTAGTGGGAATAGAACGGTGCGGTAAGGGGAATAGTGTCGGTGTCGGTAGTGGGAATAGTGCTGAACGGTGTCGGTAGTGGGAATAGTGCTGAGTAGTGTCGGTAGTGGGAATAGTGCTGAACGGTGTCGGTAGTGGGAATAGTGCTGAGTAGTGTCAGTAGTGGGAATAGTGCTGAGAAGTGTCAGTAGTGGGAATAGTGCTGAGTAGTGTCGGTAGTGGGGATAGTGCTGAACGGTGTCGGTAGTGGGAATAGTGCTGAGTGGTGTCGGTAGTGGGAATGGTGCTGAACGGTGTCAGTAGTGGGAATAGTGCTGAGTAGTGTCAGTAGTGGGAATAGTGCTGAGTAGTGTCGGTAGTGGGAATAGTGCTGAACGGTGTCAGTAGTGGGAATAGTGCTGAACGGTGTCGGTAGTGGGAATAGTGCTGAGTAGTGTCAGTAGTGGGAATAGTGCTGAACGGTGTCAGTAGTGGGAATAGTGCTGAGTAGTGTCGGTAGTGGGAATAGTGCTGAGTGGTGTCTGTAGTGGGAATAGTGCTGAACGGTGTCGGTAGTGGGAATAGTGCTGAACGGTGTCGGTAGTGGGAATAGTGCTGAGTAGTGTCGGTAGTGGGAATAGTGCTGAACGGTGTCAGTAGTGGGAATAGTGCTGAACGGTGTCAGTAGTGGGAATAGTGCTGAACGGTGTCGGTAGTGGGAATAGTGCTGAGTAGTGTCAGTAGTGGGAATAGTGCTGAAGGGTGTCGGTAGTGGGAATAGTGCTGAGTGGTGTCTGTAGTGGGAATAGTGCTGAATAGTGTCAGTAGTGGGAATAGTGCTGAAGGGTGTCGGTAGTGGGAATAGTGCTGAGTGGTGTCGGTAGTGGGAATAGTGCGCGAGTGCGAGTGCGTGTGGTTTTGAGTTTTTAGAGACAGAGAGGGGGATGAAAGGTGCAGTCAGGAAGCACGTGAGCGGGTGCGAGCGTGATGTAACGTTATGCAATCCCCTCGTGCACATTAACCGCTCCTCTGCTGCAGGTCTGAGTTTCCCGCCGTGCGGCGCTGCTGTGTTCATTCATGCCCAGCACACATCACCACTGACAACACTAGCGCCCCCGCTTCCCAGCCCTGGCATTTACTGTCCTTCCTCATCCCTGATCTCTGAACACTTCCTCATCGCCTTTCCAGGCTAGCTGGCAGGCTGGGGGTCCGCTTCACAGATGCCCCCCCGTCTGTTTGTGTTTGGCTACAGTTAGGTTGGCTGGACATTTTCTTCTGGCAGATTCTGTGAGAAGGTTCTGAACCGGTTTAATCAGTTCCACTGTTTTATTAAGAATGAAAAACACAACTGAAAGAACTCCTAGAACCCCAGCGAATTACAGGTACCGAATAATTCATAGCGGCCATTCAGAAAGTTCTGTGAGGACATTTCCTAGTACATACCGAGAACATCCATAGTAGATCCTGAATAGGCCTGTTCACATGCGTGAATGTGTTGTGTAGATGGTTCTGTGTGGAAGAAAGGATTCTTCTATTGTAATGTCAAGCTTGTAATAGCAGCAGAACCCTTTTTGGTATATCTAGAACCATATACACAGCACATTCTCCATCAGTCTGAGGAACCATTTCACCATACAAACAAAAAAAACATTTAGGCATGCAAATGCTTGTATGTAGAACACATGGTTCTAATTAGAACCATTGCCTTTACTGATAAAGAACGTTTGGATTAATGTTTTTAAGAGTGCAGAACCCTTTTCATATAGAACATATAGAACTGAACAAAAAAGGGCCTATATAGAACCGCATACACCACATCCTTTATCAATCTGAAGAACCATTCCAGCATTCAAAGAACCAAGAAGCTTGGTTCTATGAGTGTTCATGGTTTTATATAGAATCATTGTCTTTACTGTAGAACCCTTCACAAACTTTGACTTTCACAGTTGACTTACGTTAACTGTGCGGAACCCTTTTTGATGCTATATACTGTAGAACTCTTTATAAACAGGTTCCATGTGGAACTGTGTACAACACGTTCTCCATCAGTCTGGGGAAGCACTTAACCATGCACAGATCTAGTTTAGCAAGCGAGTGGTTCTATATAGAACTTGTGGTTCTTAATAGAACCATCTCCTGCACTACTGGGGAACCCTTGGAGAACCATCTTTTACAAGCACAGAACCATCTACATGGTGCCACTTAAAAAAAAGTTCCATTCGGATTCATGTTCTCACTGTTCTATATAGAAACCTAGTTCTTACTAAAGGCTCCCTGGAGAACCTTTATCAGGAGTGTAGTAATTACAGAATGTGGTAGAGAGTAGAACCTGAACCATCTGCATAAATTAGGGCGTGCTTGATGCAAATGATATGCAAAGGAGCTACTTGTAGACTGGCGCTTCTGGAACCTCCGCCGGGGTCCACGCGGTACCAACAGGAACCCGGCGCCGCCTTCTCTGTGTGGGCTCTGGAGAGATGCTTCAGCTCGTGGAACTTGATCTACACTCGGAGAAACAGAGGGGGGGGCGGAGTCAGAGGAGAGAGAGAGACAGACTTTGATGTTTTATTCCCTCATAGGCGTCGGGTCATCGCTTCAGGGGTGAAAGGTCAAGCTCAGGCCTGCTGGATTCTCTCTGATCCTGTCCCAGCTGACCGCGGTACGTCATTTCTGCCTCAGATTAGCAGCGAGGCGGCAGAGCGCGGACCTCTCGGTAGCCTGACTCGAGGCTGCGTCTCCAGAGGGTCCTGCCCCATATTTTGAGTCTTGGTCTAAAAATACAGATCGCTTTTCTCAGCCAGCATCACAACACGCAGCCGGGACCCGGGTGTGAGTGTGAACCGCGCCCCGTAAATACGCCGCCGGTTCTGTTACAGCGGGCCTTATTCTCCGAGAGGTGCTAACGCGGCGCGCTTCAGGAATAGCTCAGAGTCAGCGCTGAAATCAGAGTCGGGTCCAGTCACACCTTCAGTTCCGCTTGAACCAGGAGGAGATGGGTTCCTGGTTCCACTATGGTTCTCCCGAAGCCCTCGCTCCTCTGTACCTCACTGAACTCATCTCTTATTATGAACCGTCATGTGACCTAAGTGCGGGTTCTCTATTAGTTCCTAGAATTAACGTTACATCAGGGGCGGAGCCTTTTCATACAAGACCTTTGACGATTTGTGGGTCCTCTGACAGAGAGTGTTGGGTAACCCTACCTGTTCAGTGGAGTGTGTGGTAGTGAGTGTTTCTGCTAGGTAAGAGGTGCAGGTCTAGGGGTCCACTGACGGAGAGTGTTGGGTAATCCTACCTGTTCAGTGGAGTGTTTGGTAGTGAGTGTTTCTGCTAGGTAAGAGGTGCAGGTCTAGGGGTCCACTGACAGAGAGTGTTGGGTAACCCTACCTGTTCAGTGGAGTGTGTGGTAGTGAGTGTTTCTGCTAGGTAAGAGGTGCAGATCTAGGGGTCCACTGACGGAGAGTGTTTGGTAACCCTACCTGTTCAGTGGAGTGTGTGGTAGTGAGTGTTTCTGCTAGGTAAGAGGTGCAGATCTAGGGGTCCACTGACGGAGAGTGTTTGGTAACCCTACCTGTTCAGTGGAGTGTGTGGTAGTGAGTGTTAGGTAAGAGGTGCAGATCTAGGGGTCCACTGACAGAGAGTGTTGGGTAACCCTACCTGTTCAGTGGAGTGTGTGGTATTGAGTGGTAACCTAGCCTTAGGTAAAAGGTGTAGGTGCAGATCTAGGGGTCCACTGACAGAGAGTGTTGGGTAACCCTACCTGTTCAGTGGAGTGTGTGGTAGTGAGTGTTTCTGCTAGGTAAGAGGTGCAGATCTAGGGGTCCACTGACAGAGAGTGTTGGGTAACCCTACCTGTTCAGTGGAGTGTGTGGTAGTGAGTGTTTCTGCTAGGTAAGAGGTGCAGATCTAGGGGCCACTGACAGAGAGTGTTGGGTAACCCCACCTGTTCAGTGGAGTGTGTGGTAGTGAGTGTTTCTGCTAGGTAAGAGGTGCAGATCTAGGGGTCCACTGACAGAGAGTGTTGGGTAACCCTACCTGTTCAGTGGAGTGTGTGGTAATGAGTGCTAGGTAAGAGGTGCAGATCTAGGGGTCCACTGACAGAGAGTGTTGGGTAACCCTACCTGTTCAGTGGAGTGTGTGGTAGTGAGTGTTTCTGCTAGGTAAGAGGTGCAGATCTAGGGGTCCACTGACGGAGAGTGTTGGGTAACCCTACCTGTTCAGTGGAGTGTGTGGTAATGAGTGCTAGGTAAGAGGTGCAGATCTAGGGGTCCACTGACGGAGAGTGTTGGGTAACCCTACCTGTTCAGTGGAGTGTGTGGTAGTGAGTGAGTGGTGACCCGAGGAGGATGGGTTCCCCGTTTGAGTCTTGGTTCCTCTCGAGTCTGGGTTTCTCTCTGGGTTCTTTGTGAAGCTGCTGTATGAGATCTGCTGTATGTAAACAAACTCTGACTGGGCATTCCTGCAGGGGCTGGATTCCTGGGCCCTGGTCTGATCTAAGAAAGTGATTGGTTGTGATTAGATTATTGGGCGTATGTGAACACGCCCACTGATTGAGTGACACTAGTGTCCGTCTGCTCCGTCGCATGTGCGGCTTCTCCGCTCTCCCTTCATGAGCAGGAGCTGACAGATGGTTGGAGAACTTCTCTGGCTTCCTGATGTTTGGTTACGTGGGGTGAATGCTAAGTGGATAACAAAGCTCAGGATTTCAGTGAGAGACCTCAGCCAGGAGTAGAGGAGAGCGGGGGAGAGAGAGAGAGAGAGAGAGAGAGAGAGAGAGAGAGAGGAGTGAGCGAGGAGGAGGCGAGACTGAAAGGAGCTCTCCTAAATCTCCTAGTGTCCGTGTTAATCTGAGCAGTGTTATCCCTGAATTGGACATTCCGTCTATAGTCTCTGCGCCCGGTTCTGATTGGCCGAGGCCCTGCGGGAGTGTAACGATCTTTCCGGAGGAATTTTCGGGCGATGCCGGGGAGCTCAGGGTCGGAGTGAGATTGTAATGAAAATGGGAAAAGAATCGGAGCTGCTAATCCGCCCGAGGAGAGCCAAGCTGCTGAGACTAAACTCCGTCTAGACTGCTGAGGGATCACAGATAACGGCGAGCGGTTCGGTCCGTCGGTGGGAAGGAGAAATGAAATGGCCTCCAGGAAGGAGAGTTCTTACCGGAATTCATTTCCGAGCTGCTCGGCTGATCCTGCTGCTGTTAAGTTTCAATTACAAACTTCAGTGCTTACAGTGCAGAACTCCTCCCCGGAACGCTGGGGTCCCAAAAACTCCTGATCCATTTATTCATGTAATTACACACGGTACGCTTGATTACACCGAGCGTAATGGATCTGCTGTACCCCGGCTAGTTACACTGGAGTACTGCAGCCACGCTAGCACACCGCCATACTGACAGACTGTAATACAGTACAGGAAGTGTAGGGGGCGATATGACCCACACGCTCATTCTGACAGACTGTAATACACTACAGGAAGCGTAGGGGGCGATACGACCCACACGGTCATTCTGACAGACTGTAATACACTACAGGAAGCGTAGGGGGCGATACGACCCACACGGTCATTCTGACAGACAGTACAGGAAGCGTAGGGGGCGATACGACCCACACGGTCATACTGACAGACTGTAATACACTACAGGAAGCGTAGGGGGCGATACGGGGCGATGCAACCCACACGGTCATTCTGACAGACTGTAAAACAGTACAGGAAGTGTAGGGGGCGATACGACCCACACGCTCATTCTGACAGACTGTAAAACAGTACAGGAAGTGTAGGGGGCGATACGACCCACACGCTCATTCTGACAGACTGTAATACAGTACAGGAAGTGTAGGGGGTGATATGACCCACACGGTCATTCTGACAGACAGTACAGGAAGCGTAGGGGGCGATACGACCCACACGGTCATACTGACAGACTGTAAGACACTACAGGAAGTGTAGGGGGCGATACGACCCACACGGTCATACTGACAGACTGTAAGACACTACAGGAAGCGTAGGGGGCGATACGGGACGATACGACCCACACGGTCATTCTGACAGACAGTACAGGAAGCGTAGGGGGCGATACGACCCACACGGTCATACTGACAGACTGCAATATGCTACAGGAAGTGTAGGGGGCGATACGACCCACACCCTCATTCTGACAGACTGTAATACAGTACAGGAAGTGTAGGGGGCGATACGACCCACACGGTCATTCTGACAGACTGCAATATGCTACAGGAAGTGTAGGGGGCGATACGACCCACATACTCATTCTGACAGACTGTAATACACTACAGGAAGCGTAGGGGGCGATACGACCCACACGGTCATTCTGACAGACTGTAATACACTACAGGAAGTGTAGGGGGCGATACGACCCACACGGTCATTCTGACAGACTGCAATATGCTACAGGAAGTGTAGGGGGCGATACGACCCACACGGTCATTCTGACAGACTGCAATATGCTACAGGAAGTGTAGGGGGTGATACGACCCAAAATGAGCTGATGAATTTGCTGCTCTGTGCAGGTGGACAGGACGGAGGTGATCCGGAGCTGTATTAACCCCACCTTCTCCAAGGTCTTCACCCTGGATTATTATTTTGAGGAGGTGCAGCGGCTCCGTTATGAACTCTACGACACGAACAGCAGCCACAACGGCATGAGGGACGTGGACTGTCTGGGGGCCATGGAGTGCACACTGGGCCAGGTACACACAACACCTCAACACCTTTCACAGTCAACGTGAACATAGGAACCAGGAATGTTATGTTGATGGATAAGAAGCCGACTGGTCAGACGTGTTCAGGGCTTTGTTTATTGTACCTGAACATTCCCATCAAAAATAAACTTGGATCTATGCCAAGGTGCAGACGAAACAGAAACCGAGTGGTACTACAGCATTAGTGAGAGGTGGCCACACACATGGACCGGAGTGGTTGGAGTTCACCTGGATTGTGAATTCACACCTGTCAGGACGAGGACTGGCTCCTGGAAATCCGATTAAATTCCAGTTCCAATGGAAAAATACCCTCAGTTAAATTCCTTAACTACATCAAATTTCATAGCAGATACTGAAAAACTCATAGTACATACTGAATAATTCATAGTGGATACTGAATAATTCATAGTGGATACTGAATAATTCATAGTGGATACTGAATAATTCATAGTAGATACTGAATAATTCATAGTGGATACTGAATAATTCATAGTAGATACTGAATAATTCATAATGGATGCTGAATAATCCATAGTAGATGCTGAATAATTCATAGTGGATACTGAATAATTCATAGTGGATGCCGAATAATTCATAGTGGATGCCGAATAATTCATAGTGGATGCCGAATAATTCATAGTGGATGCTGAATAATCCATAGTGGATGCCGAATAATTCATAGTGGATGCTGAATAATTCATAGTGGATGCTGAATAATCCATAGTGGATGCTGAATAATTCATAGTGGATGCTGAATAATTCATAGTGGATGCTGAATAATTCATAGTGGATGCTGAATAATCCATAGTGGATGCTGAATAATCCATAGTGGATGCTGAATAATTCATAGTGGATGCTGAATAATTCATAGTGGATGCTGAATAATTCATAGTGGATGCTGAATAATTCATAGTGGATGCTGAATAATTCATAGTGGATGCTAAGTAACGCTCAGTCTTTCTAAGGGTCTCCCTGTGTGGACAGACTTCCTGTTTGTCCCGCAGGCTCGTGTAGTTTATGGCTGTGCACAGTAAGGAGTGTTTCCGGCCTGTTTGCTCGTCCTCCCTTAAACAGTCCATAATTTCTGATTGGAAGGCTCAGTTATTGCTCATACAGTCAGAATTACAGAGCGGAATGATGACCCGCGTTTGGCCGACGCTCGTAACGGCACGCTGCAGCAGCCGCTGATTTGTCCTAAACGGAGCGTCTGGTGGTGTGAAACCTGCTCAGCATTCTCTGTGTGTGGAGAGACCAGCTTTCGCAGACCGCCGGGCCAGATGGCTGGTTTGGCGCTCTCGGCGCGTGTGATGAGTGCCAGAGCTCTTTCTGTTTAATAGTCACACTTCTCCAGGCCCGTCTCCTGCAGGTCCACTCATCAAGCCTGTACTGACTTACTGACCAAACAACAGCAGCGCTCCAGGCAGACATTCTGCAGAACCAGGCATCCGGGTGTGTCCCAGGCAGATACGGAATTACAGGTGTGGTCCTGTTACAGGAGGGCATGCACACACGGTGAACGGGCTCCGGATGGCCCAGACAGACCACCAGTAGATAAGATCGTTGGGTTTACCGACACGTACGAGCTGCTCCCACCTTTCCCTGTCCACCATCCAGAAACAGGTGGAGCTGTCATTCCACACCCCGGTCTCTGCCCGGTCCATTTCCAGGCACCTAGCAGAAGGACCATGGCCGGCTAGCCGCTGTCCCCGTCGTTAGCAGTGGTGTCGTGAATGAGAAACCTGGACTGCTACGGACTGAACCCACATCATCTTGGGCTACTAATCCAGGTTCTGTTTGGGACCGTCAGGCTGGAGTACTGGGTCATAGTTCATCATGGTGTGTGGTCTGGCTCAGAATGTAGATCAGAAACCCAGCCAGTCTTTTAGATACGCAGACTAACGCTAACAGTGCGCTAGCTCAGCTAATGTTACTAGCCAGGCTTTCTGGCAGTACTCAGTACTTCTGGGGGAGATCAGAGTATGTGTCTTCCTGGGTGGAGTAATTAGAGCTTTTATTAATAAAAGGAAAAGATTTCAATAAACATAAATCATAATTATTGGTGTACAGGTGAAGAGCGCTGTGTGTTTGTCAGCACTGATCCAACAGGACGAGGAGACACAATACTGCCACATTTGCAAGACTGAAGCTGCAGATGTGCACGAAGCGTCCTATATTTGTCCCAGAGTGTGCGGAGCAGGAGTTCCTCATCTTACAGATTGGATATTAATCTTTTCTACATAGCTCCTGTTTCAGAGCTGACTGAGATCTCCTTTGGTGGCGCGGTTCCTACAGAGTGCCGCAGCTGTGCTTTGTGTGAGGGTGTGTAGCGAGTGAGGGGAGACGGGTTGACGGTCCTCCTTGTGTCTTAGTGAGGGAGAGAGGGTTTGGTGTGAGGTGCTCCCTACAGAGTCTCCTGAGAGAGGGTTTGGTGTGAGGTGTGTACCAGAGTGAGGGAGAGAGGGTTTTGGGTGTGAGGTGTGTACAGAGTGAGTGAGACTTTGGTGTGAGGTGTTACAGCGTGAGTGCAGAGGTAGTTGGTGTCAGGCTCTGTACAGCAGTGAGGGAGAGAGGGGTTTTGGTGAGGTGTGTACAGAGTGCAGGGAGAGAGGTTATTTGGTGTGATCTTGTGTAACAGAAGTGAGTGAGAGGGTTTGGTGTGAGGTGTGTACTGCGTTAGGGAGAGAGGGTTTGGTGTGAGGTGTGTACAGAGTGAGGGAGAAATGCGTTTGTGAGAGGTGTGTACAGAGTTGAGTGAGAGGGTTTGGGTGTGAGGGTGTGTAACAGAAGTAAGGGAGAAAGAGGGTATGGTGTGTAGGTGTGTACAGATGTGACACAAGGGGTGTATGGTGTGAGGTGTTACAGAGTGAGTGATAGCGGGTTTGGTCTAGGTGTGTATAGAGTGAGTGCGAGGGTTTGTGTGAGGTGTTCTACAGAGTATATATGGAGAGGGTTTGGTGTGAGGTGTGTACATGAGGGAGAGAGGGTTTGGTGTGAGGTGTGTACAGAGTGATAAGAGCCAGGGTGCATGTGTGAGGTGTGTACAGAGTGAGGGGAGAGAGGGTTTGGTGTGATGTGTACAGACTTATAGTGGTGAGAGGGTTTGGGGTGAGGTTGTGTACAGAGTGAGGGAGATGGGGTTTTGGTTGTGAGGTGTGTACAGTGGAGTGAGAGAGGGTGTGTGATGGGTGTACAGAGTAGGGTATAGGCGGGTTGTGTGAGGTGTGTACAGAGTGAGGCTTGTTTGGTCTGAGGTGTGTCAGAGTGAGGAGAGGGGTTTGTGTGTGAGGTGTGTACAGAGTGAGGGGCGGGTTTGTGTGAGGTGTCTACAGAGTGAGGGTGATATGTTTGGTCTGAGGTGTGTACAGACCCAGGGAGAGAGGGTTTGGTGTGAGGTGTGTACAGAGTGAGGGAGAGAGGGTTTGGTGTGAGGTGTGTACCAGAGTGAGGGAGAGAGGGTTTGGTGTGTGTGTACAGAGTGGGTTCTAGGAGTATTGGTATGTCTAGTACAGAGTGAGTGAGAGGGTTTGGTGTCTGTGTGTACAGAGTGAGGGAGAGAGGGTTTGGTCTGAGGTGTGTACAGATGAGGGAGAGAGGGTTTGGTGTGAGGTGTGTACAGAGTTCTAGGGAGTATTTGGTGTGGAGTGTGTACATAGTGACCCAGAGCGTGTTTGTCTGAGGTGTGTCTAGTGAGGTATAGATGTCTGGTGTGAGGTGGTGTTCAGAGCGAGGGAGAGAGGGTTTGGTGTGAGGTGTCTACAGAGTGATGGAGAGATATGTGTGAGGTTGACAGAGTGAGGGAGAGACCCAGGTGTGAGGTGTGTACAGGTGAGTGAGAATAGGGGTTTTGGTGTAGGTGTGTACATAGTGAGTGAGAGTGGGGTTTGGTCTGAGGTGTGTACAGAGTGAGTGAGAGAGGGTTTTTTATGTGAGGTGTGTACATAGTGAGGGAGAGAGGGTTTGGGTGTGAGGTGTGTACAGAGTGAGGGAGAGAGGGTTTTGGTGTGAGGTGTGTACAGAGTGAGGGAGAGAGGGTTTGGTGTGAGGGTGTGTACAGAGTCTAGGAGTATAGGGGTTTGGTGTGAGGTGTGTACATAGTGACCCAGAAGCGGGTTTGGTCTGAGGTGTCTACAGAGTGAGGGAGATAGGGTCTAGGTGTGAGGTGTAGACAGAGGCCGTGTATGAGAGGGTTTTAGGAGTAGGTATGTACAGAGAGTGTATAGACCCAGGTTTTTGGTGTGAGGTGTGTACAGAGTGAGGGAGAGAGGGTTTGGGTGTGACGTGTGTACCCAGGTGTGGAGAGAGGGTTTTGGTGTGAGGTATGTACAGACGTGATAGAGAGAGGGTTTGGTGAGGTGTGTACAGGGTGAGATGAGAGAGAAGGGTTATATGTGAGGTGTGTACACAGAGTGAGGAGAGAGGGTTGGTGTGTGAGGGGTGTAAAGAGTAGGAGTATATATGTCTAGACGTATAGACCCAGGGTGCGATGTCTGGGTTCTAGGAGTGTATATGTCTAGAGAGATAGACCCAGGTGTGAGGTGTGTACTGGGTTCTAGGAGGGTATGTGTGGTGTCTAGACGTGAGTGAGAGAGGCGTTTGGTGTGAGGGTTCTACAGAGTGAGGGAGAATAGGGTTTAGACGTATAGACCCAGGTGTGTGATGAGGGTTCTAGGTGTGTATGT
This sequence comes from Prochilodus magdalenae, assembly GCA_024036415.1. Lineage (NCBI taxonomy): Eukaryota > Metazoa > Chordata > Actinopteri > Characiformes > Prochilodontidae > Prochilodus > Prochilodus magdalenae. The sequence continues at coordinate 24,360 of JAMWET010002369.1, forward strand.
GTCTAGATTGAGTGAGTGAGACCCAGGTTTGCATGTCCTGGGTGTCTAGAGTGAGGTAAATAGGGTTTAGGTGTGATAGACCCAGGTGAGTGATGAGAGAGGGTTCTTGGAGTGATATATGTCCAGAGTGAGTGACCCAGAGTGCATGTCTGGGTGTCTACAGAGTGAAATAGAGGGTTTAGACGTGAGGTGTGTACCCAGAGTGTTGATGTCTGGGTTTAGGAGTATATATGTCTAGAGAGTATAGACCCAGGCGTGGTTTGTCTGGAGGTCTAGGTGTGTCAGCGTGCCTCGGGGCATAGACCCAGACTCGCTTGTCTGGTTCTGACAGCTCATATGTGTGCAGACAGTTTGTCCTCCTGTGTGCGGGCAGTCGTCCCTCTCTCCGTGTGTTCCTCTTCTCCCGTATAGGCCAGGCGTTGTCCTGGTCTAGGTTCTAAGCGTAAATATGTCTTGTTTGGTATAGCGCCCAGACGTGTGATGCTTGGTTCTTGGAGTATCTGTCTCCAAACAGATTGTGTCCCAGAGAAAGCTCTGCAGAGCTCTCCTCAAACAGAGCAACACGGTCTAGACGTCCATGATCCACCAGGTACCCCTCTGTGGTACTGTCTGGGTTAACTAAGAGTAAATTATGTGCGGAGGTATAGACCCAGGTCCTGCATGTCCACCTTCTAGGAGTATATCCGCCCTAGACGTAGAGACCCAGCAGTGAAGCATGTCTGGGTCATCTTAGGAATATATATGGATACAGACGTATAGACCCCTTCTGTTTGATAGAATGTCTGGGTTTGAAGAGTTAAATATGTCTAGATGTATAGACCCAGGCGTGTGTATCTGGGTTCTAAGAGTATATATGTCTAGACGTATAGACCCAGGCGTGCATGTCTGGGTTCTAAGAGTATATATGTCTAGACGTATAGACCCAGGCGTGCATGTCTGGGTTCTAAGAGTATATATGTCTAGATGTATAGACCCAGGCGTGTATGTTTGGGTTCTAGGAGTATATATGTCTAGACGTATAGACCCAGGTGTGTGTATCTGGGTTCTAGGAGTATATATGTCTAGATGTATAGACCCAGGCGTGTATGTTTGGGTTCTAGGAGTATATATGTCTAGACGTATAGACCCAGGCGTGTGTATCTGGGTTCTAAGAGTATATATGTCTAGACGTATAGACCCAGGCGTGTATGTCTGGGTTCTAGGAGTATATATGTCTAGACGTATAGACCCAGGCGTGCATGTCTGGGTTCTAGGAGTATATATGTCTAGACGTATAGACCCAGGCGTGTATGTCTGGGTTCTAGGAGTATATATGTCTAGATGTATAGACCCAGGCGTGCATGTCTGGGTTCTAGGAATATATATGTCTAGACGTATAGACCCAGGCGTGCATGTCTGGGTTCTAGGAGTATATATGTCTAGACGTAAAGACCCAGGGGTGCATGTCTGGGTTCTAGGAGTATATATATCTAGACGTATATACCCAGGGGTGCATGTCTGGGTTCTAGGAGTATATATGTCTAGACGTATAGACCCAGGCGTGTATGTCTGGGTTCTAGGAGTATATATGTCTAGACGTATAGACCCAGGCGTGTATGTCTGGGTTCTAAGAGTAAATATGTCTAGACGTATAGACCCAGGTGTGCATGTCTGGGTTCTAAGAATAAATATGTCTAGACGTATAGACCCAGGTGTGCATGTCTGGGTTCTAGGAGTATATATGTCTAGACGTATAGACCCAGGCGTGCATGTCTGGGTTCTAGGAGTATATATGTCTAGACGTATAGACCCAGGCGTGTATGTCTGGGTTCTAGGAGTATATATGTCTAGACGTATAGACCCAGGCGTGTATGTCTGGGTTCTAAGAGTAAATATGTCTAGACGTATAGACCCAGGTGTGCATGTCTGGGTTCTAGGAGTATATATGTCTAGACGTATAGACCCAGGTGTGCATGTCTGGGTTCTAAGAGTAAATATGTCTAGACGTATAGACCCAGGTGTGCATGTCTGGGTTCTAGGAGTATATATGTCTAGACGTATAGACCCAGGCTTGTATGTCTGGGTTCTAGGAGTGTATATGTTTAGATGTATAGACCCAGGCGTGCATGTCTGGGTTCTAGGAGTATATATGTCTAGACGTATAGACCCAGGCGTGCATGTCTGGGTTCTAGGAGTATATATGTCTAGACGTATAGACCCAGGTGTGTATGTCTGGGTTCTAAGAATAAATATGTCTAGACGTATAGACCCAGGTGTGTATGTCTGGGTTCTAAGAGTAAATATGTCTAGACGTATAGACCCAGGTGTGCATGTCTGGGTTCTAGGAGTATATATGTCTAGACGTATAGACCCAGGTGTGCATGTCTGGGTTCTAAGAGTAAATATGTCTAGACGTATAGACCCAGGTGTGCATGTCTGGGTTCTAGGAGTATATATGTCTAGACGTATAGACCCAGGTGTGCATGTCTGGGTTCTAAGAGTAAATATGTCTAGACGTATAGACCCAGGTGTGCATGTCTGGGTTCTAAGAGTAAATATGTCTAGACGTAATACTTTTGTCCATATAGCGTGTCCATCCTGGTTGGGCTGTTGGCTAGAGAGGGGTCTGTGAGCGTGACTCTTTAAGCTGAGGGTGTCTGTGCAGATCACTGCTGAGGAGCTGACGGGGAATGATGACTATGTGGAGCTGTCCTTCAGCGCCAGGAAGCTGGACGATAAGGTGAGTCCAGCCGACACTTTAGACTGACCCTGTGTGACATCCTGTAAACACGTCCATCAGAAACCACATAACCGAGAGAGCCAACTCCGGGCAGAGAGGGCAAGTCACGCGGTTAACACCATGCTAACCGGTGGGGTATGAACCTCCATCACCTGTTATCTGAATTAGCCTAGGTTAGCTCCAATGCTAAAGCTACAGAGGCGAACTTCAGACACCAGACACGCCCCAGCTGATGGACTGTGTTTGGGGTAAGTGGAGAGATTGATTGGGATGAGAGTGACAGGTGAAAGTAGGAGACGGAGTTAGAAACAGAGAAAGAGAGAGATGAAGGAACAGAGAGAGAGAGAGATGAAGGAACAGAGAGAGAGAACAGAGAGCACAGTGTTCCTCAGGGAGACTCTATCAGCTCCCATCAGATGGATTATGAGGACTGAAATTAATAAGGGGGATTAATAGCAGCATAACAAACAGCAGATCCATCTCACAGCGAGCGTCTCACAGGCCCCATCACCTCTCCTCCTCCTCCTCCTCCTCCTCCTTTCATTCTCACTCACTTCTTTTCTTCTCTCTCTTAAGCTTCTCAAAGTCAGACTAATTAAAACTCATTCAGTTAAAGCACCCACACCCTCTCTCTCTCTCTCTCTCTCTCTCACTCACTCTCTCTCTCTCTCTCTCTCTCTCTCTCGCTCTCTCTCCTCTTACTCACCCTCTCTGTCTCTCTCTCCTCTTACTCACCCTCTCTCTCTCTCTCTCTCTCTCCTCTTACTCACCCCCTCCCTCTCTCTCTCACTCTCACTCACCCTCTCTCTCTCTCTCCACCTGTTCTCTTCTCTCCTCTCTCGGTCTCTCCTCTCTCTCCTCTTACTCCCGCTCTCTCTCTCTCTCTCTCTCTCTCTCTCTCTCTCCTCTTACTCACCCTCTCTCTCTCTCTCTCTCTCTCTCTCTCTCTCTCTCTCTCTCTCTCTCCTTCGGACCTGATCTCTCCTCCCTCTCTCTCTCTTCTTCCTCTTACTCACCCTCTCTCTCTCTCGTCTCTCTCTCTCACTCACTCTCTCTCTCTCCCTGCCTCTCACTCACTCTCTCTCTCTCTCTTCTCTCAACTCACCCTCTCTCTCTCTCGCTCTCTCTCTCCTCTTACCCTCTCTTCTCTCTCTCTCTCTCTCGCTATTACTCTCCATCACCCTCTCTCTCTCTCTCACCCTCTCTCTCTCTCTCACACTCTCTCTCTCTCTCTCTCTCTCTCTCGCTCGCTCACCCTCTCTCTCTCTCTCTCTCTCTCGCTCGCTCACCCTCTCTCTCTCTCTCTCTCACCCTCTCTCGCTCGCTCACCCTCTCTCTCTCTCTCTCTCTCTCTCTCTCGCTCACCCTCTCTCTCTCTCTCTCTCTCTCGCTCGCTCACCCTCTCTCTCTCTCTCTCTCTCTCTCTCTCTCTCTCTCTCTCTCTCCTCTTACTCACCCTCTCTCTCTCTCTCTCTCTCTCTCTCTCTCTCTCTCCTCTTACTCACCCTCTCTCTCTCTCGCTCACCCTCTCTCTCTCTCTCGCTCCCCTATCTCGCTCTTCTCTCTCTCTCTCTCCTCTTACTCACCCTCTCTCTCGCTCGAGCCTCTCCCTCTCGTCTGTCCTCTTACTCACCCACTCTCTCTCCGCTTCGCTCACACCTCAACTCTCTCTCCTCTCACTCGCTCGCTCACACCTCCCTCTCTCTCTCTCTCTCGCTCGCTCACCCTCTCTCTCTCTCTCTTCACCCTCTCTCGCTCGCGGTCACCCTCTCTCTTCTCTCTCTCTCTCTCACTCTCGCTCGCTCAGCAGACGCGGTCTCTCCCTCTCTCGCTCGACTCACTCTCTCTCTCTCTCCTTCTCGCTCTCTCTCAACCCTCTCTCGCTCGCATCACGTTCTACTCTCTCTTGCGCTCTCTCTCGCATCCGCTCACCTCGTACTCTCTCCCTCTCGCTCGCTCACCCTCTCCCTCTCTCTATCTGCTTCGCTCACCCACTTTTAGTGTAGAGGGGTCTCGGTCGAAAGCGGATCTCGGTCTCTCTCATGGTTGACTCTCCTCACCCCTCTGGTTGACGCCTCGCGTGACCAGGTCGGAATTGGTTGGAGTCTTCGCACTGGATCACCTGTCCTCTCTCTCTGAATAAAGGCTCGCCAGTCACCCGGTCTCTCTGTCACCTGGGTCGAAAGCTTGGTTGAGGTTAGTGGAAAGGTCGGAATCTCGGTTGCTCAAGGGTACTCTCTCTCTCATGAAAGGTAGCTGGGAGTCACGGTCTCTCTAGTGGAAAGGTATCTTACCCTCTCTCTCTCCGAGCTCACGCCTATCTCTGTGTGATCTGGTTCTGAAGGTGGAGGAGTGGGAGGTTAGAGATGAGTTTTTTCATGTGTTGATGAACTGTGAGGTCTTAGTGATAGGTCGGGAGGTCCTCGGATTGCATGGTTTTGAGAATTGGTGTTTGAAGGGTTATGAGGTTAGTGAAAGGTCGGATCCGGTTGAGTCATGGTGAGGTGTGAGGTTAGTGAAAGGTCGGATCCGGTATGAAAGTGTGGGTTCGGATCCATGGTGAAGTGTGAGGTTAGTGAAAGGTCGGATCCGGTTGAGTCATGGTGAAGTGTGAGGTTAGTGAAAGGTCGGATCTGGTTGAGTCATGGTGAAGTGTGAGGTTAGTGAAAGGTCGGATCCGGTTGAGTCATGGTGAAGTGTGAGGTTAGTGAAAGGTCGGATCCGGTTGAGTCATGGTGAAGTCTGGTTGAGTTATGGTGAAGTGTGAGGTTAGTGAAAGGTCGGATCTGGTTGAGTCATGGTGAAGTGTGAGGTTAGTGAAAGGTCGGATCCGGTTGAGTCATGGTGAAGTGTGAGGTTAGTGAAAGGTCGGATCCGGTTGAGTCATGGTGAAGTGTGAGGTTAGTGAAAGGTCGGATCCGGTTGAGTCATGGTGAAGTGTGAGGTTAGTGAAAGGTCGGTGTCAGGTTGAGGTTAGTAGGATCCGGTGAAGTGAAGTGTGAGGTTAGTGAAAGGTCGGATCCGGTTGAGTCATGGTGAAGTGTGAGGTTAGTGAAAGGTCGGATCCGGTTGAGTCATGGTGAAAGGTCGGATCCGGTTGAGTCATGGTGAAGTGTGAGGTTAGTGAAAGGTCGGATCCGGTTGAGTCATGGTGAAGTGTGAGGTTAGTGAAAGGTCGGATCTGGTTGAGTCATGGTGAAGTGTGAGGTTAGTGAAAGGTCGGATCTGGTTGAGTCATGGTGAAGTGTGAGGTTAGTGAAAGGTTAGGATTCCGGCAAAA
>JAMWET010002370.1:5000-28615 GCA_024036415.1 Prochilodus magdalenae
GACCTCAGCCCCTTTAGAGTCTTGGCCTTGGCTTGGACAAAGATGGCCTTGACTACATCACAGGCTGTATAACCAGACCTGTTCTATTTAGTGCACCTGATTTTCCAGTATACAGAGTGGTGATTATAGAGACCATTTACACCACCGTGCCAGATCAAAGGAGCTGCGAATAAACCGAGCGAAATGAAAGAGTAGAGCAGGATAAGTACAGTAAACCATGCTGGGAACTTCAGCGTCCTAATCAGAACGGCACTGACACTCTTAGCTTCATTAATCTGGATGTACTTTTATTCAAAGAGAACCGAACCCCAGCTTGTACACACACACACACACACACACACACACAGAGGCGTATACAGAAACCGTGTCCCACCCATGTGGCATTCAGCAGCTGCAAAACAAAGACTCTCACATATACACCCACACATGCACACACACATGCGAAACAGTAATTAGCATGTTCAGAGCGTGAGGCCTCCCTGGCGTAGGTGCTGAAAGATTCCTGAAATAATGGAGCGGATAAAGCTCGTTATCAAGCCCGAAGGAAAGCAACAGGGAGCTGGGAACGTGTGGAGTAATGGCCTACGCTTTCCGACGCTTCATGTTCCACTCGGGGTCTTGCTGTTCATAATGTATATGATTCAAGCACAGTGTATACCCCGGGGTCTTTTTAGCGTCTGAGGAATGGAAGCTGATGAAGCTAATGCGTAACAGAAGTCGATGTGGGTGCATTAGGAATAATGGTTGGACACACCCATTTGACTTATATATCGTGATGGTGAGCCTACATGCTAGCTGGGGTTTCAGCATTAGCAGACTTCCAGTATGCGAGCGATTAGGAATGGGAATTGCACCGGAATATTCGGTTCCTGATTCGGTTTGTCAGTATGGGAATACTGAAATCACAGCCTGTGAGAATAAAGACCGAAAGTACAGCTCTGGGAAACTTTGAGACCACCGCAGAATGATCAGTGTCTCTAGCTGTACAGGTTCTGGGTTTGATTCTCTACACTACTGGAACCATGTGACCTAATGACCTCCAGAAGCCTATTTTTAGAACCATGCTCGCTGTGGGTCTCACCCCGGCCACCGCTCGCCAGTCTCTCTGTAGGTCACTCGAGGTCATCTCACGGTGGGTAAGGGACATTGGAATGGGGTGGCGCTCATCACGGTCAGTAGAGAGTGGGTTTGGCCCTCTGCCAGTCTGTAGCTGTGTTGTCCTGTGTGTTCGCTGCTGGACCTTGTTCTAATGAACCAGACGCTCACTGTATCTACCAGTAAAGCGAGAACCCAACCTTCGGTTCCTCACTAAGAACCTGCTGCACATGTGGAGATGCTGATTGAAGAAGAAGCTGGGCTCTGATTAATTTCCAGAGCTGTATATACAGATGGATGGTTCAGGGAAATGGTCGAAAGCAGATGTTGGCTGAAGCCATCAACAGTGGAAATCCATTTCTCTGTTGGGACATGCTGGTACGATAGTTGATGGGATGAAAACTCCTCTTATAGAAGACTAGATCTAAATTGTCCATCTCATTGTTACCCATCCACACTAGATGTAGCCTCCTATAGTCATCGGACACCAGAGAACACCACATACTGTTATCTAAGGCAGTATCCGGATTGCAACAGACGTCCCTGCCGCCAGCATTTCCCTGTACCACTGTTGCAAAGCAGACAGCAGTCGCAGTAGGCAGCCTATCCAGAATCCATTTACCTATAAGATACAGGTGGAATGAATAGTGGAAGTAAAGAAGGAACCATCAGGTGGAAAGATCACGGGATGAGCGATCCTGTCTGTTGCTCATCTGTCCAGTGGCTAATTCATCATCATGAATAAGGGGCTGGGTGTGGCCAATTTAGCAGTGCTGGCACAGTACCCGCTCTACTGTTTGAATTCTGATTGACTGTGTCTGTCCCAGGTGGGACATGGCCTGAACTCAGGATGGCCTGAGCTCTCGTCTTTCTGCTCCAGTGTTTGTGATCATGTGACAGATGTGGTGAACAGTATATAGCAGTGTATTAATGAAATGGAGGAGCCTTCACTTTGTTTATTCAGATATCACCACTGAGGATGCTGGGAACCCCCAACATTATGCTAGCATTAGCTTATGTAATGTTATTATTACCTACATGTAGGTGACTATATTTGAGAATGTACCCACCTCTCCGTTCTCCCCACCACACTGGCAGATCATCTCCAGATGGGATAGTCGTAGTCTACTAACGTTTCCTCTGTTGTTGGATTAATGCAGTGTCTCTCAAACAGGTCCCCAGACAGTCCATCGTGCATAGGAATGGAGTGCTTAAGTTGCACTTCCTTGGATTATTGCAGGATTGCTGTTGTGCTGTTTGCTCATGGCTAATGTAGCATGTCTGTGTTTCTCTCTCTCTCTCTCTCTCTCTCTCTCTCTCTCTCTCTCTCTCTCCCTCTCTCTCTCTCTCTCTCTCTCCAGATTTCTCTATAGTGTACCGACCGAGCAGCCATGTTCAGGAACAGCTTGAAGGCGCTGCTGAGCGGCGGCAAATCCAACCGCAAGAACCGCAACAGTGGTGAGTCTGACTTATTCAGAGGGTGGCAAGCTTGGCTAAGTTTGCGTGTAGGTAATGAGATTACGGGTCACTGAGGTCATGCGTCATTCTGTGGTTAGCATCATGACCATATAAGGAGCTCCAGGTCTAGGTAGTTTTTCTCTATGAGGAAAATATATGCTGTTTTGAGCATCGGTGTTATTGAATACTTGTCCTAAGGGATAGGTCTATGATATATGCTACATGCTACATGCTAGGAGAATATGGCTCAGGCTACGTGCTGAACTTTATCCTCAACTCTCATCAAGGACAGCCAATGAGGAAAAGATCAGGCAAGGGCAAACAGCAGTGTTGACCTCAGTGAGGCGTTTCACAGTAGAGAGATCTCAGAGAGTTGAAAAGCATGAAGGTGGATGAGGTGGTCGCTCTGTTTCTGACTGACAGGTGGCCACGTTAGCTTATTTCTGCTGTTTCACAGAACCAGATGGTCAGTATCGTTTCGTCACATCATGCTATTTGTCCATATGACATATCCGAAGGCTTTATAGCACAGGGATTATTTGCATTACTGGATCATTTCAAATTCCCCCAAGCAATGCACAAATTCCTGAATTTGGTGGAGCTGTGGAAGGTCCATAAACGAGAGCCTCTCTCCTGAATCCTCTAAAATTCTTTACCTATATTATATTTATTTTTACTCTCTTCTTTCTGCTGTTTTGTGGCTGAGTTGATGTGTTTTGTATTTTTTTTGGAAAGGCAATAAATACTCATTAACCAAAAAAAAATAAATAAATAAATAAATCCTTTACCTACCCCACTTAACGAAGCTTGCTGGTTGCCGAGGGCGATTTCGGTGTGTTTTCCAGTCTTATGATGATCATTTAATGCAAAGCAATGTTAATTTGCATGTTGGGTTATTTAGATTTCTACCTAACCACCTCATAATCCAGAGGATCCAGTAATGTTTGGAAATAGTGTCCACGGGATGACGTAGAAGGAGTTTGGAAAATGCAGTAGGCGTGAAAGCAGCCATCGGGAAAAGCTGTTTAGACAAGAAGGCCTTAGGTGGTCGTGATGCTGATGACGAAATGACCGCACAACCTCTATGAGATCTGTGGCTAAAGCTGTGAGTTTAAACACGCAGGCTGGGAGAAAGGCAGCAGGTCGGTTTGATCGGAATGGCGTAGAGTAGATGAGAGCAGCTTGATGCAGCTGCTGCAGTTAATGAGGCTGTGAGCTTCTGTCGGCTGCCACACAGCGCTTCAGCCACGGTCAGCCGCCTGTTTTAATTAGCCGAAGCCGAACTGAACGTAATTTGATGATTTGTGTTTGGGTATACTTGGGTAAATACTGCGTGGCGCCGGACCCTGTGTTGTTAGTGAACTCCACTCAGTAACACGCACATACACAAACGCTCAGCACTCACACAGTAGCAGTCTTTCTGGCTGTGCCGGAGGACAAGCTGAGCTCCTGTCGGTTCCACACAGGGCCCTGTGTGTGTGAGTTGATTCAGCAGGCCTTTCCTTCCTCCAGTGTGCCAAGCTGAATCCTTTCGCAGAGCTCTTAGTAGGGCTATAGCACGACTCGGTAGCACAGTCGGGGCTGTGTGTGCTGGCTGGGACCATGGCAGAGTGGGTGTGTGTCTGTTTGGACTTCCTGGGACAAATGTCCCAATTCTGTAGGTAAAGCTTTGGTAATTATGGTTATGTAACCAGCGGCATTAGGGTTGCTTCTATTCTGGTACTGTTATTGGGTAGCGGTCCGATACCAGGCTCATTGACTTATACCCATACCCCAAAAGATGCACGGATACCAACATCCGGTACCACCTGATGCCTTGTGTGGTATAAGACTAGTGCAGGCCGCTGCGTGAACACAGGTCTGCTTGCACAGCAAAGTGTTACCAGGCATGCCGGTTCCATCCAGGCATGCACTGTGCCAAAACACAGTCTCCTCCACTTTCCCAGATGCACCCATGTAGGCGAACACAGGCCGACCGTTCAACTCTGTCCTGCTGAATAGAATTTGAGACTCTGTGTGTTTGGTGTTTGGCACTTGGGAGCTCAACATGTTTTGAATTACAGGCGACCTGTTGGAGACCTGTTGTGCTCGTTTTCCATGGTTTTGTTTTGGGATAGCTTTCCATGTTCTAGAGTTCCCCATCAAAATCAGTTTTTTCTGAACGTCGGTATTTACCTTCTGTCTGCTGTTTGAGCTCTCGTGTCTAAGCCCTCCCTCCTGATGAGCTGTGTGATGTGTGTGTGTGTGTCTGTGAGAGAGTGTGTGTATGGGTGTCTGTGAGTGAGTGTCTCTGTGAGGGTGTGTGTGTGTGTGTGTGTGTGTGTGTGTGTGTGTGTGTGTGTGTGTGTGTCTGTGAGTGAGTGTGTGTATGGGTGTCTGTGAGTGTCTCTGTGTGTGTGTGTGTGTGTGTGTGTGTGTGTGTGTGTGTGTGATTCTGGTTTTCTTCTGGTGTCTAGCTGGGTAAGTGCAGGGGTGTGTCTGCATCTGAAGCCTCACTGTATGCACGCACACCCTGCCCCAGCTCCACCCCCCCATTTTGAAATTCTGAAATTCTGTGTTCTGTGTATATCACCCAGACGAAAGCCTGACCCAGCCCACCCTTCACATGCACCCTGTGGTTTGTCCCTGTACCAGCTGTATAATGAATCTGGCGCATGCTCTCTGCAGTGCCTACTGTCCCTGCGTACCATGAAAGAGCAGTTCTGTCACACCAGGCTCCACTTTGCCAAAATTTTGGATATTTGTAGTCTGAATTTTGAATTTTTTAGTCCAAATTTTGGATTTGTGATTTTTTTATGGTCAGAATTTTTTTTTAAATTTTGTCAGATTTTTTTTTTTTTTGCATTCTGAATTATGGTATTTGTGTAGTCTGAATTTTGAATTTTTTAGTCCAAATTTTGGATTTGTGATTTTTTTATAGTCAGAATTTTTTTTTTAATTTTGTCAGATTTTTTTTTTTTTGCATTCTGAATTATGGTATTTGTGTAGTCTGAATTTTGAATTTTTTAGTCCAAATTTTGGATTTGTGATTTTTTTATAGTCAGAATTTTTTTTTTAATTTTGTCAGATTTTTTTTTTTTGCATTCTGAATTATGGTATTTGTGTAGTCTGAATTTTGGATTTTTTTAGTCCAAATTTTGTACTTTTGTAAGCCTTTTGAATGTATGAATGTAGTCTTCTCATATGATAGATAGATAGATAGATAGATAGATAGATAGATAGATAGATAGATAGATAGATAGGACGGTGAATGAGGCACAGAGTAGCTGAGCGGCATTGGATGGAGTGCCAACAATAAATGTTGGTGCTGGTGTGTGCACCTTTGGATGCTGTGCAGTGTGTGGTATATGTCATGTCCCATGTGTGTGGTGGCCTTGAGGCTTTGGCACACTTTCCTAGGCGACACAAATGTGACACAGTTCAGATTTCTTTTGCCCCAATGACACACAGATCTGTTTTCAGAGCCGAGTGAGCGCTCAGATGGGATCTTTTAAAATCTGATCTCAGCCACTTTGGCTATGTTTAAATTACAAGCCTGATTGCTCAGATCCAATCTCTTTTACATGGTGGTCCACGTTCATAGGTAAGTGACTCGAATCTCTCTTTGATGTGAACGAGAGGGTCTTGACAGTCTTGAAATGACCCGCATGTGCAGATCATAACTGGAAATGGCGCATTAATAAATCACGTGTCACGTGAGCAGCAAACAAACTAAACAGCAGAACTGTGAAGATGGCTTTCTCCGAATAACCCTCGTCTGCTCATGACTAATCAAGGCTCCAGTCTATTCCTTTTCCACAGTGTCCTGGCACCAACTTCAGGATTGGCACTGACACCACACTGAATGATGGCGCATGCCCACTGAGCATTCTCATAGGGGTTGCATGACTGCAAATCAGATGCCTATCTAATCCCATGTATTAAAGAGACCCAGATCGGATCAGATTCGTGTATCCACTCAGCTGTCACATCAGAGCAGAACAACCGAATGGTGCCACCTCACCCCGGTAATGTGAACAGGACCCGAGATTTCTCCTCAGCAGCTCTTAGTCTTGTCCTGGAGACCCCATACTGTATCTTTTGATGTGTCCCTCTCTCGAATACACTTCCCTCATCCCATAAATGTGTGATGGCTATACAGATCTATCAGGTACACCACACGATGGGCATAGGTGACTGACTTCCAGGCCACGCTGCTAGTTCCCATTTAAGCTTCACTGTAGCTTCTGCCAAAGCACCTCTAACTATTCTAATGACTCACTGTGGGTTGACAGATTCTAAATTGAGAGCCCTGGATGTGGAGCCCTCATGCTGTGTTGTGAACAGGAAGACTGCCTGCGCTCGTTTTCTAAAAGCTACATGGCAGCAGAGTAGCACTAGATCAAATCATCGCCCTCTGGGCTTTTGTGGCTGCGAGCTTTAGTCCTGTGCGCAGTAATGGTGTCAGACAGGGGGGGGGGCTGTGCCAGTGATGCTGGGACAAATGCCCAGAGCCGTTTCGAAGACTCAGCCGTGGCCTCCTTACCTCGTTTTGCCCTCCTTCCCACCCCCGACCGCGCAGGCAGCATCAGGAACGGTCTCCCAGCGCCCTGAGCTGGTGTTCTTTCGTTGCTCCTCAGCGCTTTCATTAGTGGCTCTTTATAAAACAATGCAGCACTGTGTTATTGCGGTCGGGGCCAGCGAGCTTTGTCGTCTGTTTTGTGTCGGAGCGATGTTGTGGTTTCCTGCTTTGATCGTGCTGTAGGAACACAAGATTGAAGCTAGCTGTGATACAGTACACCGTCTAGTGTGTCTTCCGGTTCAGGGGGTGGGCTGCAAATGCACAGCCCCCTCTACAGTTGTCCTCTAAAACACGCCTTTCCCAGCCGTAATGTGTTTGCCATAAATTAAATCTGCACAGCAGGCAATTCGCCGAGCGCACAAGAGGGATCGCACTCCATGCAGGAAAACGCACATGTTGGCGGGGCGATTGATGGTTAGCCTCTAGACCCCTGCAGCGCTGGGAGAGGAAACGTAAAGCCCTCTGAAGGCAGCGAGCTGCACTGCCTCATGATGACTGCGCGGACCAGTTCAGGGGCACACCGGCACTGCTGGCTGGCTATGGCACGTTGGTATGAAAGGCTGTTTACCGGAACCTGCTATAATGATAATCAGGTCAAGGAATTACAATCCACAAGACTCGACTAGACACGCTTCTAAGATGAGATAAGATAAGATGAGCTTTGATTATCCCACACGGGGAATTTACATTGTTACAGAAACAGCAGAACAGATACAGAACAAGAGGTAGACTAAAGTCTATCTATCTATCTATCTATCTATCTATCTATCTATAGCTATGTGTCTGTCTGTCTATATCTGTCTATCTATCTATCTATCTATCTATCTATCTATCTATCTATCTATAGCTATGTGTCTGTCTGTCTATATCTATCTATCTATCTATCTATCTATAGCTATGTGTCTGTCTGTCTATATCTATCTATCTATCTATCTATCTATAGCTATGTGTCTGTCTGTCTATATCTATCTATCTATCTATCTATCTATAGCTATGTGTCTGTCTGTCTATATCTATCTATCTATCTATCTATCTATCTATCTATCTATCTATCTATCTATAGCTATGTGTCTGTCTGTCTATATCTATCTATCTATCTATCTATCTATCTATCTATCTATCTATAGCTGTCTGTCTGTCTGTCTGTCTGTCTCTATCTATCTATCTATCTATCTATCTATCTATCTATCTATCTATCTATAGCTATGTGTCTGTCTGTCTATATCTATCTATCTATCTATCTATAGCTATCTATCTATCTATCTGTCTATCGCTGTCTGTCTATCTGTCTGTCTGTCTGTCTGTCTGTCTGTCTGTCTGTCTATCTGTCTGTCTGTCTATCTGTCTGTCTATCTGTCTGTCTGTCTGTCTGTCTATCTGTCTGTCTATCTTGTCTGTCTGTCTATCTATCTATCTATCTAAAAAAATCAGGGTGGATAGAGTACAGTGAGAAGACAGCTCTGGGCATGAAGCTGTTTCTCAAACTGCTTGTCTTGGTCCTGAGGCTCCTGAAGCGCCTGCTGGAGGGCAAGAAAGCAAATCGTCTATGGGCAGGGTGGGAGGAGTTCTGCGAGCTTGAGGCAGACAGCGTGTCCTTCATGGTGGAGTCCCTGAAATGTGCTGGGCCTTGCAGTCTGCATCAGTGCAGTTCCCGTACCAGACTCTGATACAGCTGGTCAGTGTACTTTCAGTTGCACAGCGGTAAAAGTTCAGCAGGATGGCCCAGGACAGGTGGTGTCTCTTTAGTGTCCTCAGGAAAAGAGGCACCGCTGAGCCTTCTCAGCCAGGCTAGAGGTGTTAGTGGTTCAGGACAGGTCCTCTGAGATGTGGATCCCCAGATACGTACAGCTGGAGACGCGTTCAGCAGCCATCCCATCGATGTGGATGGGGTCATGCGTGCCTCCTCTCTCCCTCCTCTCTCCCTCCTGAAGTTTTGTCAGTGCACAATGTGGCCAGGTGCTTTACTCCCTCTCTGTAGGCTGCCTCATTGTGGTTGCTGATGAGGCCAATCAAGGGATCAAGCCAACCCTAGTAAAAAGTCGCTGCTGATATTTCAAAAGGCCTTTCTTCCGAGGGCACATCCAGACCGGCCCGCTTAGAGCCAAAGTGGCAAAGTCTGCAGCCTCCATAATGGAGCAGTTAATTCAGCCCCTCTGTGTGTAGAGCTGTTTGTGCAGGGCGACCAGTTGGGTAAGGACCAACTCGGCCTGCTAATTGCAGGCTTCGCTCGAAGCAGAGCTTCGGGAAACCTGTCACGTTTAACAGAGAGACTAAAAAAGCCCATCCGGCATCCCGCCACTGCTTACGTTAGGGAATGAGCGTTTGGTGAGCCTGCTGGAAGGCTTGGTCTACTCTATTGGGTCTGTCTGTTTTGTGGGTTGCGTTAAGGTCTGGCTTTAAAGGCCATGAAAAGAGAATCTGTACACCTGTGGATGACTGTACCCCTCCCTGTAAGGCCTAGCGTCGTCTGTCATCACTGCGGGGTAGCTGTTGTGCTTCGCCATGCTGCAAATCCATCAAAAGGCAACCGAGTGAAATATAATCCCATGGGTTGTGTGTTTCGTCCAGCGGATCTGGTTTCTGCGTTTGCGTTCAGTACCTGTTCTGCTTTTGACGACGCATGAAATCAGTTATGGCCTCCTTTTTCATTTGGAGCTCTTCTAAGCTCTGGTGGAGGCTTGAGGAGGTGCCATGGTGCCAGTCTGTGGTTAAGGATATTCAGTATAGGCTCATGTCTAAGCTAATTTCATCCACCTTGATGCACTCCCTTTTCATCTTCCTACTTGTTTTGCACCTCATGGCTGTCTTTGCCCTTGCCTGCTGAGATGCTCTGGCCCTCCGCCGACTCCATCTGGACAAGCGTTCATCAGAGGAGTATCGCATCCAGAATTGCTAATGCGGCTCCTGGAGAATGAATGGAAACCTGATCATATCTTTGATCATTATTGACATGACTAACGTTTGGAACTGGTTGTCAGTGATGATTACTGGCGTATGTGCAACATGTGGAGGTGATGGGGTTTGGTTACTGAGGGGGAGACTGTCTTTGAATCCTGGAAGTAGTGTTGCCCCTGTTTGGTGTTTGTTATGGGGGGTAGGTGAAATATTCCCTGGATTTGGAGAAGGGCAAGCCAACTCTCTTTTGTCCTCTATTCTACGTAGGACCTGCGGCTTCACAGAGCACCCGCGGAGCGAGGCCAGAGACTCTGGGTTAATCAGATAGGGCATGCACCATGGAGGAGGAAACTCATAGGAGGATCTAATTCCCTCCGAGGCAGTACCAGTCTTCTGCTTTTGTACTTGCAGGAGATATCCATCTCGCTGCTCCACCTTAAACGCTTGATTGGTATGCGGAGCCATTGTGCAAAGTTTCACATGACTTGCAAAGTGAGATTAGACGAGATTAGACGTTACGATGGGATATAGTGAAGCATGTGCCGTTTCACTGCGTACGGACCTTCTGATTATATTGATGCCGTTGTAATTATCGCTAAGCGACCGCCTCCCATGAAGCATGGTGATGTACAGACTTAAGGACGTCCCCCCTCCACTGAAGACGAGAGTTGATAGTACCCTCTTCATCTAATACCCAGCCAGTGGCTACTCAGGGACACCAGATGCAAGCCTAGGAGGTCAGCAAAGCAGACTTTGGAGTTCCTCATTAGAACCTTCCACTGAAATGCTTTTCCTGGGCCCGCTGTATGGCTACAGGGTAATCCCCTTCGTCTCTCGGTGTTCCTGTTCTCGACACTGTGGTCCAGAAGAACCGGAAAGCTGTTGACTTTGCAGGAGTAGTCCAAATTATACAGACTAACCCAGTGCTCATGTTTAGCCAAACAAGAGCAAACAGTCTGCTGCAGTACAGCCAAGGGAGACGTGGGATTCGGGTGGTGCCTCAGAAACACTGGGAATCATTTTGGTAATTTGGCTTACTTCCTCCCGCCATATGCGTCGAATACTGTAGAGCATTTTTTATATATTTTTATATCTAATGCGTCGCTTGTAAAGCACCTATAGGGGGGTGGCTGGATGGATGAGCAGTTAGAAACAGCACACCTGGTACCTGCTAATGTACCAGAACCTTAAATAGCCACCAGTGGATATTTTGCCCATGCAGCCCTACCACCGCGCTGAAACCTGGGAGGGGTCTGTACAGATATATTAGACTCTCATTCAGGCATGTAGCTGACGCTCGTATCCAGAGCGACTTAGAAGGTTACTCGGTTTACAGGTGGGCCAGTGCAGTGTTAGGAGTCCTGCCCAAGGACCCTTATTGGTGTAGCTCAGCATTTGATACCTAGACTGGGATTCGAACAATGTTCTCCCACATGGAGTGGTAGCTCTCTAGTGGGTAGTGGTATTAACCGCCATGGCCAAGAAAGCCCAACACACTGCAAGTTAAAAACGCGCTGCAAGGTTTTAAAACACAAGCATCAAAATGACACGACTTGCGAAGTCTCAAACGTGCAGCAAACACTGAAAACACACGCAGCTTCCAAACACATGCAGAAACCTCAAAACACAACGGAAGTGTTTCCGGGGGACACTGAAAGTGGACGGACCCATTCGAGAGCGGGCTGCATGGAGCTGGACGTAGAGCCGAGACAGCCCCAGTTCCCGCAAAAGTGTAATCTGTTTATGAATGAATGTTCAGGCAAAAGTGTGGCCCTGTTTCCTGTAATGAATTTCTCTACATTCGGGGTATTGGCCGGGTTCTCCTGTTTGTATTTCTCTACCCCCAGTGTCCATCGCAGCCCGCTCTCGAATGGGTCCGTCCACTTTCAGTGTTCCCTCGCGCTTAAGACTTCGTTCCGTCGGTGTGTTTTGAGGTCTTTGATGCATGTGTTTTCAGGTCATGCTGCGCGCTTCGGACTTTGCGAGTCGTGTCGCGATGCTTGTTCGTTTTAGACTTTGCATGTGTTTGGAAGGCATGCTTTTCATTTTGCTGCGCGCTTGAGACTTTGCTGCGCGTTTCAGGTCTTGCAGCGCGCTTGGCTAATGTTGTGCAAGTCGTGTCGTTTCGATGCTTGTGTTTTGAGACTTTGCAGTGCGTTTGTAACTTGCAGTGCGTTGGGCTTTCTCAGCCACCGTACTATGGGCATGTATTATATGCGACGGGGATCCGGGTACGTTAAAGGTATTAACTGTGGACCTCCTTTATTTATTAATCGGAACCATTTTATACCGATGATCCGGTTAGGGCTGGGCCGTGCTGTGTGTTCATGTGGCAGTTTTGTGTTTGCTCTTCCACCGAGTCACTGCCTCGGTCTCCAGAAGCATGCTCCTGTGTTTGAATGTGGGGTGCGAACTGTCTGGCAGGTAATTACAGCGCTGTTGACATTTGCTGTTGATGCCTTAGAGGCTGGTACGTTCACAGTCTTGGCTTCTGGTGTAAGGTTTAGTGTGTGCTGGTGTGCTGTTACTCCTGTCAGGTTGTTCAGGTGGGCAGGAGCAGACTGACCAGAAGGAGTATCACAAGCCTGAGGTTTGGGATTAGAGATGCATGGGTACCGTGTTAGGTGGAGTAATGGAGTGGGGAATGGGATGTGCTGCTTCACTGTGTGGAGCTGAAGGTTTCAGTGTGTTTATATCTAATACGCCGCGTGTGAAGCACCTATAGGGGGGTGTCTGGATGGATGAGCAGGTAGAAACAGCACACCTGGTACCTGCTATGTGAACTGAACCTTAAATAGCCACCAGTGGATATTTTGCCCATGCAGCCCTACTACCGCGCTGAAACCTGGGAGGGGTCTGTACAGATATATTGGACTCTATTATTATATAATTATATATTATATCTGTTATATATTATTCATTTTACAGGTGGGCCAGTGCAGTGTTAGGAGTCCTGCCCAAGGACCCTTATTGGTGTAGCTCAGCATTTGCTACCTAGACTGGGATTCGAACCCCCCTCTCCCACATGGAGTGGTAGCTCTATAGTGGCGAGCGGTATTAACCGCTGAGCCACACCAACCAAAACTCTCCTCCTTCCTTCTGTCTTTCTTTCTTTCTTTTCTTTCTTTCTTTCTTTCTCTCTTTTTCTTTCTTTTTCTTTCTTTCCTTCTTTTTTCTTTCTTTCTATTCTTTTCTTTCTCTCTCTTTTTCTTTATTTCTTTCTTTCTTTTTTATTCTTTCCTTCTTTTTTCCTTTTTCTTTCTTTCCTTCTTTTTTCTTTCTTTCTATTCTTTTCTTTCTCTCTCTTTTTTCTTTCTTTCTTTCTTTCTTTCTTTTTCATTCTTTCCTTCTTTTTTCCTTTTTTTTCTTTCTTTCTCTTTCTTTTTCTTTCTTTTTCTTTCTTTCTTTCTATTGTTTTCTCTATCTTTTTCTTTCTTTCTCTCTGTCTTACATTCTTTCTCTCTTTCTATGCTTCTTTTCTTTCTTTTTCTTTCTTTCCTTTTTTTTCTTTCTCTCTCTTTTTCTTTCTTTCCTTCTTTTTTCTTTCTTTCTTTCTCTTACTTTCTTTCTCTCTTTCTATTCTTTTTACCTTTTTTTTCTTTTCTTTCTTTCTTTCTTTTCTTTCTTTCTCTCTTTCTCTCTCTCTTTCTCTCTCTCTCTCTGTCTGTCTGTCTGTCTCTCTCTCTCTCTCTCTCCTCTTTTATTGTCTTATCCAGATATATACTCATGCCCACTCTTTAGTGTCAGAGGTACTGACCCTGCAGGCTTCGGGTCCACTCACTAAGAAGAGTGTAGGTAGTGCTGACGAAGCGGAGGTTTGAATAAGACCCTAACCCACTCCTGCCAGTTATGGTGTTTTACAATGCTCCAGTTTAGCCACAGCAGTGTAGGCCTCTCTCTCCACTGCCTTTCTCAATGTGTCATCGTTCCGGAGAAAGAAGCCAAGTCACTACACTGTGGGAACAAGAGGCGGCACTGTTGAATGTAAGCTGCTACCTTTGTGTGGTTCTGTATGTCGTATGTATCGTTGGCATCCTGCACCTTGCATGTCAGTTTCTTTGACTTTCAGCTCTCTCTGTCTCTCTGTCTCTCTCTCTCTCTCTCTCTCTCTCTCTCTCTCTCTCTCTCTCTTTCTCTTTCTCTCTCTCTCTCTCTCTCTCTCTCTCTCTCTCTCTCTCTGTTGCTCTCTCTGTTGCTCTCTTTCTAGCTCGTAAAGTGAAGGCACAGCTGAGAGTTTGTGTGGCTGAATCAGTGGGTAGAGAAGGGGGTGGAACTGAATGCTTACAGGAGAGGTTAAGAGAATCTGTGTAGGGAGAGAGAGAGGGAGGGAGGGAGAGAGGAAGAGAGAGGCAGCTGAATAGCTGTTATCGAGTGGGAGAGAAGGAGATGAGAAAGAGGGTGCGTCTGTCCGCCTCGCTGGTGTGCTAGAGAGAGTGCTTGCGTATGTGCGTGTGCGTGCTGGTTCTCGGCGCATGCGCTGCTACCTGGCCGTCCTCCTCAACACTGCAGAGAGGTCACTCTCTGTCATTTCAGCACCACTCCATCCATCTCCGCTCCTGCCTGTCCGAATCTGACTCCTCTCCGTCCTGAATTCCGCTCGCTCGGCACTCTTCTTCTAGACGTCTGCCATGGTGCAATATGAGTGTCAGCACAGAGAGGTGAGTGCTAAGGGTTTCTTTCGGAAAGTGCGGTGGGCAGGGGGTGCCCAGAAACTTTGGGGGCTTGTTCGGGAAGGCTGGGAATGATAAGAGGCGTAATGACGGAGCAGGAAGCCTTTAGGAAAATTACAGCTTGCATGATAAGAGTGGAAATCATGGTTTTTTGTTTTTTGAGTTTGGTGCCGGGTCTTTTGAAGTCATTTAGTCAACAGCCTTAATACGGCAGGCTGCGGTCGTCTCTCGTTTACATTTGATGTCAGATCAGGAGTACCGTGAGAGTCTGGTCTCGGTGCCGAGAAACTTTAGAGGGCTCTTCTGGGATCACGGTTAGCGATGGCGGTGGGATCAGAGCGCGGGGGAGTTCTTTAGGAAGATTACAGTGGGATTGGTAAGAAAGGGATCAGGCTCCTGGTTGAAATCGTAGGTTTCGGTTTGATACAGTGCCTTGAGAGTCGTCTTAGCGCATCATGCATGACTAGATCTGATCTGATGTCGCCGAAGCGTCAGATCTCACCAGGGTCTGCTTTGAAAAACTTGGGGGGCTCGTCCAGGATGGCTGGTTGTGATAACCAGACCAAGAGTGAGTCCATTTGGAAGATTACAGATTTTCCCCCAAGTGTTATTGAATAGTGTGTTTTAGTTTGATGCCGTGCTTTTCAGAGTCACTAGCCACTAACTCGAGCCCTGTATCCACCAGTTGCCCCTCTTGATGGCTACCATGTCATGTGAGAGGAATAAGGAAAGCCTGATCTCTTTGGGACCCACGCTTGCTTCACCTGTCTCTGGGTTACGGTGGGTTCAACGCCTCGGCAGTCATTAGCGTGCCGGTCTCTGTGTCTGCTGTCCGCTGCCCCTGTGCCAGTATTGCTGCTTCACTGCTGGAGGCTGACTGTCCAATAGCTCAACAGCTCACTAATGAGAATTCCAAAGCTCGGTGCCTTTACAAGGACTCCGAGCCTGATAAGAAACAGAAGGACATTATTCAGTGCTGGGGATTCTGACACACGTATATCCGCATACGTACGCTAACACCCAATATGCTCTCACTCACACTGAGCTGTATGCTCACTTACACCAATGTGAGCAAACACACAAACCCACACACCGTCACTCTCAGAGTCAGTTTTACACGCACACACACACACACACACATATACGCACATACACACACACACACACAGACGCACACACTCACACACACGCTCTTTCAAATCCTCTCACATCCCTTCCTATCTCTCTCATCCCTCCCGATCAGCATTCCTCGCCCACTCTTTGGTCTCAGTGGAGCGATAGAAATGGAGAGATAGCGGGGTGGGCTCAAGTTTGGGTGTATGTATGTGTGCTGCCTCAGCTCTGATGCTGTAGCTGTGGGATGAGTGCTTCCCCTTTTTGTGTGAGCACAGTGCAGTGCTGTACTTTCCGACAGAGGAGCTGCTGTCCAAGCACTGCTCAACTCGCTACAGAGTTTTCATTTCAGGTCAGGAGAATGGGGTGCGTGAGAGTGTGTGTGAGTGTCTGTGTAAGTGTGTGTGTGTGTGTGTGTCTGTGTGAGAGTGTGAGAGTGTGTGAGTGTGAGAGTGTGTGCAAGTGTGTGCAAGTGTGTGTGAGTGTGTGTGTGTGTCTGTGTGAGAGTGTGTGAGTGTGTGAGTGTGAGAGTGTGTGTAAGTGTGTGTGAGTGTGTGTGTGAGTGTGTGTCTGTGTGTGTCTGTGTGTGAGTGTGTTTTGTGAGTGTGTTTTGTGAGTGTGTGTCTGTGTGTGTGTCTGTGTGTGTGTGTGTGTGTGTGTGTGTGTGTGTCTGTGTGTGTGTGTGTGTGTGTATGTCTGTGGGTGTGTGTAAGTGTGTGTGAGTGTGTGTGTGTCTGAGTGTGTGTGTGGTTCTGTGTGTGTGTCTGTGTGTGAGTGTCTGTGTGTCTGTGTGTGTGTGTGTGTGTAAGTGTGTGAGTGTCTGTGTGTCTGTGTGTGTGTGTGTGTAAGTGTGTGTGTGTGTGTAAGTGTGTGTGAGTGTGTGTGTGTGAGTGTGTGTGAGTGTGTGTGTCTGTGTGTGTGTGTGAGTGTGTGTGAGTGTGTGTGTGTGTGTGTGTGTGTGTGTGTGTGTCTCTGTGTGTCTGTGTGTGTGTGATGCCAGTTTCACCTTGAAGGTGAAGTGAGGCTTTTGAGGGTGTGTGGTGTTTGATGCCTCTCAGAGAGGGATATGTTGGGAATGGGTTGGGATTGGGACTAGTTGTACCAGACATGGGATTTGGGTTTGATAGGGACAGGATGGGATGCAGACTGTGACTGGTTGGAATTGGAATGATGTGAAATAAGCATCAGGAGTCAGGATGTGTCAGCAGGGGCTTGGTTGAATGGGTGCTGCCACTGGTTGGGATGGAAACTGGGACTAGGTGTCCTAGTGTTGGCATAGGGGAGATAGATTGGTGGTATAGGGACTGGGAGATGAGTGGAGTAGGGATAGGGACTGGTTATTATAGTGATGTCATAGTGATAGAGGATTGAGATATCGGAGATAGGTGGGTGACTTTGTGAAGTTTAACGCTCTGCCGTGCATGTGCTGTAAGCAAGGCTGGGCCCTGTTGCCATACCTGACTGGCCCAGGAGCCACGATTGTGGACATTCAGCTATTCCCTCCATGAGTCATCCTGCTGGTGCCAGCGCCATTGGCT
Organism: Prochilodus magdalenae; assembly: GCA_024036415.1. Classification (NCBI taxonomy): domain Eukaryota; kingdom Metazoa; phylum Chordata; class Actinopteri; order Characiformes; family Prochilodontidae; genus Prochilodus; species Prochilodus magdalenae. The sequence continues at coordinate 22,331 of JAMWET010002370.1, forward strand.
GACGACTGCATGACGCAGGACTACATGCACACAGACCACTGCCCTGAACACCACGCCGGCGTCCTCAGACTGCAGTGGTGTTGTGCCAGTGACTCAGAATGGCAGTGGGTCGTCCTCAGTGACGAGTTCCGCTTTTGTCTTGGTGGAGACGACCAACGAATCTGTGCGTGGAGGTCACCGTCAGCGCCAAGATGAACTGTTTGTTGTCACACATCCAGAAGGCCTCGTGTCACACCACCCCTACCGCACCCCTACCGATGTCATACTGAGAGACACTGCTTCTCTATGTGTAGCTCAATAAATATTACTCATATCAGTCTACATTTTCATGATCTGTTTTTCCTGGTACCCTTTACCCTCCTTCTGATCAGCATTGCTGTTAGGTAGGTTGGAGATGGGGACTGGGTGGTGATAGGGACAGGTGTTGATTGCTTGCTGTGTAAATGAGGGGGTTGGGCCTATGAACAGGAACTGGTTGAGTTGGGGATTTGTTGGGATGGAATTGGATTGTAGGCAAGGACTTGATCAGATGTGGAGCAGGAGGGTCTGGGATGGTAGGAGAGATAACTGACACTATAAAGCTCATACCCTGGCCAGTTTAGACTGGTTTCCATGGTTCCACTCCCAGTACAGTTAGAGCTTCAGCTACCACTCAGTTCCAGCTATGGAGCCATTATCAGCAGGTTGTGAAGTATCTGATGATGGACAGAGTCCTGTTAGGGATGACTAAAGCAGTGTACGGACTTGTGGCATGTTAACACCTTTTACTGTCTGTGTTAGCCTCTACACACAGCCTCTCTCTTTCTCTTCCCCCTCCCTCTGTATGTTCTGTCTGCCAGACACTGACCATGCCTGTTCTGCTGACACAGCTTTAACTAGGGGATTTATCATGCCAAGGCTGTTGCTAGTCAGATCAGACACAGAGGGGGTGAGACTCGCAGCCTCTTCCAACCTCACGCAGAGCAATGTGACCCCTAAAGCCTTCTGTGCATGCCTGCAGTACCCTATGCACCTCTGTGTAGTGTTAGAGTATCCTATATACCTTATATGCAAGGCTCTATACCTGGGGTCAGCAACCCGGAGGAGGGACACTCCATCCTGTTTCCTGTCCACCTTTATTGATGAGCTACTGAACAAATACCTAAATCCCAGAAATCCAGTATTCTCAGGACGTTAGTCAACTTTAGGCAAACAGGTGATGCTTTTGACTGTTTTGAGCCAGCCAGAGTCCCACGCCTGGCAGAAGGCGGAGGAAGAAAGCAAAGAGAGCAATAGAGATGTAGAGATCGGTACCATCTGCAGTCCTCCCCTCCCATTACCTCGTGCCATGACCAGCAGAAGCGCTCAATTATTCATTACTAGCAGGCTACGCCCAAGGATCACATTTCTAGACCGAGCAGACAGACTCTTGGGCTCTATCCCTCTCCCTCTGTCTGTCTGTCTGTCAACCCCCTTGTGTTTTTCCCTCCCTACCTCTGCCTGTCCATCTTTCTCTCTGCTGTACCATTATATTCCTCCTACCTCACAAATACACACTCTCCTACACATGCCTAAGTGCTGCGTGTCTGCGGTTGCTTGTACTGCTGAGATCCAGGCTGACTGACTAACTGCGTCTGCTTGATCACCATTAGGCTGGGAGAATTTCTCACTCTCGGGCTGTACACCTGTATTTGTGCATGGTTGCGTGTTCAAAAGGACCCCCAGGAAGGGGGGCTTACTTGAAATCAACCCGTCTGTTGCTGTTTTAATCCAAACTGACATGCAGATTTTAAAAAAGCCCTAGAAGTCTGTTTTTCAGGACACAGCGTGTGGTTCTGAGCGTTCTGAGGAGGCTACATTAGCCCTGTCTGATAGCCAACATGTTATAACTAGAAAAGTGATGGTTGCGCAGCTTGCACAGTGAGGAACGAGGGATGAGTAAAGAGTGCGGGTCGGTATGACTGTGGATTAGCGTCTGGGGGCCTGCCCTTAGTGAGTATGTGAAGTATGGTGGCTCTCGGGCAAATAGAAACGTTACTGCTTGGTTTGGGGCGAAAATGACTGGGAATGGGAAGAACTGAATAGTGAGTATGTGAGTCAGTATGGGTGGCTCTGTTTGGGGGCCGAAAGTGAGTATGTGCAGTTTTTTACTAAAGCTTGCCGGCTTTATGTGGGTTCAAAAATGACTGGGACTCTATGGGAGGAACGAGGGATGAATAAACGACAGATAGAGGAGTGTGGGTCGGTATGACTGTGGATTAGCGTCTGGGGGCCTGCCCTTGGTGAGTATGTGAAGTATGGTGGCTCTCGGGCAAACAGAAACGTTACTGCTTGGTTTGGGGCGAAAATGACTGGGACTGGGAAGAACGAGGGATGAATAAACGATAGATAGAGGAGTGTGAGTCAGTATTTCATGGGGGCCTCTTAGTGGGCGAAGAAGACAACAGCCGGCTTTATGTGGGTTCAAAAATGACTGGGACTCTATGGGAGGAACGAGGGATGAATAAACGACAGATAGAGGAGTGCGGGTCAGTATGGCTGTGGGTTAGTGCTTGGGGACCTGCCCTTAGTGTGAATGGCTCTCGGGCGAAGGAAACAGCCGGCTTTAGGTGGGTCCAGAAGTAGGATAGATAGGCACACATTTTCGACCCATTCATTCTCTATGGGAAAAAAATTCCGGAAAAATTCCTTCCTACTCGGAATCCATGCATCCGATCAAAAAGCTGTATTCAAGCCCACATCAGTGTATCATACCGGACGACCTGGAGATGGAACATAGTTTGTATCTCGAAAGCTGCGGGACGAGTTAGTCGGCGATGAAACGGGAGAAACAGAAAAATCGAATAACAGTATAGTGGCTTTGCAATGTGCAACCATAACAACTGATTTGATGGAGATGAGGTTGGCTAAAAATCCGCTTTTAGGAAAATCCTTTGCATAAATGGTCACCATGCCAACTGTATTGAAACAATGATGCTACTTTGCAGGCAGCTCTATGGGTTTGTTATGTTAGCATCAGGCTAATGTGGATGCATATGCATGTTTCTGCTGGGCTTATCCTACAGCTGCCTTAGACGCAGATATCTGAAGCTCACAAGAAGCATCCTAGTAGCAAATTCTTCACATGCATGGCAACATTTCACTATGTATTTTGTAGTCAAATCTGAATTAATGTCCGTTTCTTCTTTTAGTAATGCACCCCAAAAAGGACTCCCCCTTGTGGACAGTACTCAGACTGTTAAATGTGAGAGAGTTAATTAGTGATTTACAGTGGAAGCCAGGTCCTTGTAAAAGTGAACTGATAGTTACAGTTTAAATGACTGAACTTATGAATATTATAAACACCAGTATGAACTCAGGTTATGAAAAATTCTCAAGACCTTTTTGTTTATCTTCCATAGATGCCCAGTAATATGACTGAGAATGAATAAGGATATGTATAAGGGTGTGGGTGAGGTGTATCTATATACTTTAGGGGCCTAGAATGTGGTCCCAGATCAGATCTGTTTGGTGAACCCGGATCCAGCATCGCTTGATGAGTCTAATTAACCGAGTGCTGGATGTTAATGGAAACGCTGTACTTCTGTAAGAAGCCGCTACTATCTTCTACAGAATGCTGTCCATCATAGGTAATTCATTTGTTTCTCTTCCCCTCATCTCTGGCTGACACTTTAATCCAAAACTGAGTGATGGTTATCCTTCCCCATCGATTTGGGTGATGGAGCATGTACTATTGTTTGTTCAGAATGGCATTCTCTATTGGGCTCAGTCAAGGTGATTGACAGACAGCCCTATCACGGGTGACCTTGGGGTTGTAAGATGTAGCTGCCCGTACCGCTGAATCAATGGAACTATTAGATGGGGAGCAACCCCATTGCTCAAAGCTACGGATGAATGAGTGAGCAGAGGGAAAAATGAACGTATGAATGAATGAGCGTTCCTTGGAGCTCATCTGTGGTAGCTTGAAGCCACAGCCATGAAAACCCTCATCATATACATCAACTCACCCGTAAAGGGCTCCAGAGCAGTCCGGCACGTAGACACGTGGCCAACACTGGCAGTGCATACGGAAGTCCTTCAAGGCCCCAACGTGGGTGGAGCATGGCAGCAGCTGGACCATCCTGGGAACAAATACTCCATAGAAGAATCATTTGGCACGCTCGCTTGTGGGAACTCCTGCATCAGTCTGAGACTAGCCTTGTTTGATAATTTGGTGATTAGTCGGTTGGCTAAGGGGGGCTCATCCCGTGTGAGGATGCATGGAGCGGCCCTTCCTGGAGCTATTTTGAACCATACTGCATGGCCTCGCTGCTGGACAGTCAGATCGAGAATTAATGACCTCATACTGAGATGCATTAGCATCAGTGCGAATGCTCAAACCCCCAACTCGGACAAGCTGAGAAGATGGCAACTTTCCATGACCTGATTGGTCCAGTGCCATGTACAGTAGAGTACGGGGAGCCTGGAGGTAGAACATATGCCAATAATGCTGTTAGCATTCTGATGCCAAGGGAACTGCGTGTTCATTGCACTGCGCTTGACATTGACCCAGGTTTTTCAAAGATTCCTGGAAACTACGGTGGAGAACTCGGACCATGAATAACCTGAATCAGGTAGTCAGAAAGACGCTCTTTGTTTGGAAAACTGGTGGGGGGGTTCTGCACTGGGGCGTCTAGTTTAAAGCCTGATATCTACTCAGTGGGGCCTTCCAAGCATCTTTAATGCAGAGGTGAGGTCCCAAATTAGTTGTATAAGGTGTGTTCAGGTGTGAACCCTCTGGAATTCAGGTGGTCCCATGCTGGCTGGCTACTCAGTCTCTTCACTGGCAGCGAAATTTTTGATTTGGCAGATTTGTTTCTTCTGGAAATGCTCTTTTCTGGTTTTGGGTTTACACTCTTCCAAACAAGAAATGTCTTCAGCTTAAGTTAGGTTTTTCCACCAATCTCTTTGGCAATTAGGCAGGTTTTCATATTTACACATACCCTACAATGCATTGTAAAGGCTTGTTAGACGTAGCCTGGATATAGTTACAGTGGGTAGGATATGATAAACCACATGGGTGATTTGCCACAACGCCAGTCAGATAGATGGACAGAACTGGGACAGAAACCTGTCGATTGGGGGGTGAAGCAGCTGAACAATGACATTTGCCTGAATTTGTTTTTGAGCAGCATATCGTCAGTATCCAAAGAAAAACAAGAATCTCCAAAATGGCAACTTTACAGGAGAGGGCAAAAACCTGATTGAACTGGTATGTAAGTCAATGGAACCAGATGTTTGTCCAAGCATGTTTTGGATATTGCTGGTAATCCATTCCTCATGAAATGCCCACCCACTGTAAACAGCAGCTCATGTGATCAAATTACGCTAAAAAATAAAAATCGACCAAATTGGAGGGTTTTCAAAAACGACCTGTGGAGGTTGGGTTCTGCCCTGGAGCCTGGTTCCTCTCGAGGTTTTTCCTCGCCACCGTTTCCCCTGTACATTAACTCTCCTCTGTTTTTCTTTTCCTTTATAACAAACTGGTTTTCTGTGAAGCTGCTTTGAGACAACGTTGGTTGTAAAAAGCGCTATACAAATAAATATTGATTGACTGATTTCATTGGACAGCGATGACATCATCATGACACTCCCCAGAATTTGGGATTTGAGTCTTGTTGGGGATCGGTAAGGTTGATTTAAGGTATTACAGTATTTTGCACTCCGGGTATATAAAGACCACTACGAACCGCTCGTGCCAGGCCGCATCATGCAGCGTTCAGGCACATGTCGGTGCATTCCCTGGGCGTGAGTTGTTTAGTAGGCTGTTAGATGATAAGAAACAGCGATGTGTTCATAAATGGGGCTGAAAGTTTGATTCCAGTGTGAGTATAGTGTTACCAGAATGTACTTGAGATTGTTTATCAGTGCTCACACTGTGAAGCGCGCTCTGCAGTGGAGCTGCGCTATGTGCTGTGTCTACTTGGCACGGCATACTCGGTGTGTGCTGGCTTTTAGAAGATTGTTGTTGAAACCAGACTCTGCAGGGTGGTATGGTGGCAGGGTTGGATGAATCGGGGATGCTGCTCGGTCCCGGCTGAGTATGTTCTACAGTGTGTGTGTGTGTTACGGTTTACGTCTGGTTTGCGTTGTGTGTTTACATGGTACTTTTTTGAATGCCAGCTCTGGCTGAGAGTGTGGCAGTACCATCCGCCAGTCAGCTGTGATATTTTTCTCTGGCACTTCTCCCTTTTCTCTGGTGATCTACCATCAACCAACAGCAAGTATGACTCCGCACACCAAGCTAACCTGAGGAAGCTGTTTTCA
>JAMWET010002371.1:0-31376 GCA_024036415.1 Prochilodus magdalenae
GGGGGGGGAGGAAGGGGGGGGGGGGAGGGAGTGAGAGAGAATAGGGAAGGAGAAAGGGGCAGGGAAAAAAAAGGGGTGGGGGGGAAGGGAAAGGGAAAAAAGGGGGGGGGGAGGAAAGGGGAAAAAGAAAAAAAGAGGGGGAAGGGAGGGGGGGAGGGGAAGGAGAGGGGAAAAGGGGAGGGGAGGAGGGGAGGGGGGGGGGGGGGGGGGGGGGGAGGGGGGGGGAGGAGGGGGAAAAGGGAGGGGGGGAGGGGAAGAGGCAGAAGAAAAAGGGAGGGGAGGAAAAAAAAAAGAAGGGGAAAAAAAAAGAATGGGGAGGGAAAAGAGGAAGGGGAAAAAAGGAAAGGGAGGGGGGAAGGAAAAGGAGAAAAGGGGGGCATGACTGTATATCTACGAAGTGCCCTTTAGTGGTAGGGTGAGTTGATGAACGATGGGGCGGGTGAGTTGTAGATACAGGACAAAATGGGGTTTTGATATTCTGATGTGACCGGTGTACATGCAAACTACCATTAGCCTTTGCATCCTTAGAGGCATTTGAATGAGCATCTGTCACTGCCCTTAGTGAAGGGAGGCTACTGACTTGGTGCTGGATTAGGAGCTTGTGGCTGGGCGGGCGGCATGTTGGACTCTGTGAACTTGAGTGCTGGTAGGGAAGAGATAGAGGCTACATGCGTAAGCTGTCAGTGTGGATTAATTCGGCCTGTAGATATTTATATATATCAATAAACGCTGCTGGGTATGGCTTGTCTACAAAATTATCCATATTACAAATGATATCAATTGCTGTTACATCACTTACTTTTCTCTTTTTCTATCTTTCTTTTTCTCACGGAATGCGCTCTGTACAAATTCAAGCAAACACCTGAAGGAAACAACTGGGGAGGGAATTCACCCTGTAGTCTCATCCCCCACACCAAAAAAAAAAAAAAAAACTGGGACTTACAGTTGCAGCAGCTGACACTGTCATTTCATTTTCAATCAGCCTATTTCAGTAATTAATACAGCCACTCCAAACACAGTGCGTCTGTACCTCACCAAACAACACCGATACAAACAACACCCTTCATCTAGTTGTTCGTCTTACAGGAGCTCCTTTAAGGAGACCCTCTACTACGACTGTACTGAAAACAACTGCATGGAACGGGCAGCATGTAAAGTTCATATGAAGCTACAACAGTGTAGTCACGGGATAACAGCGCGAAAAACCTGAAAAATGATATGTTATAAGTTCTACAATGTCTGGTCTATCTAATGATCACCAAGGTAATGGTCTTACCTGACTATAAACTGTACCTGCACTTACGGGCCTGCCGTTTACCTTGCCTAATCAGGCCTTTTTCTCCTACAACACTGCTTCTTCTGAAATTTCTGTATTTTTACATATTTTGGGTGGTTCTTTGTGGAAACTATGGTTTAATATTTCTGGTCAAATTATCAGAAGCTGCTGGGGGCAGGGAAACACACACTGTGCAGCATTTGGCTGGCATTTGTTGAGCATCGTCCAAGAGGGTCCAAGGGCTCTGCTACACGGAATGTCTCTCACGATTTGTCCTGAAAATTCCCAGACCGAGTGGTCTCTGAGGTACAACAGCTAAGCTCAGGGAAATTTTCAAATCTCTTCTAAAGCAGAAAAGCTCAGCCACTGCCTAAAGCCAAATATTTATTATGAAAAGTCAATCATAAGAAAATCAGACTAGATTTAGTTATGCATGTCTGATCCAAGTTCATTCAGTTTCAATGAATTCTAATCGATGTAACTTCATAATAATAATAATAGGAATAAATAGAGTAATATAAAAATAATTGGAAAATCTTATGAGCTGCGAGGCCAATCTTAATAAAATCATAAATTCTTTCTTCTGAGCATACTGTATACCACATCTCCTTCTTGAACGTTCACTTCTTTAGTGATTCGATGTCAGCATAATAATGTCGACAATTCAACAAAGGTGACGATCAAGTCCCAGAATCTTTAGTAAGATAATGCAATGAATGGTAAAACAGAAAAATGTATCAAAAATTCAAGAAATCATCCTAATGCAAGAAGAGGATACACTTATTACCAATAAACTTTATTTTACAGCCTAAGTTTTATGGGATTTTCCATGAAAGCCTCTGGTATAACCCGCAGTTGTACTTAGATAACTAGATTAATTTTGGGAAAAAGACAAGAAACAGTAGGAACCAGGATACCGAAATGCCTAACATGTTTCTAGACATATTAACTAGATAATGACTGTTTTGTTGCTAACTACTAAAAGATCAAAAAGTACATATATAGGAATATAGAGAGAGGGAGAGAGAAGAGAGAGAGAGCGAGAAGAGGATAGAGAGTATAGAGAGAGAGAAAATAAATATCTGTTTTAGTACCGTACTGTTATTGTTTATTATTAATCGATTTCACTGATCACGACTTCACTGCGGGGGACTAAACTCATTATCAACATGCTGGTAAGGAAGGTTGTTCCCCAGTGTGTGGTGGATGTTGACATCCACAGTTCTGGCTAAGCAGGCAACTCCAGAATGCTCAAGTTTGGAATTCTGTTTGGGGACAAACATTTCTGATCAGCTAAAGACGATCAACGACTTTACAACTGTGGTGCTTTCGCCTGTTTTCTATTTTCTCTGAATTTACTATTCTCATTTTCTCTGATCTATTTTCATCTCCGTTTGCAGAATGACCCTCTACAGCTGCTTGTCGAGGGTCTCCACTGAGCGGGGTGTAACCTCCTCCCCAATGTGAGATCTCTACATCGACCGGCGGCCGGCCTGTTATCATATCCTCCCGGTACAATAACCACCACCCGACTAGAAACTGTAACTCTGTACTGAAACAGAGGAGCTCTCATCTCCATTTCCATTGTGCTGGTCTGTCGCTGATCCAACGCTTTAGAGGTGGATCTAGATTAAAGGCTTTAGTTAGGGGGGACGGTGCTAGAAGTGGGAATATAAGAAGTGCCCGGTTCATCTTCTTAACTCACGGCACGTTAGCGAGTGCCTATCCGGCATAGATCAGCAGATCGTTTTTAGTGAACGTCACCTCCTAATGTCTATAGTGGATTACAGATACTGTCGGAGAAGAGAGATCGCTGATAAATGTGAGATATGTGAAATATCTTGTGTTTAATCTGAGCTAAAAGTTCAGAACCGTGCTGGTGTCTGTGCTGTTCGGCGCTGATACGGTGAATATTCGCGGCCGTACAACGTTTTTTGAGCGTCTTCGCTTCCCGTAGGTTCAGTAGGCTATGGCTCGCCTGCGGTTTGTGTTGAGTGACTGCGCGCTCCCGGACCCACCCAGACCGGGGACCACCAGCTGATCCAGTAGGATGGAGAGAGCATATCTGAATTAGCTGAACTGGTAGTGATGTTGAAACTTGATCTGTTTCCTGGGAGCGCGCAGAAAGTCAATCAAATCAAACGCTTTCCACCAAACTCCGCCCTTATCAGTCCACCAATCGCTGCAGAGCCACCGCTGCAGTCTTCAGCCCGGTATCCGCCCGGTGTTTGAAATTCAAGTAGCGGCTACAGAATGAAACTTTGGCTGATCAGACTCAGCTTTTTAGGTGTACTGTGTTCCTGGCTCTGTACAGATCAGCTGTCTGTTTAACTGGCTAGTTACGGCGTCTATGTTGAGTTTGTGTTTAAATATCAGTTTCATCATTTAAATGTACTTTGAGCTGTGTAACTCTGCAGACCGTTTACATGGACACAAAGCTCCATAACACACTACATGAAAACCATTACTGTGGTCATGTGATGTGGGAGTGTAAACAGCAGATCAGATTTCTTAGACTGCAGTAAGGCCTAGAAACCCGACTGAGATTAAAGAGAGCTGGATTTTAGCTGACCAAGCAGTGACTTACAGAGTCTGTGTTACTTGGTACTGTGGTGTGTGCAGGTCTGCCCCACTCCCTTATAGACCCACCGGTGTGTGCGGGACCCTTCGACGCCGTGGTCACCGGAGAAGGAGACCCCATCTTCTCTGAGGAGATTCTGGACCTTCTGGAGGCAGTTCCAGGGATCCTCAGTCTGGCTCAGGAGATGGGGTTCTCAGTTTGAGGAGCTGGTGTATATTTGTAGAAATGTTTATATGTAAAATATTGTACAGTAATTAAAACCACCACATCTTAAGATTGGTGATAAGTTTCCTTTATGATTTTTATATTTATATAAGTTTTCTTTATGATTTTTATATTTAAATAAGTTTCCTTTATGATTTTTTTAGATTTATATAAGTTTCCTTTATATTTTTTTATATTTAAATAAGTTTCCTTTATGTTTTAATAGATTTATATACGTTTCTTTTTTGTTATTCTCATTATTAACATATTTATTATTTATTATTTTTAGATTTATAAGTTTCCTTTATGTTTTTATAGATTTATTATTATTATTTTTAGATGTATAAGTTTCCTTTATGTTTTTATAGATTTATTTAAGTTTTATTTATTATTTTTTTTAGTCATATAAGTTTTCTTAATGATTTTTTAGATTTATGTAAGTTTTCTTTACATTTTTATAGATTTATATAAGTTTAGTTTATGATTTTTTATATTTATATAAGTTTCCTTTATGTTTTTATAGATTTATATACGTTTCTTTTTTGTTATTCTCATTATTAACATATTTATTATTTATTATTTTTAGATTTATAAGTTTCCTTTATGTTTTTATAGATTTCTTATTATTATTTTTAGATGTATAAGTTTCCTTTATGTTTTTATAGATTTATTTAAGTTTTATTTATTATTTTTTTTAGTCATATAAGTTTTCTTAATGATTTTTTAGATTTATGTAAGTTTTCTTTACATTTTTATAGATTTATATAAGTTTAGTTTATGATTTTTTATATTTATATAAGTTTCCTTTATGTTTTTTTATATTTATATAAGTTTCCTTTATGATTTTCTATATTTATATTTATATATTTATATTTTAAAAGTTTCTTTTTTTGTTCTCCTCATTATTAACATATTTATTATTTATTATAGTAGTTCTACAATGGTGCTGGCACTAACAGGAGGATTCATTGAGGGCATCTCTGCTTGCTGAATGGGCTGTTGGGTCAAACAGGTACAGTGATAAGGCCCATCCTTGCTTACGTCACACATGCAGCATGTCTCACGATGTCAAACCCACCCACCGAGTTTCATACCTGTGGGTTGATTCATTTTGGATGCAGCTGTTCTTTTGAAGGTGAGGGTATAATAGGGAGTAAACAGTAACTGTGGAAGATTTGACCAGAGACATGCAGTCTTACACTTACACTGCATAGAACTGCATGTATTGTTATTGCTGTGTATGGAAATTAACACTTTCATTATTGCAGCATTCTCTGTGGAAAGGATAGTGTGCTCATAGACACTGTGGAGACAAACTTGCTAAACAAAGACGAACAAAGAGGAGAGGAAGGCAGGAGAGTCATTTTGAGGACATTCAATTTGGCAGAACATTCAAAAGTTACTGTTACCCCAAACAGCAGAGCTCATATGGTCAGACTGAGACGGCTCTTCACGAGTTCTCACAGTAAGTCTTTGATGTTTTCATGGCTGTTTAGCTGTTTGTGTGTGTTAACCTCCTCTGGCCCAGGCTTGTTTAGCTGCCTCTCCTTTCCTTCCTGACTCAGGACCTTTTGATCTTATTTTGCTCCGCAGTTTTACTAGCCTTGAAGGCCAGTCTGTACCTCACCCACTCAGACGTCTAGCTCTTACTCAGTTATACAGTTTTGTATCTACAGCAGAGTTACGTCAACATGAGGGCTGCAGAACCATCTAGGAGCAGCCGCACACTGTGCCATAAACTCCTGAGCACAGAATCAGAATCGGAGTGCAGCTGAATCGGATTTGAGATGATTCTCAGGTGTTGTATTGATCTGGAATGCATCCTTGAGAGAATACATCCACAGGTCTGTCCACTATGAGAACTCTATGCCATGAGTCTGAACTGTGACTGTAAAAAAGACAATACAGGATTAACACTACAGATCAGACAAAGAAGCTGCTGATGTTCTCACAACAACGGACTGACCACCCCAGATTTCAGACCGCATCATCACTGAGTGGGTTTGGGATTATCTGGATCATAAGAAGCCAAAAATACAACCGACTTCTACAACTCAACTGTTTCTGACTCTTGGCTACTATATGGAAGGGTTCTACAGGAGTCTGTTTGGGTGTCCAGCCTTCTGAATGACTGGTTCATGATTCTTTGTATTGTATCCATCCATCTTGTCCTCTTCCTTATTTACCTGCACCTCTTCCAAACATACTGATCTTTTCTAATTAACTGGTTCTTCTCATGATATGTCCAAATTCAGAGACCTTTAGTTTGGCTGTAAGGGCTTCGAGTGAGAGGTAAGTTGTGATTTGTCGGGATCCATTCGGATGTGTGAACACAGATCTGCAGACCTGACAGTCGTGGGCTGGAGGTTAGTGAGACTGTTAACCTAACCAACCAGTTTGATTCCTGAGGGTGCTCAGGATAGGGTTGCCCAGCACTCTGGGCAAGTGTACTCACGGCCCCTAGTGTGTGTTACTAGTGTGTGTGTATGTGGGTGTTTCACTGCACAGAACCGTTCATGTGTAAATGGTATTAAATTCTAATTCTTAAAGCACATTTTAGTTTGAAGATTATGAAACATGTTAATATTGATACCAGATTTATGTTTTTACAGGTGAATGATGTGAACTTCAGAATATGAGTAATGACGATGCTGTGAGGATTCTACAGGAAGCTGTCTGTAAGCCTGGGTAAGCAGTGACTGTACTGTTCTCGTTGTGGTGTACAAACCAGAACTAAACAGCAGCCAAACTCTAATCCACAAAAGGCTAGAAGAGTCAGGATATAACCACTTCCTGGTTCTCTGCTTCCTCTAATTTCTTAAAGTAACATATTCAGCACCTCCAGTAGGTGGCGCCCCCTTTCTGTCCAAATAAACATCCTCCCTTTGCTTTGCCTGGAAGGCAGAACAGTGACACTGTATCTAATCAGCTGTAACCATCTGCTAAACTCTGGACACACTTAGATCATGATGCTGACTGCTACTGAATGCCTTCAGGCCAATAAGTCTCCCTGTGGCCAAGTGTTGGGACCCCTCTCCGTGACGTTACTTCACCATCTCCAGAGGTACTGCATATCATACACTAATGCTTCAGTAGTGTTATCATCATTATTAGGCCGGGATCAGCTACTGCCCACAAACGGTGCCATCTACTCAATAGTGATGTGAGGTGTGGGGTAAGAGGCATTGCCACTAGTCTTACAAATATGACATCATATTAATGTGAGTATATTAATCGCGTTACTTTTGGCTCTTCCTCTGCTGAGCCTGTAAGACCATTGCTTGGATCTCTCACACTACAGCGCTGACTGGAACGTATCCACACTATGGTTTGCTTTAAGGACTCATTTCCTTTCTAAAGGACGTGTTTGGTAGGGCACTGACCAGCTGCATGTTTCCTTATAAAGAGTGGTGAACTGGTTCTGTGTAACAGGATTTAGTGCCGAACACACATTTCTATAGTGTTTCTGTTTGAATATAGAACTGCCTTTTTCAGTTCCAGCTGACCAAATGATGAAAATTACTGTGTACATATTGTGTATCAGGAAAATATATTTTGGACTGGTGGCCAGTGCAGGGTGTTTCCTGTCTTCAGTCTGATGTGAGTGTTGGGATAAGCTCAGATGTTAGTATTTTTCAGGTGCTGATGTGGTGGACTTGCTTTTTTCTCGAGTGGAGGGCTTTAAGGACTACCGTGATGCCAGGAAATAAGCCAGCAGTGCTGAAACACGGCTACCTGAGACACAGTGTCAATAAGATTAGCTTCTCTGAGCAGTGCTGCTACACTTTTGGAGACTTGTGCCAAAATACATCACGTCTGTGTGTCTATGTAGTGTATCTATACGGGAATAGTTCAATCAGAGAAGCTAATGTTGCTCAGAACATATGAAAAAACAGCCCCCAGTTCACATGATGCAAATAACTTCCTGCTAATTGTGCTTCTTCCATTCACTGTTAGCCACATTAGCATGTTTATAGCTAAGCTATTCTTTCCAGGTTTATTCACCTGGGTTTACTGTTCTATTTTAAACGGTGAGGGTGAGTGTTCATCCTTACCTCACTCATCTGTCAGTCAGAAGCCTCTGTTTAAAACACTATTCACTTTTCTCCTCCAGACATGGCATCTCTACACCTCAATGAGGGTTTGTGGTGGGGGTTCTGAGTAAGCTTCAAACCCTCAAGCTTTCCACAGCAGCAGTGCTGGCAGTCAGCAAAGTGGAGGTGAGAAAGTGTTTGCTGGAGTGTTTATTAGGAAAAAGAAAGTGAAAGAGAAAAGAAAGAAAACAAACGTTATTATTTACATACTAAGTGAACAGTTTGTGAAAATCGTCATTATCAAGTCATTATTGTCTTTTAAAGGATTCAACTTGCGCTCATGTTTCACGTTCTCTTCCTTCCTCCCCCACCACCAGTTTGACCCTGTTCCTGTTTTCCAGGGAGTAGACTCCGCCCCTGCCATCCATAGCCGGCAGAATGTGCGAGGGTCCAAACGCTTCAAGACCTGGGCCCAGGATGGGGCCCACGCCAAAGACTCCTTAGTTGTTTGAAAATTGTTATCCTTGAAATTGTTCACCTTATAGAAGATTAAATATCGTTTTCCCTCACTGTGCTTTTGTGTCTCTCTGGCAAAAACTCAGTGTTTATAACTGAGCTGTTATTTATGAGCAGGTTTGCCTCAGCATCATCCACGAGATTCAGTTTATAATAATTAAAATTACACTACCAGTCAAAGGTTTAGACACACCCAGCTAAATGGATGTAGTTGGTTATCTTAAAGACTCTACACAGCGTTTCAAATTATTATGCAAATTAAACCTAAGTGTCATAAAGATTTAATTTTATATTTTTCAGTTAAACTCATAGATCATATTGTGTCTCAGGGTTCTTTGGATCATTGAAATCTCAAACACCTGTAATAATTAGTTTGCCAGGTGAGCCCAATTAAAAGAACACTACTTGAGAAGGATGCTCCACATTGTTAAGCAGGCCACAGGCTTTAGGCAATATGGGGAAGATTAAGATTAAAATCTTCAGATAAAGAGAGCAGCTGCTACACCATTACAAAGCAGAAAGCAGGTATTTGAAGCTGCTGGCGCCTCTGGAGTTCTGTAGGATCCTCCGGAGGATTGCAGTTGTGCATAAACCTACAATTCGGCCACCCCTAACCAGTGATCACAAGCAGAAACAGTGGCAGTGGGTTCAGGCACACATGAAGACTAGATTTTTCCAAACAGTCTTGTTCACTGATGAGTGCCATGCAACCCTGGATGGTCCAGATGGATGGAGTACTGGATAGTTGATGTCAGTGAAGAAGTGGTGGAGTCATGTTTTGAGCTGGAATCATGGGAAGAGAGCTGGTAGGCCCCTTTAGGGTCCCTGACAGTGACCACAGCAAAATATACAGAGCCTCTGACTGACCACTGTCCATGGTACAGAAAGAGGAACCGTGCTTTTCATAGTAAAATCATTTTCATGCATGACAATGCACCATCTCATGCTCCAAAGAATACCTGGCTGCTATAGGCATACAAGGAGAGAAACTCATGGTGTGGCCACCGTCCTCACCTGACCTCAACCCAATTGAGAACCTTTGGAGAATCCTCAAGCAAAAGATTAATGAAAGATCTAGAGTGGGAGTTCACATCAAAACAACAGATGTAGGAGGCTATTCTGACATCCTACCAGTCTGTCGTTGTGGGTGATCAGTTTCAGCACCCTGGACAGTGACTTTTTCAGCATTTCATATCTACTGCTGTTTCCCCTCCTCGCCCACAGAGGTCACCCTTACCTGAACTGTAGGTCATGTGTTCACACCTGCTTTTTTTTTTTTTTTTTATCAGCAGCCATTTTGTGTATCTAAGACTCCAGTTTGCTGCATGTCTTTGTTTAGTCTTGTATTGGGATGCTCTGCAATTCTGAGCATTTATATTCATGTTTTCCTGCTCTGGTTATAATCTCTGGTTATGGGCTTTGAGTTTGGGCTGTGTCGTTGTCACTCTGATATTGGTTTGAATCTGCATTTGACTCCTAACTCTGGTTGTGGATCCCTCAGTGACACTGTGCTGTAAATGTCCTGATAAATCTGATCAATTTTATCATATATAGAAATATTTCATTTCTATCAGTTTCCTCTAATTATTGCCTACAGGACCTTCTTAGAGGGCAGGAGAGGTCAAAACTCAGGAAGAACAATCATTAGATAATAAAGACAAGCAGAACTTTTAAATGCTCCACTGAAGAGATTCTTTCTTCTCCCCTCTCCATCACTCGTTCTTCTGATCTTTAAAAGAATTGAGCGGCAGCACACACTTTAAATAAAGGCTCCCAAAAGGTCCCTCTCTCAGACCTCTACAGTCTGCTGACATGACTTTTCATACTAACACAAACTAATACAAACGATCTTCCAGGAATCAGATGTGTTATTTATGGATCATAATTATTTTTAAAGAGCACATTTTACAGAGGTGTAGACAGAACCTACAGATTGTAGAGGTGGTGAAACATGATGGTCTGACTGTGATTCTTCATCTGCTCTTGTGCAGATGGAGTTATAGTTTCTGAGTTCTCTCTCTTTTCATCCAAGTAACAATAGAACACTATCACGCTTCCAGGTTTCCCCGGCTCCTCCGGACTCAACTTTCCAGAGGGCATTGCTCGATGACGCCACACCCACATGTCCACAGTCGCCCAATCAGCTCCGCTCTAGGTCTCCTCAGTATTAGCCCAACTGTTTTCAATTCACTACCTGCATTTAAGCTTCACCCAAACGTGAAGTTTCGCCAAACCCTTCGTTGCAATCCTGAGTTTTCTGTCTTGTTTATCTATTTCTGGTTCTGACCCCTTTTCAGTCTCTGACTCTCGATCTCTTCTTTGTCTCTTTTAGGCTTTGATCTCGGTTCATCTCTATTCCCCAGGACCATTCTCTCAGTATTTTCCCTTTACTGTGGTAGCCACGCTGGCGTCCTCTCTTGGTTCTGACCTTTAGCTCGTTTCATGACTCTGACCTCGCTTTCTCCCTTCATGTAAGTCTGTGTGTTGCTGTTTTGTTAAACTGCTGGATTGATTAGTAAAGCTTGTCTGACTTTTAGCTCTGCACGCCTCAGTCCAGGTTCTTTGTTCTTGACAAAAAACTTCGCCACCAGTGTGATGTCAGAGCTAACAGATTTGCATCCAGTGGTGAGTAACCAAAGCTGTCTTCTTGGCCAACATAATCAACTCTTCGATTCCCTCACCAGCTCTGTGGGCAGTTTAGCAACAAACCCAGCAGCATGTTCAGCATTCGCAGATATCCGCTAATCTGCACGATATTTCTGCACAGATTGCTCAGAGTGTTTCAACTTCATCTGAATCTGAACCAGCCGCTCCTTCTCTCTCATCGGCTGGTTCATTTCAAGTTAGCAAACTGGACAAGCTAATGTCATGGTTTCTTACGCCAGTGCTCTATTTACTTCTCCAATTCTCCTCCCAGTTCCAACCTGGCACGGATTTCCACTGTTTCCCACCTCGCTGGCATCTGGGATTTCAAGGCCATGTTCAACTATCCCAATGAGGGCAAAGCAGCTGGTGAGCCTCTGGTGAAGCTCCACCAAGGGTCTTAGATGGTCGCGGACTATGGCATGGATTTCTGCAATGTAGCAACTGGACGTGTCTTGAACGAGCCTGCACTGCTTACTGTGTTTCGGAATGGACTCAACGCGGACATCCATAAGGATCTAGCCTGCCAGGGTAACAGTTTAACCCTGGACGAGCTCATTTCTCTGACTATCTGGCTTGACCAACTCTGTCTCAGTCTCCCATGGTGGCTACTGCCCAATATCATCAGGCCACCAGACCTCTCTTTGAGACCGGCACAGAAGGAACCCATGCAGGTGGATTTGTCGAGGGGTTTCATCGTCTACGCAGTGGACTGTGCCTTTTCTGTGGTGCCTCCCGTCATGTTCTATGCTAATGCAGTGTGTACCCACGTAAACATCAGACACCATCACCCAGCAAGAGCGTGAGCACCGCCCCACATGCTATCGAGACGAGTAGCTCCATGCCGGGGATGGTTACGAGGTCTGTAATGATTCCTGTGACTGTGTATTACCAGACATATTTGTGTGTATGCACAGCCTTGATAGATTCTGGTGCAGAGTAACCTTTTTCACTCTTAAGTTGCCGAGCAACTGCAACTGCCTGTTCTCGCTCTTAAACGTCACCTGCGCCTGTCTGCTGTGGACAGGGATCTCGTGGGCCTGGGTTTTATCTTCAAGATCACCGCTCCCATTACCATGGACATTGCGTCCTCCATTCTAAGGAGCTGCAGTGTTTGTATTAGACACTGCCGTATATGTTGTCATTCTCAGTCTCTCATTGCTGAGAACCCAGGACGCTTCTATTTCCTGGTTAGAACAGGGGATTGTAGCCTGGTCTCATTGTTTTAAGCATTGTCTTCTTTCATCATACGTCTGTCTTTTCTACCTCTTTTGAAAGTCCTTGTGCTAACTCACGCTTGGTTTTGATTTTGGCGCCCTCTTGTGGTGCACTTCCTCTCGGGTTCAGAGCTATTGAACAGCGTTCTGAGTGGCACATGGGGAATCGTGCAGGCATCAGTTGACATCCAGTCTTTCGTTCACCTCATTTAAGCATTACCTGTGAGTTTATTTATAGGACCTAGTTGTGCACTGTTAGTGCTTTATTTCTGGTAAATGTTTTATTATGTTTCTGGTAAATTTATGTTAAATTATTTAATTTACAAAGTCATGCTAGTCAGGCCATGCTAGCGGCCCTGTTCCAGTGTTTTGTAAGGGCCTCAACCGGAAAGTAATATGGTGTAACAACATTAGTTAGTTGTAATTATCCCTGTGGTATATCTAAGTTATGCATTTATATGCACATTTATATTGATTACTGGAACTGAAAGCCATGCTTCCTTATTTAGTTTTTTAGTTTCCATTAAAAACACTTAAAGGCACCACATGTCTAGGTCACTTTTTGGAAGAATGTTTAGCTGTCTGCTTAGCTGTGTATGCAAATCCATAGGGAAGGCAGAACGGTCCTGATCAGTCTCCTGTATGTATTCCCTCAGAGTATGCTGATCTGGAAGAGGTCTTCAAAAAGACCAACGCCACTAAACTCCCACCACATCGATCTTACGATTGTGCTATTGAGTTACCCATATAAAAATACCCGGTAAACCAGGAGACCGTGACCCAGGATTACATATGCCCGTCCACTTCTCCTGGGGTCAACAGCTTCCTTTTGGATGTGTTAATCATCATGACCTTAACTCGATTACTAAACCCTATCCGTATCCACTACCATAAGTTTCCGCTGTGTTTGAGTAACTCAGGTGCCACAATTTTGATGATTACCAAAGATAACCCTAAGAGGCTTCTTTTTGGGCAGTACACTACATATAACGTAACACAGGCCCACCATGGGTCACTCCACACCGGGCCCACATCATCTAGCTACTGTAAACTCTTATTGGATTTGAGTTAACAGTACACTGTTGGGCTAGCCCACACATAACCTTACACAATCGTACTGTGGGTTACTCCACATTGGACCCACATTTAGCCCCCATGGTGGGCCTTTAATGATTATAAATGGGCAACACACAGTGGCTAGCTCACACATAATCCAACACATCAACATGATTTTATTAGTTTCACTGTTATGACAGGTTATTAGTCTTCAATGTTACTTCATATTTAAAAATCAGGATAATTTTGTTTCCATTGATGTAAAGTAAAATGAGGAGAATCTTCATCATAACGGGGGCTCATAACGTGGTTAGTGGCCTGATAGACAAACCTGATCACACCCTTAGGACTGAGAGAGGGTCAGTACAGGTTTGGTTCAGTTTGGCTCAGTAGTTCATGGAAGAGTGTAGAACACTAACACACTGCTGTTTACTTCAGATGACTGATTTTTGATTATTTTATTAAAAAAAAAAAATAATAATGAAGATTTGTATTTTTAAACATAGTATGTAAATCTATCAGATCACACTTTTGTTAATAACCTATATTCTTGCTGATGAAAGAGAAGTCATATTAGGACATCTGAAGTGACCTCTGCTGATCCAATAGTGAAATTGCACTTTCAGCTCTAATTAACTACAGTGAGTGATTATTAATCCTCTGCTGCCATCTAGTGGAGAGTAACATGTACTACGGTGAGTGATTATTAATCCCCGGCTGCCATCTAGTGGATAATAACATGTACTACAGTGAGTGGAACAGTCTTTCTGTAGGATGAGTGGGGAAAGTTCTAAACTAGATGTAACAGTATAAAGTAACTGATGGGAATAAAAGGAGATTTAATGGTGTTTAATTGTGTTTCTGTGATTCTCCTTCATTACCATCCTGTACAGAATAATAAAGCAGCCTGTTACTCAGTTCAGATCAGCATAATAACAGCTTCACATCACCTTCTTTAAGATAAGATAAGATAAGATAAGATAATCCTTTATTAATCCCACAGTAGGGAAATGTTACAGCAGCACAGAGGAAAGAACAGAAGTGTCAGCAAATATACAAATAATAAATAAGATCTATATACAAAAATAACAGAAAATATAAATAGTAGAAATAAAAATAGATTCCTGAGTTTTATTGCACATAGTAGAAATAGACTACTGTAGAAATGGACTACTGAGGACAGCGGATGTTATACAGTCTGACAGCGGCTGGAAGGAAGGATCTGTGGTATCTCTCCTTCACACACCGCAGGTGCAGCAGCCTGGCACTGAAGGAGCTGTGCTTTTACAGTCCTTCCAGAGAGTGGTACATGGGGTGGGACAGGTTCTTCAGCATGTGTTTTTACAGGTTTAAACCTGTATGAGTGATTAACCTGTATCTGTATTTAAATGTAGAGCTGTGTGTATTCAGTGTGTGTGTGTGTGTGTGTGTGTGTGTGTGTGTGTGTGTGTGTGAGATGGTTATCAGTGTGTCTCTGCAGGTGCAGCATTAGTGCTGTATTACACTGGAGGGTTTCCTCTCTGAAGTCAGTCTCCTGTATGTTGGTGTGTTTCTCACCACACTGCTGCGAGCGTCTCTCCTCACACACACTCCTCTAGAGACGGAGGTGGAGTTCTGTTCATCGGCGCTGACGCTCTTTTGATATATATGGAGGGAGAGAAAATGCCTCCTCTGATTTGTCACTGAAAATGTTTGATGGTTTCCTCTTCTCTTTCTAATAAGGTAATAGTGAGTGTGATTGGCAGCTGTGGGGAGCGCCCCTCTCTCTCTCTCTCTCTCTCTCTCTCTCTCTCTCTCTCTCTCTCTCTCAGTATCTTCAGTCTCTCTGGGGTAGAGGAGAGGAGCTTGTTCTGCTGCTGAGTTGAACGGACTGTGTGCAGGTCAGAGGGAGATGGACAGCTGTGTGGTTCTCATTCTTCTGTCCTCCACAATCACTCTCTCCACAGCTGGTAAGTGCACTCTTGCTTACCTCTTTGTAAGTTCAGTGTTATTATAAATCGGTTTAATCTATGTTTTATTATATTGATATGTTTCTCAGTGTTTCGGATTACAAACTGTACTTTGAACACTCTAGGCTTTATATGAAAGATTCCAGAGGTCAGGAGCACTTTAGGTAACTGGGAATGCTGTGACTGGTTTGTCATAATGAGAATTTTAAACTTAAATGAGGAGTCAGGGTCAGCTGTTTTAGGCTGAACAATCAGATCTGCTTAAGTGTAAAAAGATTTATGACGGACAGTACAGTATCTTACATTGTGATATTTCAAGAAATGGAAATATGATATGTCACAGTGTATATTTTTTCAGGTGTCTGATTGATTGGTACAGAGAACCAGTGGTGCTACATATAAAAATACTTTTAAAATCACTAGATAGAGATCATATAGACCATATAGAATATCAATACATATTGTCAATATAGCCCAACCATAGTGAGATCATATTCTAAATGAGCTAGGTGAGATAAAACTGAATAGATTCTTATTCATATTTAAATACACCTATAAATACAAGCTCATATTCCCCCAGGCATCCTGAAACAATGAGAAACACTATGAGAAAGATCAGAGATCACAGCAAAACGGCCTGACTAAAGGTGGTGGAGCTGCACAATTCAGGAAACAGCTACATGAAAACAGCCGAACGACTGAAAACGCTTATTTCCACTGTCAGAGCAATAATTATGTTATCAGGGGTGGGAGGGTTACTTTAAAACTGCATTCTGTTACATATCTTCTCGTTATATAATATAATAAAATGATAATATTAATGTAATGATTGTATTCTGTTACTTTTAGATTTCTTGTAACAAATATTTTACTTGATAAATGAAGATAGGAGAAAAATCACTGGCCATTATTTGTGTTCTGTCTGTGGCTGTACGATACTGTACTAAACTGGTACAGGCTATAATATACTGATTTATCAATGTTATTAATTTAGCAGTTCACCCTCAGCTTTCAGATCAACATGAAATAAAGGTAAAACCAACATTATTTCAACATAATGATCATTTACACATATGAACAATTTACACCCATCATCAACCCATGAGACTGTGCTCTTTATTCACAAACAGACTGTCAGTTAATGTTAACTCACTTCAGCTTTAAGACATGTATCCAGAGGAGGGAAACTCTAACTCAGCTGAACACTGGAGAGAACACGACTCACTAGCCGATGCACATGAACAGCTTAAGCATAAGTGGGCTCAGTAAACCAGGATGAGCAGTGTGACTGACTACATGTCAGTGTGGGTGAAGTAGACCTGTATGTGTGCAGTAGCCCCCACACATGCACATCATTTAAAAACAAGACAGGGTTGGTCTAGTCTCTCAGGCAGTGTTTAGTTACAACTATGGGCTAAAGCAGAATGGAAAGTCTTAGTTTACCACTGATTAGTCATTAAATGTAATCAAGCACTGTTTGTGAAAGTTCAGGAAATGCCCAAAACAACTGAAATGATTGATGGTGGTGTACACATCTAAATACTGTTCCAAAACTAATTAAATATCCAGCTTAATAGAGAACATGTTTACCCGCAAACAAATCACAATTGCACACAAGTAATGAAATAAGGTTTATCCTACTTTCATAGCTCTGCATGCACAGCATTTACAGGTATATGGAGATCTCATGTGCATGTATTTACAGAAATTCACATAATTGCTAAAATAGACCTGTTCCTCACTTTAGTTACTGTGTGCTTACATACTGACATTGCAAATTGTGCATCAATCATATTAGTAAGTAGCACCTACCTATATTTACCTTTTTAAATATGTGTAGCTGTAAGTATCTAGCAGTTTTTAAATTGTAAATTAATTTGTATGTGAGGAGCAGGTAGCAGAAAAGTCATGTACTATTTATACTAGTGATAATACTAGTTATGTACTGTACTACAAAATAAAATGATTCAAATATGAAAAGAAAGAGAAAACAGATGTAAAAGTAGCACCGTTTGGTGGAAGATAAGGATAAAGATCACTCTCTCTCTCTCTCTCTCTCTCTCTCTCTCTCTCTCTCTCTCTCTCTCTGTATTTTACAGACAGTGTGCGGGTAGTGGATGGTGGCAGTCACTGTACTGGGAGAGTGGAGGTTCATTATAATGAAACATGGGGAACAGTGTGTGGTGATAACTGGGATATGAGAGATGCTGCAGTGGTGTGTAGAGAGCTGGGCTGTGGAGAGGCTGTAGATGCACTGAGTGATGCTCACTTTGGACCAGGATCAGGACAAATCTGGATAGATGAAGTGAACTGTAATGGATCAGAATCTACACTGAAGAACTGCACATCAGCAGGATGGGGGGAACATAACTGTGATCATGATGAAGATGCTGGAGTCATTTGTTTAGGTAGGCATTTGTGAATTTCAGTAATCTGTTTAATAATAGTGGCTTTACAACTCATTTTTCATTTCTGAACTAATATGCATAATGTGTAATGCCCAAGTTTCTGAAAACAACTCTTAACTACACCTTACATCTTAACTAAATGTTACAAGAAGGAAATGTTATTTTTTCAAACTTTGCTGTCATTCATAAATGTTAATTTTGTTTATTCCCTGCTCTCTGTTCTCTCATAATAATATTTCAGGAAGAGTCAGGCTGCTTGGTGGTTCTCTCTGTTCTGGGAGAGTGGAGGTGCTTCATGGAGAGACCTGGTACACGGTGTGTGATGCTGACTTTGACCAGCAGGATGCAGAGGTTGTGTGTCGAGAGCTGGGCTGTGGGCTTCCTGTGGAGGTGCTGGGAGGAGCTGTTTTTGGCATAGGGGAGGGTCAGGTGTGGTCAGAGGAGCTTCAGTGTAGAGGCAACGAATCTCAGATTTACTCCTGTCCAACATCACCTTCACTCAAACACAACTGCTCCCATGACAGTGATGTGGGACTGGTGTGTGCTGGTAAGAGGGACGCCAAAATCAACTAACCTTACATTATCTTAATTCATGTACTACAAGTCATATATACCGCCCCCTTTTTTTACAGCTGGTGTGAGGTTAGTAGATGGTAAGGACATCTTTACTGCTTGGTATTAAATTTTCTTACTGATGTGCTGCAAAAAAAATGTAACTGCTACGACATGCAGGCTAAAGCTACTGCACATCAATTTGACATCCTTGAACTACAGTCGTGGTAATTAATTGAAATGTGCCACCACAATGCATATTTACAGATACATACAAAAATTCTTCCCATAAAAACACTTCCAGCGTTAAGAGCAGGGCCGTAGCACTAAACCCGTTTTGTTCCTTGACTACCGATCTCTTCTATATCCCTGTTGGCTTTATCGTTCTGATGTACTTTCTGGCTTCAACCTCCTTTTACTCCTCTGACCGCTTTTCTTGTTTTCCCTTCTACTTTGGTTCATCTGACTTTTAGCTCTGTGCATGTTGGTCCAGGTTCTTTGTTTCTGACACCCCTTAAAACTCAAGAATAGATTTATTTAAAATATTTATTATTTTCTGTTTGTTAAGGTAAAACAACTACAATCCCAATTTAGAAAAAGTTGGGACAGTATGGAAAATGCAAATAATACATTTATTTAATTTTTGACTGTATGAACCCAAGTTCATGTTTTGTCTGGTCAAATTTATTTCATTTGTTAATATACATCCATTCCTGCATTTTAAGCATGTTATCTCAATGGTTATCTTTGTCAATGAAATCATCTAAAACTTAGTAAATATGTCTATGATGCTTATTTGTAAGCATTTTAAGTAGTTTTGTTCAGTAAGGCGATCTCACTGTACTGGCTGGTAATTCTGTTTTTCAGGCTGGTTTCTTTCTTGTTTCAGGCTTGAAGTGAAATATCTCAATGAGAGAGACAATCAGAGTTTAATGACCTGTAACAAGTGAAATATCTACACCATATAGTATAGTGTTCCTCCAGTCATGTCTGTTTGGATCTTAAAGCATCTGAATGGCTGGTTCAAGATTCCTCTAACTGTATCCCTTAGTATCTAGTACCTGGTCTACCTCTTCTTCCTTCAGTCCTTCTCTAATAGTCTTTCTAACTTTTTGTGTCTTGTCATAAGAAGTTCAAAGTAAGAGCTTCACTACCTGCACTTTGAGTGAAATGTCAGGCTTGATTTGGTCCAGGATCTATTCACAGGGTTCTCTCAAAAGTCTTCTTCTCTGATTCCAAAGTATGAAGGCATCTATGTTTGTCCTGTCTCACTTGTTTATTGTCCAGCTATCAATTTACTGAATAAACCACAGAGAGGACCACATCCAGGATAATTCTGATCTTTCTTTTGTAGAGACAAATTGTTGCATTTGAAGAACTTTTCAAGCTCATTCATACTTGCTCTTGCTCTTCCTGTTGTCCAGACCTTAACCTTAGTCTTCTTCATATTAAGCTGAAGTTCTAATATTCCCACTCAGTTCTTTTACCTTCTATACAGGAGTCAAGTACTCTACACTTTCTGCTATGAGTGTTATCCACATATCCACACAGCGTATGTTTCATCCACCAATCCTGAATACTCAGACCCTGCAAAACCCTGAATAATCAGTTTACATCATCCTTGTTTCTCTTGATACATGTAACAACAGTTTAGAAATATTAGATATCTCATTCAAGATAATTTGACTTGCCAAGTTTTTTTTTCAGTGTTAAATCATCAGTCTTGCTTTACTTTAAAAAGGATTAGGCCTAGATTGATTGGAATTTAGAACACCTGTTTAGTTATCTCACCACTCAGTTTCAGCAGAAAAGGAGGAGATGGGCACTTTTCCTACTTCAGAGACTTCGAGAACTAACAGGTGGACTGCTGTGATGAACTTCACTGGGTTATGATGACAAAAACACTCTTACTTTACCTACGGATAAATTGCTTCCCTGCTTTGAATTAAACCCTGCTTCTTCATCAGGTTATGTTTGTTGAATGACTGTTTACTTGATGATCACTAAATAGTGAGCTAATTACTGCAACATAAGCTCACTGGACAAATAATTAGTCACCTGTGACTGAAACTTACCTAATAGTATGAAACACCTCCACAACTTTGATGTGATTCAATTTGGCATGGATTGGACATGTTTCCAAATGAATGTTCAGCCAGCCGTGCATCAAAGAATTGCACAGTGGGATCAGAGTTGGTGGATGCCTTCTCTGGCACAATCATGACGAGAATTCCCTGTAGACTGGGATTTTAGCCACTGCTGGTAGACCCGTGTGACCGTACACTACCATACACCTGCAGATTCAGCTACTTCCTTCACACTATGGTCTTTGGATCACCCAAATGCTCAGTCACTCATTTTAGCCAATTGTAAACATCTGCTTTGGAGCCATTTTCCACACATGGAACGAGACATTCACTGCACTGTACCACCTCTTCTAAATTTATGAACCCCATCACTCACATTATGCATGTATTTATAGCCCCATCGTTCTCATGAAGTGCCATCTGCAGGAGCATGAAGTTACTACCGCCTTAAACCCTGGATGTGGCTATTTTATTTGTCCAGTAAGCTTGTTTACTGTTTGATACTTCCTGAAAGAACCTGTCTGCACTTCTGAAATTCTTTCCAGGAAATTAGATACACGAACTTTTAATATGAATAACCTTGTAAGTCTCTCTGGATAAGAGAGTCAGCTAAATGCTGTAAATGTACAATGAGCAGAACTTGTCATACAATGTTATTATTTATTCCCATAGCAATAGAGAGTATCAAAATGAGCAAAGTTTGAAACTTGTGTACAGTTTCAGAGTGAAAATAGGAAAGGGGCACCATGCAAATGTTTGGGCAGTTTTGAGCTTTTTCCAGCTTTCTTATGTACTGGAACTTTACTAAAAGTTAATTTACTAGTTTATTAGTTCACTAGTTAGTTTACTAGCTCATTCATTTATTCATTGCTACTTATCACACAAACATACACATTTACACCTAGAGCCTATTTAGCATCTTCAGTTTACCTGACCGCATATCTTTGGACATGAGGAGGAAACACAACACTGGGAGGTCATCCATGGTCACCATGAACAGACATGCATTTTTATTTACCAGAAATCATTAGGTTTCCCCTAAAGACCTAGAAGAACATAAGAGTTCCTTTATGCCACTGCTCCACAAACTTGCATGGTTTAATTTTAATTAAGTTATTTATTACCACATATTCTAAAATTTGTGTTGTTGGCGGCTGTGGAGCCTCTCTATCTCTCTCTCTCTCTCTCTCTCTCTCTCTCTCTCTCTCTCTCTCTCTCTCTCTTTTTTCTCTCTCTCTCTCTCTCTCTCTCTCTCTGTTTGACCTCCTTTTCATTCCTTTTTGGCCCTCAGCTGGTACATTGTTAGGAGTCATCTAAATACAAACAGTCTAAAGCCATCTGGGCAACACTACAGACTGCACAATGCGCATCTGGATAACTGTTTCCACACTGAATAGCCCGACAGAAAGAAAGAATGCTAAATTTCCTTTGGGATCAAAATAGTATCTATCTATCTAAATGCCTTTTGAATGTTCCGAGGTTTGTACCTTAGTGTTGTCGTAGCTAGTTATGGCCGCATAAATATCTGTCTGTTCTGCTCGATATTGTACAGGCAGTGTGAGGTTGGTGGATGGTGGGAGTCGGTGTGCCGGGAGATTGGAAATTCTTCATACAGGACAGTGGGGAATAGTGTGTGATGATGGCTGGGATATGAGAGATGCTGCAGTGGTGTGTAGAGAGCTGGGCTGTGGAGAGGCTGTAGATGCGCTGAGTGATGCTCACTTTGGACCAGGATCAGGACCAATCTGGATGAATAAAGTGGACTGTAGTGGATCAGAGTCTACACTAAAGAACTGTATATCAGCTGGATGGCGTGAACATGACTGCAAGCACTCTAAAGATGCTGGTGTTATCTGTTCAGGTAGGCTTTACTGGATTTCAGTAGTCTGTTTAATCAGATTAATTGTTGTGATTCATATTTCATTTAATAGCCTTTAATTAACAACATACATTGTAAGCATAATCATTAGAGCTTTAGAAACTGTTAATGAAGTTTACTTCCTGCATTTCCTAAAACATTTAAATACAGTTTTGATATATATTTTTGTCCTTGCATTTGCATTATATCATTTAGCAAAACTGTCCAATATTTTTTATATTTGCACAAACCTTTTCAGGAGTCAGACTGGTTGGTGGATCTCGCTGCTCTGGGAGAGTGGAGGTGCTTTATGGAGAGACCTGGTACACGGTGTGTGATGCTGACTTTGACCAGCAGGATGCAGAGGTTGTGTGTCGAGAGCTGGGCTGTGGGCTTCCTGTGGAGGTGCTGGGAACAGCTGCTTTTGGCAGAGGGGAGGGTCAGGTGTGGTCAGAGGAGCTTCAGTGTAGAGGCAACGAATCTCAGATTCACTCCTGCCCGACATCACCTTCACTCAAACACAACTGCTCCCATGACAGTGATGTGGGACTGGTGTGTGCTGGTAAGAGGGACGACAACATCAATTAACCTTACAATATCTTGATTCATGTACTACAAGTCATATATACCATATATACTGCCCCCTTTTCTACAGCTGGTGTGAGGTTAGTAGATGGTGGAAGTCATTGTGCTGGGAGAGTGGAGGTTCTGCATGATGATCAGTGGGGAACAGTGTGTGGTGATAACTGGGATATGAGAGATGCTGCAGTGGTGTGTAGAGAGCTGGGATGTGGAGAGGCTGTAGATGTACTGACTGATGCTCACTTTGGACTGGGATCAGGACCAACCTGGATGAATGATGTAAGCTGTAGAGGATCAGAGGCTACACTGAAGAGCTGTATATCAGCTGGTTGGGGCAAAAAAAACTGCAGTCATTCTAAAGATGGTGGAGTCATCTGTTCAGGTAGACTTTACTGAATTTCAGTAATTGGTTCAGATCAGATTAAATTTGTCATTCGTTTTTATTCTTTCATTTGTCATTTGTTATGTAACCTATCTACTTTTTAATCACAATCATTAAGCAAACTTTCAAATTAAAATTTTGTTTATTATTTTAGTTTTGGGAAACATACATGCACTAGGCACAATAATGAAAAGTCTGTTCAATTTAACTAAATAATTATTTATTAAATGCAAAATTTCTATTTTTGCATGAAAATCAGGAATCACACTGGTTGGTAGTTCTCGCTGTTCTGGGAGAGTGGAGGTGCTTCATGGAGAGACCTGGTACACGGTGTGTGATGCTGACTTTGACCAGCAGGATGCAGAGGTTGTGTGTCGAGAGCTGGGCTGTGGGCTTCCTGTGGAGGTGCTGGGAGGAGCTGCTTTTGGCAGAGGGGAGGGTCAGGTGTGGTCAGAGGAGCTACAGTGTAGAGGCAACGAATCTCAGATTCACTCCTGTCCAACATCACCTTCCCTCAAACACAACTGCTCCCATGACAGTGATGTGGGTCTGGTGTGTGCTGGTAAAAACAGTATTTGTGTATTGGAGAAAGTTATTTTCCTGTGACTGATTTACT
Organism: Prochilodus magdalenae; assembly: GCA_024036415.1. Lineage (NCBI taxonomy): Eukaryota > Metazoa > Chordata > Actinopteri > Characiformes > Prochilodontidae > Prochilodus > Prochilodus magdalenae. Next base: position 23,962 of record JAMWET010002371.1, read on the forward strand.
ATAAACAGAATTTTCTCATGTATGACTGACTTGATGATTGATTTATAGTTTTCCTTTTCAAGGTTTAAAAGGTTTATACCGTGTTAGTTTGTGAGGTGAACATCATTGTTCTCTCTTTCTGTTGTACAGACAGTGTGAGGTTGGTGGATGGTGGGAGTCGCTGTGCTGGGAGAGTGGAGGTTCTTCATAGAGGACAGTGGGGAACAGTGTGTGGTTATAACTGGGACATGAGAGATGGTGCAGTGGTATGTAGAGAACTGGGCTGTGGAGAGGCTGTAGAAGCTCCAAATTCTGGTCATTTTGGACCAGGATCAGGACCAATATGGATGGATAATGTGGACTGTACTGGATCAGAGTCTACAGTGAAGAACTGTAGATCAAGAGGATGGGGTAAACACTACTGTAGTCATGGTTTAGATGCTGGAGTTACATGTTCAGGTAAGCTGCATTAACATAATATCAGAAACTAGGTTTTGACTTGCATAGTTAACACACACAGTTCAACCCTGTTAAGTGGAACTTCTGGATAATGGCTCAACAGTAAACTTACAGTATGTAGAAAAGACACTGGCTACCGGCTACGTCTTTATAAGCCTCCACACACAAACTAACAAAATGTCAGCCAGTTTGGTTTACTACTCAGAGAATTAGTACACAGTATAACAAATTTCAAATACATCATACTGACTGAAGTTAAGGAGTGAAACTTACTTCCTGTGACCATCTGCATCCATCTTAAAACGACTACATGGGGTAGTTCCGGCAGTAGAAATATCCGTTGCTGAGCTCCCTGACAGCTACATTTAAATTACTTGAAAGTCTCCCCTCATAAAATTACAATGAAACAACAATATAAGATTTGCTATGACTTCCTAATTTATTATGGGCATATTGATGACATGTAGTGATATCATTAATTCAGAGTTTCAACTCTTTGAGTGGCAAGATGCTTGTCAAATCATCCAACTGCAGGATATAAAAGACAGGAGTCGTGGAAATAATGTATAATTAGTGGTATTTACACGAGGTGGTAAAAGTCATGGCCGCTGTCTCCTTCTTCCAGAAAAATATCCTGAAATAGATTTGTTCTTTGACGGCCCGTTAGATCCCATTTTAAAGAGTGCACAGCGCAAAAGGGGGAAACGGCACCTCCAAACACCTTCAAGAAGATCAATTTTCGAGTGGCTTAACTACATGTAGCCCTAGTGCCCCCTATTGGCCAATAGGCTTTGCATATAGAGGGAGAGCGTATGGGTTCGTTAAAACATTACGACGCTAACGACCTAGCCCCTTCCTGGACATGGAGGGGAAAAAAAGACTTGCAGCTCAGAGGTAGCAGGAGAATGGAGCCAACGAAGCCTGGTGGAAGAAACTTGCCTTCCCCTTCCTGTGCAGAGCGGGATGCAGAAAACGCAGGGCAGTCTTCATCAGAGGGCCCACAATGCTTTTCCGGTCACAGTGGGGGCTATCTGATCTTTACTGCTGGGCTGATACACAATCCACCCAATGACAAGCAAGCTAGCCCGTGCACGTAAAGTACAGATGGCACGTACAAAGTCCACAAACTTAGCTAGCTAGCTCTCGCCAAACACTGTCACGTGTTTGTACTTAAACCACGGAGGTACGGTAAATAAAAACCGCTTGTATCTAGAAAATACAACCTGAAAACTGTTGATAACCCTCTCTCTACCAAAGAAAATTATATGTGCACTGTTTAAACCCACTTTAATCCACATTTTTCCCGCATTGTCCATGCCGTTTCCCTCTCGTCTCCCTCGTTCTCGCTCCTCCCTCTTCCGCTTCCCCCACCAACTAATCAGAATAGGGGAAACCCTAACTGACACTGAACTTACCCAATCGTAATTTTTACTGCCCCCAGACTCCAAAACATAAAAAATACATTTCAACAGAGTTGCATAAATCTAACTCATTTATTTATTTTTAAAATGACAGTATCTAAATGAAGGTATAGTGACATTAATTTAATTTTTTTTTTTTTTTTTTTTTTTTATAATACCCAGAATTACATACACTAAGCAGGCCACACTAAACACAGCCTAGAACTCCCGTCCAAGATTTGATAGACACAAACTGCTGGAGTTTTTTGGATTACAATATGGAAACAGCTGCCAGTAAAAAGGAAATGTCCATTCAGACAATGCAAATGGAATCTGTAATTGATAAAATGATTCATTATTTTGCAGCGATAGCGCTGATCCTTTATCATACTCCTGGGCAGTTTTCATCAGATGCTTCTCATACTTTTGATAGAATTGAATGGGACTAGTAGTTGTAGTTGGTTTTGGTTTTGTGTTTATTGATATGAATAAAGGTCTCTGGCATCCCTACTTAGAGGCAGGTGATCAAAAATCCACTCCAGTCTTCCCTTCTGATTGGCTGTCTTCTGCCTCAGTCTGGAGTTCCTAACCCAGGCCATTAGACAAAGCATTCATCAAGCCTGTTACAATATATGGTACTTATTTTGTTATATGCAGGCAACATAATTCTATATCTGTCCAATATAAATTCCTCCACCATCATTTGTAGTTATTTGAGATGTAGAGAATGAGATTAACTGGACAATGTCAAATTATGTATCATTAAATAACGACTAAATCAGTAAAGTTATCAGTTAAAATAGTTTCACTTTTAAATAAGTGTTAAGTTAATGTAAACGCACTACATTGTTCCACCATTGGCCCATTGTGCACGGTTCTACTTCTATACAGGTCACAGAAAGCCAAGCCCAGACTGACTGATTGTTTCCACCTGTGTGCTCTGGAGAGACGTGGAGAATAGTTCATGGAAAAAAGAACTGGGGGACAGATGTGTGACACCGACTTCTTGACCCGGATAGGATGCAGAGGGTTGTGTGTCGGAGAGCTGGGCTCGTGGGTTTGGTTGGAAAGTTGTGCTGGGAGGAGCTGCTTTTGGCAGAGGGGAGGGTCAGGTGTGGTCAGAGGAGCTTCAGTGTAGAGGCAACGAATCTCAGATTCACTCCTGTCCAACATCACCTTCTCTCAAACCCAACTGCTCCCATGAGAATGATGTGGGACTGGTTTGTGCTGGTAAAGCATTTATTTATAATAGAGTTAAGTTTATTTTAATCAATAAGCCTTGCCACTATATATGGTACTGAGCTGCTCTCATTCCTGTTCATTCCTGTAATATGATGTTGTTTCAGGTCACACAGGATCTCAGTTAGTGTAACTGGCTTGGAGTCTAGTTCTGGATCGAGGTGGAGCTCCCAGGTACTCTCAGTCGAGTGGGGCACAGACACGCACAGTTGTGATGTAAGATGGGATTATGAGAGCCGCCCGAGGTCCTCTGTGGTCAAGCTGAAGCTGCGTGCCAGTGTGGGATGTGCTGTGGGCTAGTGGTGGGGGTCAGGACATGGGTTTGGGGAGGGGAGTGGCCGGATCTGGGCTGATGTGTTTGATTGTCAGGGGAACGAAACACACCTGTCACAATGTCCCATTTCATCATGGAGTCGAGCTGCATGCTCTCATAAACAGGACGCTGGAGTCATCTGCAGTGGTGAGGAGTTGTTAATGTATTTTATGGAAACTACACTAAATTCTGCTGTTCTAAAAAAGTAAAACAGTCTGTTGTTACAAAGAAAATATGTGCTTTACTATATATTCACTCTTCAGGTTCCTCTCTAGCAATTCATGAGGGGCGAGTGCGGTTGTCTGGGGGGATTGAGTGTGAGGGGGAGTTGGAGGTGTACTTCAGGCAGGACTGGAGGAGAGTTCTGCTGGACTCTTGGAGTGAGTCTGAGGCATCTGTGGTCTGCAGACAGCTGGGCTGTGGCTCTGTGCTCCGCTTCTCCAGCTCCTCTCCATTCAGTCCTGAACACAGCCACACGTGTGTGATGGGTTTCACCTGTACTGGGAGTGAAGCTCATCTGGGGAACTGCAGCAGCAGTGCAGTTCAGGAGAAGCCCTGCAGTTCAGGGAGAAACAGCTCTCCTCAACACTGCCCTCTAGTAAGAGATAAAATGATAAATGTTGATAAAACAATCCTCCCAAAACAATCTCCCAAAAATATATAATGTCGTGTGGTGTGTGTGTATTGGATCTTGTGATGGTGATTGTTTGTGTGTATGTGTGTATCCGTGTGTGTGTGTGTGTGTGTGTGTAGGATAAGTTTTAAACTCAAGCTCACAGCTCCATCAGGATTGTTGGTTCTGGAGGAGAATGTGCAGGCAAGGCTGGAGGTTTTCCAAAGCGGGCTCATGGGGGGACAGTGTTTTTTTCTTCTTTTTTCTTTTTTTGATGACTTGTGCGGATTATTAAAGGCAGCCACAGCGTGGTCTGCAAGGGCAGCTGTATTGTGGATTGCCTTCTTGACGCCCCAGTACCAGCCCAGTTTTGGACCTGGGAACTGGACCCATATGGCTGAATGCGGTGGAGGTGCTGAGTGGAATGAGGCCTGGCGTCTCTGTGGAACCTGCACATGTCCAGCTGTGTGTGGCGAGAGGAATTGACTGGTGGACACTAAGGTATGGATGTAGGAGTCGTGTGCTCAGGTAAAGTGTGCTAAATGTTATTTTTAATATTTTGAAACAGCTGTATTTGACAGATAATAATGAAGAAATCCTTTTAAAATGTTATAAAGACACATACAGCACATTTCAAATTGCTGAAATACAAACTGGATGAAAATTTGTGAAAAGACATTCACAGTAAAGTTAAAGTGAAGTTTAAGGTGGCATATTTTAATACTGTTTAATACATACGTTCATTTAAAGTGAGGTCATTTTTCTCCACACCACGCGTAAATACAAGATTGCAGACTCACTGAGGGCAACGACGTATCGCCGAGGGGTAAATCTGGAGGCTCGTTCTACAACGGGACCTGGGGTACAAGGGTTTTGTGTGTAAATGGTAATGTCTAAGAAGAAACAGCACTCAGTGTGTTGGTCGAGAGCTGAACTGTGGATAGTTCTAGCAGTGGAGTCCTGGGGCACAGAACAAGCAGAACAAGGGGAGTGGAGTCAGCTCCTAAACTGGCGGGATGATTGTGAAATGTAGGAATACATGACTCCACTCTGTTTTTTGGGGCATTGTCCGTGCTTCTCTCTGGGGGACCAGTACAAACTGTCGAAATGTGGAGAACAGCAATGACGGTGGCTCGATTTTACGGCTGCTCAGGTAGGCGAGTGTTTGTCTAGAGATTATAGTGCTTTTATATACACATCTGTGCAAAACAGTGGTCCAAATAGCTGCGCCCAGAAGGGATCAGCTGACCAGCTTGAAACTTGGCAGATTGGTTTGACTTTGTGAGACATGAGAACGATTCAAGTTTCATGACCGTGCATGTGACATAAAACTTTCAGTGAGCAGTGATCCCCTGAACAGTTGTCACACGTCCAGAAAGCCTGGTGTCCCCACACCTTCACTCCTACCTCACAATCTGCAGGAACTGCGTGCGAATAGTAAAGCTGCATGGGGTGGTTCGTCCGTCGCCTACTGAGAGACACCACTTCTGTATGTGTAGCTCAGTAAATATGGTCCATATCAGTCTAAATGTATCGTCATTTATTGTACCTGCTGACTTTGATTTCCCTTCCCAATAGCACTGTAATCTCACACCTCCTTCTGGGCACAACTATTATTTTAATGATGAGCATATAATGGATTTTACTGATGGATTTGGTGTGATCAGAAAAAGTGTCTGCAAGTTCACAAACATTTAAAGAAATCATCAATAAAAAGTTTCCATACTAGTTCCATGATCTATTTGTTTAATTCTGATTTGACTCACGTACTATAGCATTGGTTAAGACCAATCCTTACAATGCATATGTTTTGGCCATTTGTTGTTGTGTATTAAAATGAAGCAAAAAATGATTTCAGATGAAGTTGAACCCTGAAATAGTAAAAAAATCCAGTCCATCTAACGAGACAGGGGTTGATATGGTGTGGTTTATTTGCATTTTGGTTTTATGTTTTGGTTGTCATTGCAGGCAAAAAAAGCCGTGGCAACGCACTCATCAGAACATTTGTTCTTTCAGCTTCTGCTATGGAGAAACAGTGCTCAAGGAAGAAAAGTCAGCTTCATGAAAGGACAAAAACAGAGGATTACGTTGGACTGAAGGTGCACGCTGGAGCTGTCCTAAATAAACACACAAGAGCAGGGGTGCCCGGGTATTACAGGGATGCAAGTCCTCAGGGTGCTTCAAATGGTGGAGGGAGAGAACACTTGGGCATGATTAAATGTGATTCCGGTTGTGGTGTAAAGGATTGAATACTGGAAAGGCGTATTTTATGTAGATTGATATAGGTTTAGGTACATCAAGGATATAGGATCCTGGGACTGTGGTACGAGGGGACTGGTTGTTGTTTGGTAGTGCAGAGGATAGGAACTGCTGGCGACCTCTTGTCTTGTGCAATAGTCGGTGTGAACGTATGAAGAAACGGACAGCGTCAGGCCTGGAGGGGAAGAAAGGAAAAGCTGCTATGGGAAACGGGCAAGGTGTAATCATAACATGAAGGCGGGGTCCGGGCGAGGGAGGATCGGTCGGGACCATCAGGGCCGCATATGATCAGGGCGGTTCGGCAGGCAGCGGGGATGGGGGCCCATGGCAATGGGTGCAAGGAGTTCCCCCCCCACCCTACCCGTTGTGGTTTGGGTGATGGTTAGGGCCTGGTTCTGTGCGGGATGAACAGAGGGAAGGGTGGACGGGAAATGAGATTGGCCAAGGGGCGATGGTCATCCTTCCGCGACCCCACGCCCCCCCTCCCCCCCCCCCACGCAAGAAACCACATGACTTGCCGTCCCACAGGTCAGGAGACCGTAGGAGTCACGTCTGTGCAGGTCCAGGGAAGTCTACTGAGACTGGACGACGTATCTGGCTCTGGAGTTTAGTTTCATCTATGGGGTAATGGTATGAAGCTGCAATGAAAAAGGCTGCAATGGTGCAACTTTTGTTGATGGCTGGTCTATGCTACTGAAGATGATCTATGCTGTTAAAAGCTGTGGCAAAAAAATGACAAAAAAAAATTGAGAATGTTTGTGTCCCAAACAGTAAAGTATTATGTACAGTACCCTAAACTGATAGTCTGCAACCCATGAATTTAAACATGACTACGTTAACGTTCAGGTTCCTCTTTACTCAGTGGGAACTTGTCGAAGGGGAGGGTGGCGAGTGCTGTGGTGTACAGGGTGAAGACAGCAACCGGGACAGGGAGTAAGAAGGGGCACACAGAAGAAAAACCACACCACACGACAAAGAACGCAGAAAAACCACCAAGAAAAAAGGTAAAAAGATAATGTAATTAGGAAAGCTCGTAAAAGAGTTATTACATAGATAGGTAAGTAATATAAAGTTTATTTAGTAATGTTATTTGAAGGATGGTGAAAGGAAAGAAAAAAAATAATAACTATAAAGCTAAACTTGATGTGTAAAG
>JAMWET010002372.1:0-63009 GCA_024036415.1 Prochilodus magdalenae
GTTGCCTCCTTCATTTAGGGTAATATGACCACGAAATGTGCAGAGAATCTGTTTGAACTAATTAGGAACGAAACCAATCCAGTTCTTGCACCAGCGGTAAGTAATGTAGTTCAACATTGTTTCTGTTTGTCCAAATCAACAAATATAGTTCACCGTGCACAGAGCAGAAAGTCAAACGTTTTTTATTAGACAGATAGAAAATCTAAGTCAGCAGCAAGACCTAGGCAAACATTACCAAAGGGCGAGGCAGAGGCACAAACAGACAAGGGTCAAAACAAAACCAAAGGAGGGTCCAAGAGAGTAAACAAGTAAACAAACAGGAAGTCAGAATCCAGAGAGTCAAATCAAACAGGAAACAGAACCAAAACTGAGAATCCAGAAGAGAGTAAGCCAAAAAACAAAGGAGAAGTCAAATCCAGAGATAACAAGCAGAGTACAGAACAGAGAAGTGCTCAGGGATGCCAAGTGCTTAGTAATAATTTGTGGGGTGCGTGTGTCTGAGGGGTACAACCTCAAATGGGGGAAATGAGGAGCAGGTGAGAATAATCGAGATTGACAGAGTGTAATTGGGGAATTCCTGACATGTGGCAATGATGTCATCAGGAAGTGAACTCTGGGAGATGGACTTCGGGAGCTCCGAGGTAGAGGGGAAACCTGAAGACGTGACACTGTCAAAAAAAACCACAAAAACCATGGTGCATTTTTCTCTCACTCTCGCGCTCTCTCTCTTGCTCTCTCTCTATATGTCTCTCTCACTCTCTCTCTCGCTCTCACTCTTGTGCTCACTCTCTCCCTCGCTCTCTCTCTCTCACTCTCTCTCTATATGTCTCTCTCACTCTCACTTTCACTCTCCTGCTCACTCTCTCCCTCGCTCTCTCTCTCTCACTCTCACTCTCTCTCTATATGTCTTTCTCACTCCCCCTCACTCTCGTGCTTACTCTCTCCCTCACTCTCACTCTCTCTCTCTCACTCTCTCGCACTCCCTCACTCTCTCTCACTCTCTCTCACTCTCACTGTCTCTCCCTCTCTCTCTCACTCTCTCTCTCACACTCACACTCTCTTTCTCACTCTCTCGCTCTCCCTCTCTCTCGCTTGCTCTCTCTCTCGCTTCCTCTTTTTCCTTTGCTAAAATTGCTTAGAATAAAACCTCTTATTAAACTATATTACTAAGCTATACTGAACGATTGTCACATCTCTGTCTGGTCTTGTCCATATGTCACACAACTCCCCCTCTGGTTACTTAATGTCATTGCACAGCTCTTCCTGCTCCATCCTGGCTCCACCCTCTCCCACACCTGATGCTATTTTGAACTCATTTGGACTTCCATTAAGACCCAGATCTTATTTCCTGTGTTTTGTAACGTTTGTGTTTAATTCTGAATTTTGACCCTTGTTTTGTTCCTGGCTGTCGTCACTCTCTCTATGGACATGTCTTTGTAAATACCCGCCTGTGTTTTGGCCCCTGTGTTTGCAACCTGCCTCATCCTCACCATTACAACTATATTAAAAATAAAGAGTAAAGGACATTTTGTGCCCGTTACAGTATATACATATATATTATGTTATTTTTCTGTTTTTTGGACATGAATTGGATCAAAGGCGATAAACCATCATGCTTGTGTGTACTGTATGTTTATGGAAACGTCTGCTTTGTAATCTAATTTTCTGTAATCTGTTTATTGTTCAGCTTGTGGAACTGGTTCTTAAAGAGCAGGTTCTGAATGCTGAAGTGATGAAGGCAGATCAGCCCATACTGTCTGGCAACACAGTGCTGAGTAAGACTGAGACACTGGTGTCCACACTGGTGGAGCCAACAGAAACCACCGCCTCTGTTAATCTCACTTTAAATAACTTAGGTAATTGATTACATTAAAATTGCACCCTTCAACTTTCTGCCATTCAACTTTGAACATATTAGCATATTTTATAGAAAACGCTCTTATAACTGAAAGCACTGGGCACTCAGACCCTAGGAAATGGTTTACGACTTCTGGTTTATCTCTCAGATGTTCATGTCTTTGCGGTTGGACCAAAAGCCTCCTTGACAGAAATCTGCCGGCTCAGCGTAAAGAACGCTTATATGGACATCGACCTCATCCAGATTGCACAGAACAACAATGGTAAAGTAGCAGGCTTTGAATGTGGCGCTTGTCTGATGTCATGGCTGAGGCCTGTTACTTCAGTGCAGAATCAGTTTAGGACTGAAAGATAAAAGCCGTTCTAATCACATTCTTCATGGCACATCCTCTCAAACTCCATCAGGTTGGCTGGTGAGCATTTGTAAATTGCTATCTCCAGGTCCCTCCACAAATGTACACTGAGGTTTAGGTCTGGGGATGGGCTAGACCATTCAGGGCTGTGATCACACGGATGCACAGACAGTTCCTTTGACTTCATGGCTTGGTGTTAGACAACGCAGTGTGGGTCCTTATTGACACAGGTGTGTGCCTTTCCAAACCATATACAATTAGTTCGCACCAGCGGACTCCAGTTGAGCTCCAGACACATCTCAAAGATATTTTAATAAAACCCGATGCACCTGACCACAAGTTGGAATGCCACAGCGATGGGTCTTAAGGCTTTTAACAATAAGAGGTTTTCAGAAATTACTAGAAACTTGTTTTTACTTTTTCTGCAAAAAGGTAAGGGGTCTTTCTGAACCCACTGTTTTGTTTTGTCATGTTTCAGGATCAGCTGCTGTGGCTTTCATGAGCTACACCAACATGACAAGCCTGCTGGATGCCAACCTTTACCATACAACTAACAACACAGTGAAAACGATGATGTCCAGTGTTGTATCAGCCACCCTGCCCAAAACCAACAACACCCATTTCACCAAACCAGTCAACTTCACTCTGGAACACACTGCAGTGAGTTACAGCATATCACCTCTAATGCCAAGCAAGCACTAAACAACTTACTAGACTCCGGAAACATTAATACAATATCTGTTTACAGTGGAGTTCCTTAGAAACACGTTGTTAACAAATCATTAAAGCATTAAGGCTACTCCTATATTAATAGTTTAAAATGCATTTATAAGTGGTTAATAACTAGATCTTCCAATCATTAATAAGTAATTACAGCACATCAGCAGAAAGAGCTGTAGGTAGGATTACGGAAGCTTATGTTCATGAAATGACTGTACCTGTAAATTCATATGAAATTTGTCTATGTCAGGTGAAAACAGGATGTGAGCAGTTGAAGCTTTTAAAGGATTTCTTGAAAAGGGCGTAATTCAGGGATGTAAACACAAAAGCAGGGAAGAGGTCAAGAGAACAGCAAATAGGAACAATGAAGAGTAATCCAATATTGTAGTCAGAGAACAGGCAGAAAAATCCAAAAACCAAAATAACAGCAGTACAGTAGAACAGTAGAACAGTAGAAAAGGTTACACACCGGCAAACAGAAATGTTACTTCACAGAACCTTCAATATTCAGACGAGGTCATGTTATTGGTAAGGAACTTACCGGGATTAAAAAGTCTAAATGTGCTCAACACAAAGAAAACAAAAATCCTACCAGATACTGAATTAGGTAACTTAATATAAACAAGCCTGAAACAGGCGACTAGGATCAGTATAACATAATGCTTGAAAAATGTTAAGCAGTGAGGAAATGCAATGATAGAAGCTAGACCGAGAAAGCTAAGGACTGGCTTGCTCAGGAACGCTATAGGTAGGTAAAATTTGACAGCGAAGAAAGCACACCAGAAGAAAGCTGATGCCTTTGAATTACAGCCCTGCTGAAGGAGATTGCAAGTGCTGTGGGCAGAAGGCTGCTGTTCAAAAGCGCAAGCACTTATTTGTTTGTATTTATATTGTATTTGTAATTATATTTTTAGAAGCTTAAACCTGAAGGAAACCTCTCCTGTGTATACTGGAAGGACACTGAATGGGTTGTAGATGGCTGTTACATCGTCTCTTCTAACAACGCCTGCACCATATGCTCTTGTGTTCACCTGTCAACCTTCTCTCTCATCATGGAAACCAACAAGGTACCCACAATAAAGACCAGAAGAAAAAAGTATTTCGTAAGATAAAAGAAATGGTAAAACAGAAAGGGTCAAAGAAACAATGAAACATTTCGTTGTATGAGAATGGTCCCTACTGGGACTGAAACAGCACTTTGTTTAAAAATAACAATGTTCATGCACAGCAGCTTCACACGTCAGTAATAATTGGCTAACACTTCACATCAGTGATAGGTATGAATATGTAACAAGTAATACATTATCCATGGTTAGTTAATGTTCAATAAGCATTAACCTAGCATGTAAGCATGTAGTTATGTATTTACTGAACATTAGTGTATCAGTGTAGCTATTATTAATGTATTACCACATATTAACTAATGCATGACATTATGTTAGTAAACACTTACTGTAAAGTGGTAATGATAACATGTGAAGGCATTTGGACAACCTTCTAGTTGTAAAGTCTCGGAAGCTTAATAACTCATAAGACCTTCATTCACTTCCGACAGGAATTTCCTGAGATTATTATTCTAGAGCAAAATAAATTCAAACCTTGTACCATTTTTCACTGTCAGGAATATTTGTTACTGGGAAATCAAAGAAAGATCCGGAAGACCAAGAAATCTCTCAGACAAATCAAAGCCTCTATATGATTGCATCTAAAAGGCCATATGTGTTTAGAGATGGGGCACGATATTCTGTAATCCTATAAACTCCAAAGTTGGGGACTCTTACCCTTTGTCATTGAGTTGCACCCAGAAAGAATGAACCGACAGGAATGAAACTTGGTGGGTATGTTTGACATCATGAGACATTATCGCTGTACCTGACTGACTATATAAGGCCATCTTGTTTTGTATGCCCTTCATTCTGACTTGTGCTGTTGTGCATCCTTTGAAAGTGAAGAATGCCTTAGAGAGTTCAAAAGCAATTGGAGCAGTTGAAAGAATCAGGCTCACATCGTAGGGTTCTGGGAGGCAGGATGGTTTCAGAGAAGGATACTCCGGATACTACCAGCACCATTGGAAGACAGCTGCATATCCCAGGACTACAAAAACGCAGACCATTACAACGAGTGTCCTTAACACCATGTCAACGTCGCCAAAGACTGCAATGGTGTCGTGCCCGACTGTCATGGAGTGACTTCTTCAGTGTCGAGTCCTGCTTTTGTCTTGGTGGGGACCACCAACAAATACATGTGTGGAGGCACCATGCTCAGCAACATAAATGGTTTGTTGTCACATGTGGAGGCCAGCAGTCCAGTCCTGGGCCAGCGGAGTTTGACCTTGTCATTAATTTTTTTGTCAGTTTTTTAGTGTTTGTTGTAGGTGTTCTTGCTCCTTGGTGTTTATTCATGACATCAGCGATTAGTCGACGTCAGCTCACCTTTCATCACATAACCGTTGACTGCGACCCCTATTAACCACAGTCGTTGACCAATAGTAGTTCAAGCCAGTGGCACAGGAATCATAGCACAGGCAAATGAGAAGAAACGTTACACTAAATACTTGCAAATTCTTGGAGCAGATGTGACCTTAGACCTTAGTGTAGATCTTATGCACATTAGTCCAAGAATACTGCAGAACTAGAAGAGGAATGGAGATCAGACTTAGTAGGGTGTTTGAATGTCAGCACATGCCACAACAAATTTTCATTTCTTCTTCTTTTTACAATTAGATTTTTAGGAAAATAAAACTTTCTCACCAAAACTGAACACACTGACTCTGGCTTAACAAATATCCCAGGAACAGCTGTAGTCACATCAGACATTACTGCTGTACCAAATACCACAATACCAATACACTGAAGCTTCTATAAATGCATCCAGTGCCTTAAACCACACGGTGTGAACATGTCATATGTGAATCATGATCCATTTTGCTTTGTGTTTTCTAGGGTTATTTTATATCAACATCCCAAATAGATCTCCTGGAGGAGATTCTCAAGTCCACATTTACAGAACTACCACAAGATGTGAGGAACTCTAAAGTGATTTCCTACATGCATACTGCTTTGCTGGTTAAAGTGGCTTTGTTTTTATACACCTAACCACATGTCTCTGTTGGGATATTCTAGGTTGTGATCGACACGTTGATGAAAGTGATGATTGACAGTGTGATAAAAGAAACATCTGACTGGCATAACCTGGCACATGTTAATGATATATTGGCTGCCAATGAGAAACTGGTGTCCGCCCTGGTGACGTATACAGAAACCTACAGGGTCATACCCATCACTCTCCCGAATTTAGGTAAACTACTAAGACTAAACTGTATCCTACTACATCTGATTTCATATTTCCTGTTTTATAGACTCACCTAATACTATACCATGAGTAGTTGTAGCTTCCTTGCTCTTGTCTTGGGTATTTTAGTAGTCTGTTCACGCTGCAGATGCCCCAGTTTAGCCCTAACCTTTGTCTAGAGCCGCTGATACTCATAATCTCTCCTGTTTGTGCATCCATTAGAGATTCAGATATTCATGATCGGACCAAACGCCTCCTTAACAACAATCCCTCCACTCAACACAAGCACATCTTATTTGGAAATTGATCTTGTTGGGATTGCAAAGAAAAACAACGGTACAGTCTTAATATTAAATGTGTTAAATATGTGCATGTGTCTGTCCAGGACGGTTTAATCTGCAACACTAATTCCAAAAAAGTTGGACATCTTGTAAAATGTAAATGAATGTAAATGATCTGCCAATCTCCTAGAGCTATGTGTTATTCACAGTAGAACATAGAACACATATCAGATGTTGAAAGTGAGACATTTTACCAGATCATGAACATTAACACTTTTAGGACTTGATGGCAGCAATGCGTCTCAAAAATGTTAGGACAGGGTTACATCTACAATGGTGCAGCATCCCCTCTTTTTAAACAGCAGTCTGTACACGTCTGAAAGTAAGGAGATCAGTCGCTGGAGTTTTGGGAAAGGAATGTTGTCCCATTGATGTCTGATGTAGGATTGTACCTGCTCGACAGTCCGGGGTCTTCTCCAGATTTTTTGTTTCATGATGCAGCAAATGTTTTCTGTTGGAGAAAGGTCTGGACTTCAGACACACCTGTTCAGGCCTTCCCTGAAAGAAACATTGACTGGATGGGAGTATATGTACCAAGCTGGATGGTCCCTATCTCTTCTTGAGACCGCAGAACACAGTGTCTGTGGTTTCCAAAAAGACTTGTATGTGTGGACTGTACGGTGAACTATGACGCAGACAGTGATTTCTGGAGAGTATCCCATGCAGTGATTTCTGGTACAGAATCAGGCCTGTTTAGTTGCAGTGCTGCCTGAAGGCCCGAAGATCACCAGCATCCAGTACTTACCGTCAGCCTTGTCCCTTTGGCATAGAGAAACTGTAGATAATGGGAGATCCAAAGTCTTTGTAGTTTTACGCTGAGGAACATTTTTCTGAAATTGTTATAGATGCAGTTTTTTCAGGTTGGTGAAGCTCTTTGCCTTGGAGAAACACTGCCTCTCTAAAATGCTCTTTTATACACAGTCATGTGGCTTAGTTTCAAACTGCTCTTCCAGCTGTTTTACATTAGGTCCACTTACTTTTCAAGCCTTTTTGTTCCCCCATCACAACGTTTTTGAGGTGCGTTTCTGCCATGAAGCATTAAATGGTAAAATGTCTCACTGTCTCAACCTTTTTCGTGTGTTCTATGTTTTGATGTATTTTGATTTTTTTAGATCATTTCATTCTGCTTATTTATTGACTTTACTGACATTTTACACAGGATTCCAAAATTTTTGGAATTGGTGTTGCAATTCTGTGTGCTCACATGTTGACCTAAAGTGAAAGTTCTTGAACAGCCATGTTTAAGCTGCTTCTTGTTGTTTTTCTTCTTCTTCTTCTTCTTCCTTGGGGGGGATGGGTGGTGGCTTCAGGATCAGCCGCTGTGGCCTTAATTAGCTACACCAACGTTACCAACATGCTGGTAGCTGACGACTTCGTCACAGCTGAGAACACAAATAAAACCATGATGTCCACTGTGGTGTCGGCTACGCTGATGAAAACCACCAAGACAGCGCTCACGAAACCAGTAAACCTCACCATGAAGCACATTGCAGTGAGTGTTTGTTTGTAGTTTCGCTGTGGGGGTGTCCCGTCTTATCAGATGTAACTTTCCTACGCTCAGCAGTATGTCCCCTATCTGTACTTCCTGAATGCTCCACCTACTCTTGGAGCCTTTTTACTGGATTCTGTTTACTTACTGTAGTTGACTGTTTGATGCCAATCACTGATGCATGATATTTACTGTTTAAAGAGATCAGTGCTCCCCACTTCACTCCCAGCAGACGTATCTTGGACCATGAGAACCTAATAGACTCTATAAATAACCCCAGGGTTATATCTGTAATGTAACATCGCTACTGATACAGCCCTGGTGTGCTAACTCTATAACTGAGACTCCTACAGAAGATTTAGTGATTCGAGTTAAGGTAGCTTTCCCATTCCACCTTAAATGATGTAGCAGTCATGTTCAGACAGTTGCACCTGTTTTGTTTTCTAAAGGTGCAACAGAAGTTCATATAAAAAGACGCTAATGAACTGAATTCAGTCCAAGGAATTATTAGCTCTACTCTTCAGTTTTGACTGCTAAGATGAAAGTAGTGACTCGAACAATGTCTGTCTCAAACTCCTGTAAGTCTGGGAGTCTGGGGTGTGATTCCTGGACTGTGCTGTAAGTGTCCTTGGCCAAGAGTCCTAGCACTACCTTGGCGTACCTGTAATATGATTACCCTTGTAAGTCGCTCTGGATAAAAGCATCAGCTAAATGCCACAAATGTAAATATGCATGAGAAATCATGTGACCACACAGACTAAAGAGAACTCCGCCCCTCCTTCGCAGTTCTGTTAGACAGTAGCAAACAGCCATTGGTAGTTATTCAGGGTATGGATGGATATATATATATATATATATATATATATATATATATATATATATATATATATATATATATATATGATATATAGAGGGTGACAGGTTCTCTAGCCAAACTGATATTTCATGAATAATTTTATTAATGTTTATCCTTCCTTCTCTTAGGAGTTTCGTCCTGAGGGTATACTATCCTGCGTGTACTGGGATAACACCAGATGGACCATGGATGGCTGTTACCTCCTGTTGTCTAACAGCACCCACTCTGTGTGCTCCTGTGATCACCTGTCAACCTTCGCTCTCATCATGCAGATCAACCTAGAAGGAGAGGTATATTAGATTTGCCAGGACCAATCGAATGCTAGAACCCTTTGTACATATATACTGATCAGCCATAATATAAAATCCATCTTCTTGTATCTACACTCACTGTTCGTTTTATCAGCTCTACTTATCCATCATACAGGAGCACTCTGTAGCTCTACAGCTACAGACTGTGGTTCATCATTTTCTCTGCATAACTGGTTACCCTTTACATACTTTGCTATGTACATACCTAAGTCATTCATTTATGACCATGACTGTCAATTGGCTGGCTGTACTCTGAACATCAGATTGGATGCTGGTTGACTGCTTCATCAAAATTAGAACCAGGTGATTAAATGTTGAACACAATGCTCAGGAAGTAAAAGAAGAACCTTACGAGACCAGACCTCTTAAACCCTAAAGTGACGGGAGATTATTAAAGACATTTCAGCCAGTAAAAGGAGAAGAAAGAGAGAATGGTAAGCTGTGTATATTAGGAACGTTAGTTGAGGTGAAAAACACAAGTAGCACTAGACAGCCTTATCAGTGTATGTTTGAAACCTGGTTTTGAAACTCTGGTTTTGAGTTAACGCAGTAATAGAGTGACAATGAATAGCACTGTGTCCCGCTTTCGGGTCTTCCTTGACTCCCAGAGTGCATCATCCAATGACGTCACACTCGCATGACCCCAAGCAACCAATCAGTCCTGGTCTAGTTCACCAGAGCATTGATTCCACCTGTTTCCAGTCTGTTTATAAACCCCACACACAGTCTTCGTGAAGTTTTGCTAACCCTGGTTACATTACTGAGTGTTTCTCTTTCAGCTCGTTTTGACTTTCCTTCGTCTTCACTTTCCCTCTTCCTTTTGCCCCTGTGTCTTGGTTACCTGATATTCAGCCTCGCTGGTATTCGACCCTGCTACTGTCCTCCTGACTCTTCTCTTGTATTCTCGCTCTGATTCTGTCTACTGGTTTGTTTGACGTCCTGGTTTTTGACCTCTGGTTTTCGACCTCTGGTTTTCGACCTCTGCTTGTCTCCCTATCTATGACTGGCATTGCCCTGTTTGTCAGTGTGCTTGTTCTCTGCTGTTGTGTTTAGCTAACAGTGGGTACAATAAACCCCCCTTGACCTTTAGCTGGGCCAGTTCTTTGTGCCTGACACACTGCAGGTACTGGTTCTGCTGATTGTTAGCCATGTAACTATCTCCTTTGTGCGGTTCCTGTATCTAGTCTCATGTTTCCATATGAATCAGAAGGGAACTCAGCTATGTCATATTGAGACCCATGCGTCTCTTTAATTTTAGCTAGACCCATGGAGTCCATGACAAGCTTTAGCTTCAGGACCCACCAGCAGATCAGAGGGTCCAAGTTGTATCAGACATGTTTGGTAAATTTGCTCATGCTTTCCTGAGGTAATCATTACATCAGTGTCCTCTGTTTGAATTCCAGAGTGACTTTTCCTTGGAGCTGCTCAACACAGTGGCCGTGGTAGTGGGGCTGGTGTTCCTCAGCCTGGCTCTGTTGACTTTTGCCCTTTGTCGGCGGAACCCAAGAGTGAACAACATCGCTCGGATGAACTTGTGCCTTAACCTGTTTCTGGCCCATCTGCTCTTTTTACTCACCCAGAGTTTCCTACAGTACATTCGGCCTGTTCAGGTGAGAACACCTCATCACCCCAGGACGACCAGCTTGATGATGGTAATGCAGTTACACACCACATATTTTAATTTTTTCCCTGCCCCTCCCCCTCCTTCTCCATCTGTCCCTGTCAGGTGGTGTGTGCAGTGGTGGCAGGTGTCCTGCACTTCCTCTATCTCTCTGCTTTTCTGTGGATGTTCATTGAAGCGGTACTGCTCTTCATCTCAGTGAAGAACCTCACAAAGATCAGATCAAAGCAGACGGGCCTGCTTAACAGGAAATACCTGATTGTGATTGGATATGCCGTTCCTCTGATTGTGGTGGGCGTGTCTGCTGGACTAGTTCATGGTGGATATGGCAGTGAAAAGTGAGTGTGGAGAGTCTGAGAATAGGATCTCCATGTTAAGGCCTCTATGTTCTAACGTGGTGTGTGCGGTTTCTTCTGTGTAGGTGCTGGATTAAGGCGGATACGCACTTTGTGTGGAGTTTTCTGGGTCCTGTATGTTGTATTCTTACAGTAAGTTCTCTTATGTCTGTTCTGGTTGGTTGGTGTAGCTCAGCAGATTACACCACTGCCTGCCAGGGAGCCACCACCGCATGTGGGAGACTGGGGTTTGAATCCCAGTCTGGGTGACTATGCTGTGCTACACCAATAAGAGTCCTGGGGCAAGACTCCTAACACTACACTGGCCCACCTGTAATATGATTAACCTTGTAAGTCACTCTGGATAAGAGCGTCAGCTAAATGCCATAAATGTAAATGTTCTACAGCAGGTCCCAGTTTTTTCAGTAAGGGAATATGATTATGATGAATATGATTCTGGAAGAAGTGGGGTCTCCATTTAAGGATTTAGACCAGTGTAACGTGACTTCCTGGTTTGAAGCTTTACTATCTCTCAGTTGAGCAGTTTTGACAGCCCTCCAATCATAAAGTCCTCGTTGATGATTTTTTTTTTTTTTTACCGGTTCACACAGCTGGTCAAACTGCTGGTAACAATACAGTATGGTTAGTGTAGATGTTTCTGTGAAGTGGAGATTAACGGGGCCTCACAGTGATGTTATGAACAAGACTTATGAAGTTCAGGATTCATTTTATTCACTGGTTGTTCACTACATTGACAGCTCAACCTGATCATCTTCATCTTCATCATCATCTCTCTCAGAGCCACCCTGGCAAGACAGCCCAGAGACCATTCGCAGTCCAAACGAATGAAGTAACACCACTTCTAATTGTTGATTTTCTGATTCATCTGCAGTTTGTGTTAAATCGTGTTCATGTTTAGCAGGAACAGCAAGTACACACAAACAGGATCACCAATTCCTCATTCTCTCTTTTCTCCCTCTCTCTGTTAATTCTCTCCTCTCTTTTTCTTTCTCTCTCTCTGTTCTCTCTCTCTGCCTCTCTCTCTCTCTTTCTCTCTTTCTTACTTCGCACTGTTCTCCCTCTCTCTCTCTCTCTCTCTCTCTCTCTCTCTCTCTCTCTCTCTCTCTCTCTCTCTCTGTGTAGAACAATTGTCTTTAAAACCCTAGTGCAGTTTGTCATTCTTGGTTGTCCCTGGATTCTGGGGTTCTTCACAAAGGACAACAAGGTGCTGGAGATTGTGTTCCTGTGCCTCAACTCCCAGCAGGGTACTTTCATCTTTCTGGTCCACTGTGTCCTCAACCAAGAGGTCAGTCATCTGCTTTTTATGTTTGACGCCACTTAAGATGTATTAACCAGCTAAGTGTCAGCCTGGCCGATAGGAGAGCATGTCTGGTAATTCCAGACTAGTAGATGTTTCTGCAAATTAGAAATTGTACTAGATAAATCTGGCAATTAGAAATTGTACTAGATAAACCTGGTAATTGGAAATTGTACTAGATAAACCTGGTAATTGGAAATTGTGCTAGATAAACCTGGTAATTGGAAATTGTACTATATAAACCTGGTAACAAAAAAATGTACTAGATAAACCTGGTATTTAGAAATTGTACTAGATAATCCTGATGATTAGAGATTGTACTAGATAAACCTGGTAACTTATCTTTGCTTCGCTTGAATGCTGTCTCTGATCTATCTGAGCTCTCTTCATATGCTCTACTTCCAGGTCAGACAGCAGTACAGGAAGTGGATGAATATATGTCATCCTTTCTTCAAGCCAACAGTTACAACAAACACAGAGAACACAGAGAAAAGTACTCCATTACAACCACATTCAAATTAAAGCCACCGGTAGCTCCCCATAAAAGGTAAAATGACAATGTTCCATAAAGAGATTAATATGAGGCCCAGCAGTAAAACCTGAGTTATTAATAGTATTATTTAATACTAATAAAAATAAAATTCAGGAGGTGGACAAAGTCTGATTTGTTTTCCTGCTAGAATAGTTATGTGTATGGTTTCACACAGCATTTACAGGATTTGTACTTTTGTGTTTTTCCTCTATTAAGAAGTGAATTTTGTTAGATATGGGTAAATTTTTTTAGAAGTCTTTTTTTAACTTTTATTTTCCTACCATTTCCTACAAACTGGGATTAAGTTCTTATTTACCATGTTGTTATCTTTTATATACATTATTCTACATTTTATAATATTAGGAATATGTGTTAATGAATAAATGTAAACATGAAGTGCACTTATTTCCACCTTGGCATTATGTTGAATTATGCATTTAATACAATTATCAAATATATCAAACAGTTTAACACACTACATCATTTTAATAGGTTGTATACAAAACAAGGACGGGTTGACAAAATTTTATCCTCCCACATGCAACACACACGCACACTGGATTAACATATCATAACACTACATGTATTCCATTAATGTATTTCTGTTGAAGTAACAATAAAATGATAATCCTCTAAAATTCTGCTGAATAATCTTTTGTTACATGAATTATGTACTATGATTAATGCAAGATAATCTGCTAAAGTCATATTTACATTCATTAAGATTGCAGAGTTTCTGAATTTGTGAATTGTAAACAGATTTTTTAAATCCCACTGCATCTCATCACTATAAGGTAGCGATTAAGGGAATAGACCTCTCACACTCTGACTTAGATCATCAGTAAATAAACAAAAAGAAGATTATCCAATCGTAACAGTAAACTAAAGCTACTCTATGCTAATAAGGACTGCCCAGTGTGGAGTAGTAGCTCAGATAATATCTGAACATATGTATGTGCAGACATGAGGCTCAGAAATTTAAGTTGGGTTATAATCATGAGGAAGCCATTTCTCTTGCTTTGTGTGGAACAATTTCGCCTCTCTTGTGTGTGATTTGTTCCTTTGCTAGGAGAAATACACTGACCCCAAGAGGCTGACCACACTCAATTAAACTGCCCAACTAGCAAAACTAGTGTCCTCCACAGCTAATTCTGTGGATGCATACTCCCTAAGTTTAGGAATCAGGGACTGTGCAGTGTATGATAAGGCAATGCCCCCCCTGGCAGTTTCCATCAGAGCTGTTTGAGATTTAAGAGTTATTTTAGCTGTCATCTAGATCATGTTGGAGTTGAAAATAAATAATGAATAGGAGCTTAAAATACAAACTTTAAGAGTTTATTTGAGGGAATTTACATCCACTTCAGGTCAGCATGGTAGAAATTCAAACTTTAACAGTTTACTGCAAAAGTAAACAAGTGAACTTAAAAGTAAGATATTCAAATTCAGGAGCTGGTTCAAAGTCTGGCATTTGCATTTGAAATCTGATGTTGTTACCTGATAAGAGAGATGGCATAAGTGTTAGGTCTGGCCAGAATGAATACTTGGAACATTCCTAAAACAGAAAGAATGCACTGGTGAGTTCAGAGACACCAAAAACGCCCAAAAGACCAATCCAAAAAAATCAACAGTACTGGCTGGAGGACCACCAGAGACCACTTAGAGCCTCACTTGTGGTCTGAAATGATTCGGAACCCTGATTTACAGAACACATCAGTTACCCCAGTGCATGCTCTTAGGCATTAATGGGCTGTTCCATTAAAATAATTAGTCAGTTTCTGATCAGGTTTAAAAGCCAATAATGTATGTGCACTCGCTACCTGCCAAACAAACTTTCTCCTTTAAGATACTTCACCCTTGTGGGATTTTGTCTTGTGGAATAGAACTAAAAGAGCATATTAGTGCTTGAATCAGTCA
Source organism: Prochilodus magdalenae (assembly GCA_024036415.1). Classification (NCBI taxonomy): domain Eukaryota; kingdom Metazoa; phylum Chordata; class Actinopteri; order Characiformes; family Prochilodontidae; genus Prochilodus; species Prochilodus magdalenae. The sequence goes on from JAMWET010002372.1 coordinate 14,939, forward strand.
GTTGCCTTGTTTATACCTTATGGTAACACGGGGAGGCCAGAATAATATCGTCACTGTCCAATGAAAATCTCCAAAATTGGAGATCTCCAAAACTTTACAGGTGTCACCAAAAACCTAATGTAATTTGAATGCAAGTCAATGGAACTAGACTTTTTATCCAAGCAGATTTGAACAATTTCTGTTATTCATGAAATTTTCACACGACGTAACTGGCAAGTGCTGTGTTCAAAAGATGCATAAAAGTCAAAATCAGCAAAATGGAGACACATGTTTTTCATTGGACAGCGACAATATTCTGTTTCCCTTCAACTTATTTGGTCAACTAATTGCATGAATTCACAAAATTCATATAGAGTATATATGGAAACCTTCCTGGGATGGCTTGAAGTTGGTTCCTAACAGTGATCTTAAATTAGAAGGCTGATAAATGACTTTATATTCTCTGCACATCTAGAATGTAAATGCAACATCTTTTGAGAGAGTTCATAAAGGAGGGATGCAGAACATCCCTAATATCATGATGGCATCCAATTGACTCCTCCCAGACATCTGAGCATTCCTAGGATGCGTTACCTGCTTTGTAAAAAGACTTTCGCTAATCTAAATAAGCTCTATGTAGCCCTTTAGTTTTCCTTCCCAGTAGCCCTCACGTGCATGTCTACACACGAGTCTAGCTGTCTCACTTATACACGACATGTAGCACAGAACAGAGTTCTTTGTAGAAAAATGCCATTAAAACAACAGGAAACGCCAGCATTTTCAAAACCACATGGTTTGTTTATGGAAAGGCTGATTGGCTGCTGGTCAGTCGCAGCTGGTCATACGCAACCCAGACTTTAAAGGGAAAAATAAAATGCAAATAAAGAGCAAGACCACATCACAAAACACTTTAAGCACTTCAGACTGCATACTTCTCACCTGATGGAGAATTAGGGAGGAAAGGATTAAAAACAATGAAGGAAAATACAACGGACCTTTTCACATGTGAGTACAAGTAGATTTTCTTTGCAGTAATCCAAACATGCAGTGTAAATTAAACGTGTCTGCTTATAATTATTGCTGTCTGCTTGTCAGCTTTTGCTTTCAAATGAATGGTTATTTTTCATTGTTCCTCCAATAATAGGAATTAGTTTCAAATTTTTTTTTGGGAAAAAATGTCATTTATGTAATTTTCCTATTAGCCTTAATGTAGTCAAACGGCTAAGACATCATTGTGGGACTGTGTTTTGTGGAATATAACTCAAAAAGCATACTAATAGCTGAATCAGTCAGTAGGGCAAGGCCAGAATAATATTCTGTTTCACTTCAAATTATTCAAACATATTGAAACAACTAATTGCATAAATTTACAAATTTCATATAGAATATTTCTGCAGGGTTATAAAAAGTGGAAACGTTTCTGGATTAGACATGCTTTGAAGTCCTTCTTTAGTGTTGCTCTGGAGTGATGAAGCTATTACTGCAATTTTAGATGACATAAACTTCTATTATGTGACCATAGTTATAGTTCAGATGGGGTTATCAAGTGGCATATGGTCACTTTCAGTACTGTACAGCTGTAGGTACAGTTTGTGTGTGCATTAAAAGTTCTGTAAATGGTTTACAGTATTGAGATCTCTTTCCTATTAATGTAACTAGTATAAATGGTAGCTTTAAATGACTTCCCCTTATGTTGTGAACAATGGCTGGAATAATTACTGCATTCCTAATTTTATCATTAATGTAACCAAACAGCACAGTTTTCACATGAAAACGTGAGTAGAAGCATTCTGCTCATCATGTGTCACTTTTAAGATGGTAAGAGTGGAATAAAGAGGGCAGGTAACGCTGGAGTGAAGAGCCCACACATGTACAGTAGTTTAGCATTCATTCTGTGATGTTCATTAATTCATGGATATGTATTGTCACCAAAGTTTGCTTAAAAACATTCGAAATAGACCTATAGCCCTCAGCACTCAGCCAGAAATACCATACTCAGTCTCTTTCTTAGATGCAGTGTTTAGAGTACTCAGCTAATGCTAACGTCCTAATTTCTTTATTCTACCTCTTTTGGAACTGTGTAATGTGATGTTGCACATGCAAAACAGCTCTGCTGCTTCTTCACTTGGCTAAACTTGAGTCTGGTTTCTATCTATGTTTGAGGAACTTCCAGCCATAATGCTTCTATTCAGGAATTATGACACAATGTGTCACAAGTGAGACCCAGAGAGCAAATCTGATAAGGTTCAATGGGCTGACGAACCTCCTCCAAGTGCCAAGCCCTAGTTTCTTTAGTATGTCCTTTTAGGGATGTGTGATACAGTGCTAAGCACTCAAAAGTTATCCACTCCTTCTAGTTCAGACGACACATCTGGCATTTTTTGTGGCCCACATAGCACATAGAATGATGGACCAGGAAAGCGCCAGATGTAGTACCCAGAGACCAGCCCGATAACCATCACCACACCACGCCATTGATGACCATTAGTTCAAACAAATAAGGCCGCTACAGAAACTTCCCTGTTGTGTGGGACTTCTATTGCACAGTACCCAGCATGTGCTTCCCCTTGTGTTAATACGGTCTGCTGCTCTTAATGCAAATGCTTGTTCTGAACTTGCATCTTGTTCGGAAGCCTACACTTCCAAAAGTCTAAACTATGTAATATGTCTGGCTTATAAGTTTATTTCCACCAATCATTAACACGCAACTTTTTAAGCACTCACGAATCAGTTTAACCTAAACCTCAAACTGCAAACTAGTAGAAATATAGTAGTGTCCTTAGCACTGATGCAGATTGTGTTGAGCTAACTAAAATTAACCTCTTGACTGAATATTATTCTTTGTCCAACAGAAACAGAAACAAAATGCCACACAGGCCAAAACATTTTATGCTGTCATTTTTTTTTACACTGTACAGTCTTATATACTGCGATCTGAATTTAAACTAAGCACTACCACTATTTATATTAATCCCTTTTTAAAACATAAATGGTTGTCATGTAGCTCAGGTCAACACTGGCAGTCTGTGCCAGAAGTGGTCCAGAACCTCTTTGAGGCATGGGTCATACAAACGTTATGTGGATCACATCCAGTAGCCTGTGTCAGTGTTATGCAGCAGTACCATATACAATATTTAATGTAGAAAATTATCATTTTAAGATTTTGACTAGTATCATTGCTGTGGATTAACAAACAAAAACAAACACTTGGAGGCTTTTAAGTATACTCAGTCCAATTTGATATAGAATGTTCAAGGATTCAAGGAGACTTTGTCATTCGCATCACATGTGATACATAGGGTGGAACGAAATTGTAGTACTCAAGGACCCAGTTACACCCAAACAGCATAACTTAAATAATTAAAATATACAAAAATAAATAAATATATATAAAAAAATAGAGAGAGAAAGAGCAGCAGGAAATTGAAAAGGTAGCAGCAAAGTGTATTTAAAGGACTGGTGTCCACAAAGTGTCGCTGCAGTGGTTATGACTTATTGGTGTTTAAAAGTCTTACAGCTTCTGGAATGAAGCAGTTCCTCAGTCTGTTCAATTTACACATAATACTCCGCATTAGGCCAGATGTTAGTATTTGCCTCCCTCTAGTGGCCGGAGGTGGTCTAGCAGTGAGCTGAGACCTTACAGTATCCCGCCTCCAAGAAACAGCCTCTGACATTACCAGACCAGTCATCCAGGCCGTCCAAAACTGACTGGCAAGCTGGAGGACTTCATCTAAGACTAGGTCAGTGGGCAACCTATGGACCTTAACTATATGCTGCAGAAGCAGCTAGACTGTCTACTCTGACTCAGGCCAATAAAGAAATCCATGTTTCCACAACATGGGCATTCCACACCCACTCTTGTTTATGACTCAGGTTGAAGAGATGTTGAGGAATTCCATAAAGCTGCCTGGCACAAATCTACTTTTCAGCTTCTTCCACTGTCTCCACACCTGGGTCATTGTCATCTCCAAAGGGGGGGTGTGAATTCTCACACACTGGTTGTGGGGTTGAGGGGTTGTGAAAAGTGGACAAAGTGGAGGTGTTGAGGGAGTCGAGGTGATGCCATTGTCAATAATGGGGAAGGATGGTGTTGTGTTGAACCTGTTGAAGAAATCGTTCATCTCGTGTCCAGACTGCCCCCCACAGCCTGTTGCTTCGTCTTGAAGCCAGTGATGTGTTTCATACCAGCCCACACAGCCTTAGCATTGTTTTGCTTAAGTCTTCCTTCCAGTTTCCTTCTGCACACTCCTTCATTCTAAAAGCCTGTGTTTTCTTGCTTTGGTGTTCCAGGGTTTGTTTTTGGGAAAACAACACACCTGTCTGACAGGAACAATGGTGTTCATGCAGAAATTGATATAATCGGTGATGCAGTCTGTCATCTGGTTAATGTCATTACCAGCTGATTCATGCAAAATCCCCCAGTCTGTGCTCTCAAAGCAGACCTGCAGAGCTCTCTGGTGACCACCTCCTGATTGTCATCTTTGTCACTGGTTGCCTTAAAACCCCAGGCCGGTATGTGGGAGTTAGTAGGACCAGGTTGTGGTCCAATCTTATCAGTGGAGGAAGGGCAGATGAACTGTAAGCACCCTTAACATTCACATACAGAAAATCCAACACTCTGTTCTCCCTGGTTGCACAGCTGACAAACTGGTGGAATTTTGGTAAAGTTGTGAAGAGTGAAACATGATTAAAGTCCCCAGAGATGGCAATGAAAGAGTCCGAGTGTCAAGTCTGAAGTCTTGCAATAGCTGACAGCCGGGGATGGAAATGCTGGAATCCAGAACATTCGCGCAGAGCCATGTCTCAGAAAACCCAGCACGCTGCACTCCCAAAACTCCCTCTGCGTCATGATCAGCACATTCAACTTGTCTGCTTTATTTCTGAGAGACCTCACGTTTCCCATGATGATGGAAGGGATGAACGCCTTGCAACGTCTCCTCTTGGCCTACGTTTTAACTCCAGCTCTGCACCCTCTGAATGGTCTCCGCAGTTTTTTGGGAATGTGAACATTGACTGCTCGCGTGAGTAGGCATAGCGAGCCGCACTCTCTCCATTGTTCCCCGTGTCGAGTTAGGAAAGTACACCACCTCATGTGTGCTCTACTTCTCTAGCCTGCTGCTGTTTCCTACAGTGCATATGAACTAATGTTTTCAAATTGACATTTTCATGGGATTTCTAAACTAAAATTCAACTCATAATTTGATATATCCACAGAGTTTATGTCTATTCTTCCTAGCAACTTGATTACTAGCTTATCGAAGACACAAGCCAGGTTTAGCTAGCTAGTTAATGCTAGATAATATGGTTAGCTAACATAAGTTAGGTATTATTTTTCATAGACAAAGGCTGGTGATGTTTTGTAGCTAGCAAGTTTTTTAAGCTAGTTATTTTACTACATACTATGCACTATTTTATTTTGGTGAAATAGCTCATGCTGTGCAGGATGAAAGGGAGTAATAAACCCTGAAAGAGTAAGTTTTTGCCCATGCTTAAGGTAAAAGGACTAACAGTCCTAATAAATTAATCTTAGCACACTGATCAACTCTCGCCTACTCTGACAGTATATAAAATATTTGCATATTGTGTCATGAGCCTTGAGATTGAGCCACCTTCCTTTCAGCCAATCAATTGCAAGCCAGCCTCCCAAAATATTAAAGAGGGCCATATGCAAACCTATGACTGTGCTTTAATCTGGAACAGCTAATATCTTGACTCTGCTTTATTGGCTGGTGGAGATAAGGTGTTGCAGCTATAACAATAATTTGATTTTATGTACACATTTTCTCTTGTTTTGCAGGCAAACATGTTGCTTTTCATCCTTATTGGCGTCTTCGTGGTTTTCACTATGAGAAAGCTGAACAATGAAAACTTCAGAATAAAACTCAGAAGTAATGAAAGTAAGCTTGTTAAAAGCATTCTGCTAAAAACCCTGCTCCAATTTGTTGTACTCGGCCGTTCCTGGCTCCTGGGCTTTTTCACAGAGAATAGTAAAGGAATGAATATTGTTTTCTTGATCTTCAACTCCCAGCAGGGCACCTTCATCTTCTTTGTCCACTGTTTCCTCAACCATGAGGTGAGATGTAACACTTTATCTTTTCACCTTGTTCTTTACTTTTCTATATAAGGTTGATCAGGTCTTCTTGACTTTCTACTACAAGTGTTGTTTCATTTGAATAAGGATATTTATTAGGGCTGGCCCCTGAACTTCACAAAGTTGAATCATTAGTTGAAAATGTGTCAGCTGTCAATGCAAAAAAATGGATTTGTTTGAGATTTTAAAAAATGTGTATTTGTATTATTACTTTTTGTCAGTCAGTTTGTAATATAATAAAAAAAAAAAAATTAAAAAAAAAATATATATATAAAATATTCTTGCAGAGCCGCCTGATGTGCTTTCTTTGCAACGCTGGTGCTTAACTGCATTAAAGTGGTTGGCAAGCTTAGTGGACTGTCAGCATGTCCAACTTTTGAAGAAATCATAATGCAACATTAGCTGCCTAGTTATATTGCTAGCTTTGCTATAGAATATATACACATAATGCAGGCAGTAAATCTTTTCACAGGACAGAAACTGCTGGCAGCCTCACGTGTAGCACATCCACTCAGTGTTAGGAGATCCACTGATAAACCCAACCTCGATTCAGAAGCACGCAAACAACTGACATTTAAATAAGATTTATTTATTATGTTTAAACAGAAACACAAGTAGCCTGATAAGCCCAGCCAGATAAAAAAATAAAGTTATTCTTTAAAAAGGTCTGTACCATGAATTTATTTAACATTTTTAGACCTGGAGATCTTTCAATCATTTATTCTCTTTATTTGCCTGTCCCTGATGACTAATTACAGCTTGCCATTAAATGTTTTGATGAAATTAAGCATGATGTTTTGTAGTTTTGCCTTTTTCTTTAACAAAGCAAACTGTTGCATTCATTGCCTGGATCTCATTGTGAAATAGGTGGGAGTGGATTCTCTAATTCTTCTATCCTTTAGCCCTTTACACCCAAGTGTCCTATCTTGTCTGTGGCTTCTGAACTCCCCATGATCCCCAAGTCTTCTGCCCTGCCCTGCACTGGGCTTGGAGTCTACTGTAATATCTATGTAGGCAGTTTTTTAAAAGGCGAATGGCTACATTCACTGCCTGGATCTCATTGTGAAAGAGATGAAAGTAGGGAGTGGAGTCTCTGAATCTCTTCTCCTGCCCATTGCCTTAAAGTCTCCTGTCTTGCTTGAGGTGCCTGTCGTTCCTCAAGACCTCATGGTCTCCAAGTCTCCTACCCTGGCCCCAAAGTCTATTGTACTGCGTTTATATGCTTCTTTTGTAAAGCAAACAGGTGCATTTATTGCCTGGTCACATAGAAACAGCTGGGAGTAAGGAGTGTAGTCTCTGAATATTATGGCCTGCCCATTGCCCCTGAGTCTCCAGCCTTGCTTCTGTCCCTTGTGGCTCCTGAATTCCCTATAACCTCCAAGTCTCCTGCCCTGCCTCAGAGTCTATTGCGCTGCCTTTGTATGCCTCTTTTACAAAGCTGCAAACGGCTGCATTTGTTGCCTGGAACTCATTGTTAAAAAAGTGGTAGTAGGGAGTGGAGTCTCTGACTCTCCTGTCCTGCCTATTCTGTCCTCACACAGGTGTGCTTTATTATAGACAGATAGCTAACAAACAGACTGCAGGCTGTTAAAAGTGCTCTCATCTTTTATGTAAAACTGAAAAACACAAGAAAGTATCGATCAACATTTGGTCGACTTACATGCATATTGGCATTCAAAGTAAATAAGAAGCTAATCCATCATCCACATAGGAATTGCAGAAGACAAACTGTTTTGTGTTGGAGACGTACTCCTCTTCTGATTCTGTGGCTCGTCTCAGACTATAGATAGCAATAGCTGGGGAGGGCTGTTCCCGGAAACTGGCACTTTCATGTGAAACTCTGTGATTTCTTTGCTAATGTAACAGATGTAAAATGTTATTTTGTTATATTTTATATTAATCTGCTTAGGGAAAATGTTTTATAATTTACAACGTGTAATATATATATTCTATTGTGTTAAAAATGTGGTTAAAAACGGTTAAAGTGTGTTACAAATTGTTCATTCCTAATAGGAAATGGTAGTGTTTATAAAAAAAATTTAAGAGATGTACATGACACTCAGGTTCCCATTTGGGGGAGAGGTACGTAGAGTAAAGCTGAGTGTGTGATAAATGTTCATCTTTTATTTTGTCCTGTTATAGAAAAAGCTTGTTTCTATTGAGTAAGGAGGTATTCTTTTTTTTTTTTAACAAAGCATAGTTGCATTGATTGCCTGGACCGCATTGTGATACAGTTGAGAGTAGAGTAAATTTCCTGTCCTGCCCATTGCCCCCATAATTCCTGAGACTGCCCTTCGCTGGCTTCAGAGTCTGCTGCTTCCTTCGTATGTCTTTGTTTTGATGTAGACTGTTGCATTCTTTGCCTGGATCTCATTAAGAAACAGATTACAGTGCTTTACTTGTCTATACTTGTTTTACAAAGCATACAGTTGCATTTGTTGCCTAGATCTCATTGTGAAACTGGTAAAAGTAGCAAGTTACTCTCTGAATCTCCTGCCTTGGGCTCCTTTTATGTAAGCAAAACTCGACCAGTCACGTTTCACAAGGCAGTAGTCATAAATCCAGCCCCACAGAAACATCCACAATCCATTCCATACATACAAGCACACATGCACCATAAGACTAGCATCAATGCTCTACTTCATTTTTTATATATTTGGCAGAGAGCATTCAAATTACAAACCATAAAAACTGTAATAAAAATGAGATTACGTGATGCAACATAAATATGCTAAAAAGCGGCTAAAAGTGACATGGAAGCATCTCTACACCTTCACAATCATTGATTATCTGAAGCAGGTGTGTTGGATTAGAAAAGTTGAAGGTAACGCCAGCCAGAAGACTGAAATCTCCAGGAGGAAGGTTGGGTTCTGGGCATAATGAAGTGCTGGGAAGTGTTAAAGGTACATGGCTGGCCTCATCTTTAAGGTTAGCGCATGCTAATGAGGTCAGACGAAAGCCAGCAGTCAAACTGTCCTCTGTTTATGTGGTGCATCAAACGAGCAGGAACTCCACACATGTTGAAAACCACAGTATTTGTTTACTGAAAAGCCTATTGGCTGCCTGACGACCTGTAAAACCCCAGCTTCTATGGGAAGAATAAATGCAAATAAATGGCAATTAACATGAACAAAAGCGCTTCAGATCCTGAAAACACCAGAAGAATTATTTCAAGCGTGGTGTCTACAAACAAAATTTCCTTTTTGCATCTACAAATGATTATTGGCAATGAACAGCAATATAGTTCAACTTTTGACAAGTGAGTACTTTTATTATTTTGCTTGACCTTACTGAAAAGTAGTACTGGAAGAAGAAATGTTTCAGAGATCTTTTGTAATTTGTGCTGTGTCAGATTGCTTTTGTCCTTGTCCTGCTTACTGTTTTTAGTTCTTCCCATATTAATTATTTTAGCCTGTTTCTGTTCCATAATTTATTTGTGCTAACAGTTTGTTTGATTTTGTACCTATGGAAAGATCACAATTTTTGTAATTATTACTGTTTTTGTCCTGTTTTTTTGTGTGGTACTGAATTATGGTTTTAAGAGGTGTTTTTTAGCTCTGCTATTTTCTGCAGTGAATTTACTGAAAAAACACTGACGAATCAGGATTATTACAGGGTGTTTACTTGTGGGATACTGTTGTAGCCATCAATGTGATGCTGATATAGAAATGGTTGACCAAGAATTTGGATGTAAACAGTTTCCCACACAAACATAGTTGATCAAGGGAATAATCAGTCTTAGCAAAAAAGCTGTGATTGTGTAGATGGTAATGTTTGGTCTAGTGCTTTAGTCCTTGGTCTTTGCTGGGAGAAGAACTGCTGTTGTAGTCAGACATATATTACATACTGCTCACATACTGACTGTGTCCAGAAGTATCATGCAGCGTGTACCCAACATCAGATCTCCAAAGATATTCTGTATGCCAACTACTCTAAATGTTTTTCAGGCTCATACGCATACATAAATTATATGATAGAAAATTATTTCTAAAGATCTTAGGCTAGGTTTGCATAATATTTAATAAGATGGTTAAAACTTAGTGGTTGTGACTTACTAAAATTACTTTCAGCTAAACACTCTGAACAGCATTGGCTTTTGACACTTGCCCAAAGTCACACAGCCTAATGTTATTATAAATAACATTAAACTTATTATAATTACTAAACTTATTATAATTATGTGTATAACAAAAAATAAATAACTGTATAGCAAATGTTATATTTATTACATATTTTATGCGCATAATAATTGAATATCTTTTAAATTATAACAGGGATTTCAGAATTTTAGAGTTTTTGTTGTACCTTTGCCTAATAATTCACTTCAAACCATGACCTTATTTGTGAAAAGTTATTTCTTTATCTTTCCAGCTGGGGTCACTGTCATCCTATTTACCACCATCATGAACAGCAGTGCTGAAAATTCCAGTAAGTACAAACTAAAACATCAAGAGATTTATTGCATAACAAAATCAAAAGCATTGATTGAGTGATAAAAGCATTTTGGGCATCACAATGTTGAATCCCTGAGATTAAAATATCCCCATATTATACATTAAACTTTTATGTTTTTGGTTTCAAAAAACAGCTACATATAATGATCCCCGCAACAACTACACTTTTCTAGACCAACCACTGGAGAGCCACTAGGAAGATGTTACTAGATCATCTGCAGGGTACAAAGTTAGTTAAACTGCATTGTAGACATGTTACTGTACTGGCTTAGTGGTACCCACCCGCAGATAATGGAGTAGTCACATGTGGGGTCTTTTCTTATTCAGAAAATGACTGTTGTTACTACAATTCCTGCTTGTTCAATTCAAGGCATCCCCAGATAAAAATTACATTGTATCAATCTACCATTATTCTACTATGGTTGTTTTAGCAGCTTTGCTATATGCTTTATAAGTGCTAGCGTATGTAACATAATTTGGTACCATAAAGAGTTATAAATGGTTTAAAAAGAGCTAATTAATGGTCAATAATTAGGTCATAAACACCTTAAAATTGTTAATAAGCAATTACAACACATAAATAACTTGGGCAACAATCAGTTGTTAGTGTAACACTGAACATGCATACTGTTATACCGTTAAAGATCAGATTTTGATGATTACTGATCGTACTGCATCTTTTCCATCAATCTGCATAAACCCCGTTGGCTTCAATACATATTTACCACATTGGTTGGGGGATGGGGGATCAGCCTGTAGTGTGTTACAACTCATTTTAGCCAGTTGTATTAATCTGTTATAACTGCTTATTAATATTTGTAAACTGTTTATAACCAATAACAACATATTTGTAAACCGTTTATAAATCACTGTAAAGGTAGCCTTATTCTAAAGTGGTACCCATATTTTAAACCAGCATAAGCAGACACCTCAAATTATACAACCGGGCAACCAATGGTGGTGGACACGTCATACCACTCATGTGCAGGCTGAAATCAGTATTGACTTGAATAATGTTCCATGCATTTGGGTTGGGTGCTTTGACTTGTGGCCCTAAATTGACGCTTCTCCGTCTGGCATTCTGATGAACGAGTCTGGCAATTGCCAGGATAGCAAGAATGGGAACAACAAACCAAGGCTGCCAGGAGAAAACACTGGCGTGCTCAACCGCACGGAGCAACACAAAAGAATTTCCTCAAATGAAAAGGAACCTCACAATGAAGCGCTTAAAACAGGGAACTAACCTAGGAGCCCTGACCCTTCTAACAACCGCCTCAAAAAGCTCAAAAATGTTTTTTGTTTTGTTTTGGATACTTTGCCAACGTGAGTTTGCAGGCTCAAAATCCATTACCAGCCAGTCAAGAGACACAAGCACTAAGGAGACTAAGCAACCAAGGGCTGGCACTCTCACACTTAAGTAGCGTGAGCTGCAGGTGCTTGCGTTTGCCACTTTATGGATCAGCAGGAACCTGAGACCATACAAGCACTTCTGGAAGAATTCCCAAAAGAGTTGAAGCTGTTATAGCTGCAAAGGGTGAGCGGATACCATATTAAGCCCTATGGATTAAGAATGTAATGTCATTTAAGTTCATTTGTGTATACAGGAAGACCAGCGAATACTTTTGCTGTTGACCATCAGCATCGCTCTATATGACAGTTAAGCTTAATGAACAATGGAAAAAAGCAAATTGCAAATTGGACAGGTGTTCTGGACATCCAGGTGGCCAGTCCAGTCCTGGGTTGAGCAGATGAAGGGAATTGTGTTTCCCAACTCTCTGATGATTGTTATATAAACTTGTGAGTAAGTTCAGGTAAAGCCCTTACTGGATGGTCAGTGACATTTAATTCTCCAGGCGATTATGTCTGACACACCATAGACGGCACTAAGAAAGAAGCAAACAAATATAAACACGCCAAAGGAAGTGACTGTTACAACAGAGCCACCACAATTCGAGTCAAAGGATGTCCAGGAAACTGTCTGAGATTCTCAGGCCAGCTGTTTCTAATTCATCTTCCTGCTCAGGTAATCTGACCACTGAATTGTGATTTTAATAATATTTTATCAGACATTCATTCCCTATTTAGTTCTCAGCCCCAGTGGGATCTACAGTTAAACAGTTCTCTTTTAAAGGCCTCTTCATATCCGATTAACACAATCATGGGTTGCACAATTTCAATGTGTCTCCTCTCTCCTCTAGTTTTTGTTGCCCCCCCTTCTTTGTGTGTTTTTTTTAAAACCTGCTAAAACAGCTATGAACACAATTTCAAAATTTCATAGTCATCAACAGAACATTCTCAGTAAACAGACCCAAACAGGCTCTTGTTTCATTTTTAAATTGGTTTGTCTTGTTTTTGGTATAGCTGTTGAAACTCCTGCTGCTGAAACCACAGGTACATTACACTTTCATTTACAACTTTCATTCTCTTTTCTTTTCATGTTAAACCTTCATTCATTTAATTTGATTCAGTGATGATCTCTTGGTCCAGACAAAAAGCGAATTTCACTATACATACAGAATGTGATCCACATACTTTGATACATGTTTGTGTTAAAGTATAGACTTTGAATGGAATGTTACTGCAGGAATGAATATGTTTTAGTTGCAGCAATTAACTATTTTAACTTTAACCAGTGCAGTAAGTAGCTTCTTATTACCCTAAGCAACCGTCTAGGTTTTCATATGCTGGTGGGGAAAAAAATTCAGAAGAAGCTAAAACAACTTGAATTGGGATAAGAACTGTCCAACTATAACTAAAATAAATACTGTTGGAAAAACATGCTCTATCATCGTGACTGGAGAACACAAACAATTTGTAAAATCAAATCATAAAAAAATTACAATAGAACTCAAGGCAATGTTTAATAGTGAACATGGTCATGTGGTCTAATGACTACAAACTGAATCTTTTGGAGAGTGATGGGTTCTCAGGATAAGAAGGGAATAACCCATGAAGTGTTGGAACCATCATGCATAGTTCCCACTGTACAAGCCTCTGGAGGCTATTGTTATGATCTGGAGGTGCTTCAGTTGGTCAGGTTTGCTTCAGAGACTCAGCAATGATATGTGGTCAGCTGACCACATCACTGTACCGAATGACCAGGTTATTCCATCAATGTTTTGGGGTTTTTTTTCCCCCTGGTGGCACAGCCGTATTCCAGGGCTACAATGCCAGTAACCTTTTTTCAGCCAAGAAGCATATTTAAGAAATAGTTAAGCTTTACACTGTAATGTTTTGTTAAGAGTTTCACAACAATTATTAGTCAAAAATATACACTGCTCAAAAAAATAAAGGGAACAATCAAATAACACCCTACATCCTAGATCTGAATGAATGAAATATTCTCATTGAATACTTTGTTCTGTACAAAGTTGAATGTGCTGACAACAAAATCACACAAAAATCATCAATGGAAATCAAATCCAATGGAGGCCTGGATTTGAAGTCACACACAAAATGAAAGTGGAAAAACACACTACAGGCTGATCCAACTTTGATGTAATGTCCTTAAAACAAGTCAGAATGAGGCTCAGTATTGTGTGTGGCCTTCCTGTGCCTGTATGACCTCCCTACAATGCATGGGCATGCTCCTGATGAGGTGCCGGATGGTCTCCTGAGGGATCTCCTCCCAGACCTGGACTAAAGCATCCGCCAACTCCTGGACAGTCTGTGGTGCAACGTGACGTTGGTGGATGGAGTGAGACATAATGTCCCAGATGTGCTCAATCGGATTCAGGTCTGGGGAATGGGCGGGCCAGTCCATAGCTTCAATGCCTTCATCTTGCAGGAACTGCTGACACACTCCAGCCACATGAGGTCTAGCATTGTCCTGCATTAGGAGGAACCCAGGGCCAACCGCACAAGCATATGGTCTCACAAGGGGTTTGAGGATCTCATCTCGGTACCTAATGGCAGTCAGGCTACCTCTGGCGAGCACATGGAGGGCTGTGCGGCCCTCCAAAGAAATGCCACCCCACACCATTACTGACCCACTGCCAAACCGGTCAGGCTAAAGGATGTTGCAGGCAGCAGATCACTCTCCATGGCGTTCAGCTGTGAAGAGCACAGGGCGCCAGTGGCGAATTTGCCAATCCTGGTGTTCTCTGGCAAATGCCAAGCATCCCGCACGGTGTTGGGCTGTGAGCACAACCCCCATCTGTGGACGACGGACCCTCATACCATCCTCATGGAGTCGGTTTCTAACCGTTTGTGCAGACACATGCACATTTGTGGCCTGCTGGTCATTTTGCAGGGCTCTGGCAGTGCTCTTCCTGTTCCTCCTTCCACAAAGGCGGAGGTAGTGGTCCTGCTGCTGGGTTGTTGCCCTCCTACGGCCTTCTCCATGTCTCCTGGTGTACTGGCCTGTCTCTTGTTAGTACCTCCAGGCTCTGGACACTACGCTGACAGACAAACCTTCTTGCCACAGCTCTTGGCATTGATGTGCCATCCTGGATGAGCTGCACTACCTGAGCCACTTGTGTGGGTTGTAGAGTTCGTCTCATGCTACCACAAGTGTCAAAGCACCACCAACATTCAAAAGTGACCAAAACATCAGCCAGAAAGCATAGGTACTGAGAGGTGGTCTGTGGTCCCCACCTGCAGAACCACTCCTGTATTGAGTGTGTCATGCTAATCGCCAATGATTTCCACCTGTTGTCTATTCCATTTGCACAACAGCATGTGAAACTGATTGTCAATCAGTGTTGCTTCCTAAGTGGACAGTTTGATTTCACAGAAGTTTGATTTACTTGGAGTTATATTGTGTTGTTTAAGTGTTCCCTTTATTTTTTTGAGCAGTGTAGATTTAAAGGCTGCTTTATACAGGTATTTATGACAATGATGGTTAAGTAGCATCACTGAATTTTTACACATTTAGAATATTCTGAATATTCAAAATTTAAATCATGGTAAATATACAAATAATACTTATATATATTTAATAAATGATATTTATTAGCCTGATCTTATGCACAAGAAAATGGAGCATGCAGGTTTGGTGTTTTTATAACCTTATTTTATTCTGTATTTTCAAATTTTTGGGTTCCTACAACAACATCTGTGGATGTTAGCACTAAACTGACCAGAAATTCAAGTGGGTTACAATAGTGATTATTAATTAATATGAATTAACTTAATTTGTTGAAAGGTTTGACAGCACAAGGAACCTAAGATCTATTATAAATCTGTTTACTTAACTGGATCTCTTACTTATTTCTATAGCACTGACTGAAACTGCTGCCGAAACCACAGGTACATACCATTTTCATTTCCAGCTTTCATTTCATTTTCATGTTCAGCTGTGTGGAAATAAGAAAACCCTATTTACGGTTTTTAGCGGTTGTTAATACACAGTTTAGAACTTTTTTTATCGTTCACATTCTCTATGACTTAAAAATTATTTAATTATACTTAAAATAAAGTCTTAGCTCACATCTACAACATACAACATGCAAATATTTAATTGACCTCATACTTAAAAAAAAATCTGCATTTTTTTTGTAGTTCCCTCTTTTGCCATTTGGAATTAAGTCATGAGATGTCTTTTTTTCCCCCTAACCCCCTAACATATGTTGTCTGTGAAATTATTCCAAACCATGGAACTCTTTCTGTTTTCCTATTTTATTTTGTCTTTTTGAAAGTTTTCCAAATCTTGGAAGTGCTTCTCTATTTTCCTATTTCATATTGTCTTCTTGAAATTATATCCAAATTTAGGAATTATTTCCCTATATTCCTTTGGTTGTTTTTGTGTAATTATTCTGAAAAGTGTTATTCTTTCTGTTGTGCCTCTAGTGTATGTTGTCTTTGTACAAGTATGCCAAACTAATGTTAGAGGCCAGACCGACATATCCAAATTTCATGCTCCTCTGATTTAGCTTTCCCTCTGCCAGTTCAGAACACCTTTGAGACCACCTATCCCCTCACATACTAATGCTTCTAGACCCTCATTACTCAGAAGTATATTGTCTGCAGCAATAATGTATATTGCACACTTTGGATTTGGTACCCAAGGTTTTTTGGTACCTCGTACCACTGATGTGGGGCTTTGGGGGTAAAAACATGCAACACATCTAAGTTTGATGATCCTAGAGTCAAAGATTGAGAACATACAGACATTAGAGCACTCAGGCATTAGGCAGAATGGTTTCAACTTTGGAAACCACCTTTGCCTTTGAGATGCAAACACTTCCAGATCCTCTTCAATTTGGAGTACAATGTATGCTGCGGAAGACTATTGTGCACTGTTTGGCGTTGGAGGTTCATATCTGTTTAAAATTGGAGCTTGGGGCTTGGTGAAGGTGCTTGACAACATACCGGTGCACCAAATCCTTAGGTGCTAGGGAACATGAAGTAGCTATAGCTGGGTCTAGAGGCACTGCATCAGAATGGGACTGCATGGATGCACTCGCCTCAAGCTCCTCGGTGCAATTATGGCCTGTTGGTGTCAGCTGATTAGGACCACTGATTTACAAAAAACTAATATTTCATATTTGGATGTTCTCTTTTCTATTCCAATGAAAAACAAAAGGGATTCACATTATATTTTTGGAAGTACAGCCTACACTACTTTTAAAACATTCTCAGAATTCACTGTTTTGTCATCATTGTTACACAGTCTTATGTCTGATGTGTCTAGTTTAATGTGCAGAGTTACAAAGCTGTGAATGTTACATTTCACCATCACCACCATCAAACATCCTGTCACATTTAACATCCTACTTTAAAGGTTGTCAATAGGTCATGACCTGAGATGGACTCCCTGTCCCTCCTAGGACAAAAGTACAGTCTCTGAATCAGTCTATTATGTCTATCAGTCTATTATGAACTTTTTGGATTGGGTGGCTAGTACCAGATATGGAGAAGGCAGAGGCCTAAAAACCACTGATGGTGACTGTCCAAAGGGAAAGAAACATCGCAGGACCGTATATGACATATCCGTATTAGGTGAAAGGTCCTGGAGAAACAGGTCTGAAGTAATTTGGGCCTCAGCAGGCTGAGATCAGCTGTTGGAATGGCTGACAAACTGAAGACAATGTCGTAGAACCACCAAACATCTCCAAAAGCTTACTGAGCATGCTGAGTTTTGTCTCAGTACAGCCTTGTCAGTACTACCTCACACCATGTTGCACGCTCTCATCTGAGGCCTCGGCATAAGGCCTGTAGCTGCTCGACATTTGACCCTAGAATCCTCAAACTCAGATATGTTGTGCACTCTGGAGGCTTGGTGTCAGATGTATTTAGAGTCAGAGGACACTGAATTTTTTTTGTCTAATATTTTATATTTGGGATGCTGTTCTTTATGTTCCAATAAAATAAAGAGATACACATTACATTCAACATTTATGGTTCCAAGTTCCAAAAAAAGATATGTGCCACTTATAATTATTAATAAAAAATATTATCTTGATACCAAAAATGCAAACCCATTTCCAAAGAAATGATATTTGCCTCTAATAATTAAAAAAAATATGTTGATTTCAGAAATGCAGTCCCAATTCCAAAGAAATCATATATGCCCCTAATTATTACAAATAATAAATGCAAAAACATTAAGTCTAATTCTAAAAATGCCACCCCCATTACAAAATGCCCTGTAACAATTACATTAATACAAAAACATTAATGATCTTAATTCAACAAGTGCAACCCCAATTCTAAAGAAATTATTTTTGCCCCATTATTACAAATAATTAAATATAAAATGTAATCTTAATTTCAAAAATGCAATCCCAATTCTAAAACAATGATATTTGCCCATAATCATTCCAAAAATGTATCCAGATTCCAGAATTGCAATCCTAATTCCAAAGAAATGGTATTTGCCCCTAATAATTAAAAAAAATTACTCATGTCAAAAGTGTAAACCCCATTCCAAAACAATATTTGTCCCTAGTAATTAAAAAAAAGGATCCAGATTCCAAAAATGCAATCCCAATTACAAAGAAATGAATCCCGTGCCCCTGCCAAAAAATACAGATTCCAAAAGGCCTTTAGCTCCTCAACCTGTAACCCTAGAATCACCAAGCTTGGATATGTTGTACACCTCAGAGGTCAATGATCATTAATTTGAAATTTACCAATAAAAACATCCCCAAATTCCAAAGTTATGGTCAATTTTTCAGATGGTTAGGAACAAAGATCTTTGATTAGGAACATACCATAGAAATATTCTAAGTTTAATGTTTAAACCCTAACCTTTGTTATCTAGATAAATAGCTGGATTGACTATGCATAAAGAATGTGATCAACAAACTACACTGCCTGGCCAAAAATAAGACCTCTACTTACCTGTATAGCACCACCGAGACTGGAGCAGCTAAAACTCAAAATTTGATGGATTCTCTTAGTTTGTACAGTAATTATAGCCTTCCTGAGCTGAGGTCTGTTACAGAGATACTGTAATGACTTTTGCTGATATCCTACTATTTCCCCACCATACCTATAATCCTTGTAAAAAGTGTTTTATGTACTGATGGCAGAAAATTGTACATGATTTTTTTATTATTTAGAAATAGTAGTCATTTCATGTCACCAGGTAGATGCTTTTTATTAGAATAATTGCATTTTGTTAAGTGATAGCACAGAAGGAACAAGTGATGTTGCTTTTTCCAGCCCCAACTCTCTATAATCTCAGTATATTTACCTCATCCATTTCAGGGGATGTATACTGTCTGTATGCAGAACTACACAAGTAATAGACCAACAAGGAGTCATATTACAATTGTAGTTATAATTTTAGTGCAGTTAGACAAAGTATTCTGAAGAGCTAACAGTATCACCTGATGTGAGATGCAGTAACTGAGAAACAAGATAATAACAAACAAGAACTTTGTAAATTTGGATGGACATCACATTTCCACTTAGCTGTTTAAATATAATGTAGTAAACAAACAAACTTAGCTAATGTAGCCCCCCTAGCTCTAGGCTAAGCTATATGAGTTAGGTGAGTTCGTGCTCTATTACTTTAATTATGAGCTGTTAGTAAATGCTTAAATAAACCAGGAATTGTTAACAAGACAGGCTAATGCAAGAACCCTTCTGAATAATATTTTACCTCAGTGATAAATTAGGTATAGCAATAATAATAACATAGTAAGTTATAATTCCAAATATGAATTCACGTTAATTAAATAAACAAACAAAAAAACAAATTACACAACTGTTACTCAGAATTTGAAGATTAATACACAGCAACACTGTGGGCCCACTTTCACTCAGATTGTATCAGAAACCTTTAAACTGACCTGGTGAGGAATATTAAATAAAAGAAAATAAATACGGGGTACCCCTTTAGTTATCTGAGTGGGTCTCAAACGTGGTGGGCCCGTTCGCTGCTGCTAACTTACTTCGGAGAGGGGAATTCAGCATTGCCAGAGGAAGTCTGAGCCCACGGTTGCTCAGACTTCTGTCTGGTTTTCCCGAGTTGGTGTAGGATGAGCACCCACTTCTGGTCTTAAGTTCACGGTCCAGTTCACTGGGAAAGAGAACTTCACTAAACTTAACTACCGAGTTAGCCGGTTTGGCTCTCGACTCCTTCTCTCTCCACACCCAAGCCACACCCTTCCTCCCCCGCACCACGCAAAGACTGACAACATTTATAGCCAATAAGAACACACTGAACTTTAGCAGGGCTCATACACAGTATTTTAAAAATGTTAAACATTGTTTTTAGTGATTTCAAACTTTTTAAAACATGTTCAGATTATAAAATAAAATAAAAGCCACCAAATTTACAAGGGGCTACACAAATATTTAGCAGTGGTGTTGGAGTTCTGCTTCACATAACTGACCAAACTCACATCTTGTAAAAATATGAAACTTTTTTTTTTATTTTACATTTAAAAAAATTAATTGTCAATGAATTTTTGTTTGAATGTATGATATTTAAGTTAGTCTTATGTTTTGTGTTTAGTTATTTTAATGTACAATAATCAAGAAAATGTGTAATTTGACCAGAAGTGTACATTTATACTGCTTTTCTGTCACATCATAGCATAATTACCCTACTGCGTGTGCAATTACAAGCTTGATTTTATGTCCATGATTTCAGATGTGAATATCACAACAGTCTCTACAACAGCAACAACAACAGTTGTTAGTCCTGAACTCATCGTAACAAGTAAGCTACTATAGAAATTTTCCTTAAAAACTATTAACCAATGATCTACATACTAGGTATACATGTTACATATATCAAAACCTTTTAGCTTAATTACAGTTAGCTGTGCTTAATTTCAGAGTAAGTATAATCAACAGTGCCAAACAGGCTGTTGTTTCATTTTGAAACTTGTTTGTCTTGTTTTTGGTACAGCTGTTGAAACTCCTGCTGCTGAAACCACAGGTATATTACACTTTATTTGCAACTTTCATTTTTTTTCTTTTCTTGTTCAATCTTGATTCATTTCATTTGTCTAGACAAATAGCTAATTCCACTATACATACAGAATGTGATCAACATACATTTTACCCTCTGATGATTTTTCCATGTAGTAAATGTCTGCACATTGGATGAATGCATTAGTTTTCGTAGATCAGACAAATCACATTGGGGGTCTTTGGCCAAACACGTACCTCGTAACAATACATCAAGCTTGATTTTATGTCCAGGTACAGGATGCATGTAGGTGACATTCCTAAAAATCTTCATTTTATGACTTCAGATGTGAATATCACCACAACAGTGTCTGCAACCGAAACATCAACAGCCATTAGTCCTGAACCCATCATAACAAGTTAGCTACAATAGAAACTCTCCTTAAAAGCTATTAACCAATAATTTACAGACTTGGTATAAAAGTTACATGTCTCATAACCCTTTAGCTTAATTACAATTAGCTGTGGCTAGCTTCAGAGTAAGCATAGTAAACAATGCCAAACAGGCTCTTGTTTCACTTTGAAACTTGTTTGTCTTGTTTGCGGTACAGCTGTTGAAACTCCTACTGGTGAAACCACAGGTACATTACACTTTCATTTACAACTTTCCTTTTCTTTTCTTTTCATGTTAAACTATCATGTTATTGATGATTTCTTGATCTAGACAAAAAGCTAATTCCACTAAACATACAGAATGTGATCTACATACTACACTGCTTGGCCAAAATAAAACGTCACTGTTTGTGTTTTGCTAAGTATGTACCTTGATTAAAATGTTACTGCAGGATATTATTTATTTTTTCCTTAACTGATGCCGAGTCGCTTCTCATTACCATAAACATCTATGAGGGTTTTCACATGCTGGTCGGAAAAATAACTTAGGCGAAGATAAAATGACTTGAATTGGGTTAAGCACTCTCCAACGATGGCAAAATAAATGCTGTCGGAAAAACAGAATTATGTGCGGACTCAACCAAATCCTGTGTCTGTTTATTATTTTTTTTAAATGTGAACAATGTAAATACTTGTTGCTTGTTTTCAGTAAACACATTACCAACCTCAGTGTTAATTACTGCCCTCATATTAACATAGTATTAACATGGTGATCATTGTAAAACACCATACAGGGTTCAAATACAGTTACAAAGATTTTACGTAATACAGATAAATATGTTATATATTTCAGATAGCATTTCAGATATTGGAATAATTAGATATTCAGATTAATATGAAGTATTAGTTTGACTGCATGAGGAACCTAAGATGTATTTTAAATCTGTTTACTCATCTGGATCTTTTGCTTATCTCTATAGCGCCAAACAAAACTACTGCTGCTAAAACCACAGGTACATACCATTTTCATTTCCAGCTTTCATTAAATTTCCTTTTCATGTTTTAGCTTCATTCATTTCATTTGACTCAGTAATGATCTCTTGGTCCAGACAAATATCTAAATCCACTATAAGTATGTGTGATCTACATAGCTGTTTTGTTGTTGTTCCCTCTTTTGAATTTTTCTGTCTCTGGAATTTTTCCAAACCTTGGAAGTCTTCCTCTATTTTCCTGTTCTATATTGTCTTTTTTGGGAGGTAGGCCCTATGGTCAAAAATTAAGGACATACATGGCACTCAGGAATTAGGAAGCTTTCACCCTAGCATCACCAAACTGAAGTATGTTATACACCCCGGATTCTGGCACAATTTCGGCTCCTATGACGTAGTGTTCCTATAACAGCTCAGAACACCTTTGAAACAACCTATCCTCTGAGGCCAAAACACTTCCAGACACTCTTAATCTGAAGTATAGTGTGTGTTGCAGTAAAGTCTATCACGCACTGTTTGGCTTTGGAGGCTTGTATCTGTTCAAAATTGTATGTGGGGGCTAAATTCAGAAGTACAGTTTAGCTGAAGCAAGGAATACCACACAGGAACAACAGGTTTAAAACAAGATAAATCCTCCCAGAAAGAGTTAAAGCTCAGTAACAATGACC
Organism: Prochilodus magdalenae; assembly: GCA_024036415.1. Classification (NCBI taxonomy): domain Eukaryota; kingdom Metazoa; phylum Chordata; class Actinopteri; order Characiformes; family Prochilodontidae; genus Prochilodus; species Prochilodus magdalenae. The sequence continues at coordinate 37,824 of JAMWET010002372.1, forward strand.
TGCAGGAGTGGAGTCTGTCTTTGCTGGACTAATGAGACCACAGAAGATTCTCAAGTCAGCAAGAACTACTAACTCCACTGACTATACTGCATGATCTCTTTTGTGCTTTTTCTGCAGACTGACTTTGTATAACCTTAGGGAAAAGACCTGTGAACATCAAAATTTCAGATGGTTAGGAACATGGATCCTTGGTAATTAGTGTACCATGTACCAGTAAGAAAAATCCCCAAATTCCAAACTCGCAGTCAAATTTTCAGATGGGTAGGAACAAAAAGTTTTAATTAGGAATGTATCCAAAAATATACAGATATGTAGTCAGAATTTTAGAAAGTTTAGGAACAAAGATTTTTGATTTGGAACGTACCATAGAATATTCCAAGTTAAATGGTTAAACCCTAACCCTTGTTAGTAACAGCAATTAGATAAAAGGCTTTGGTTTGCCAGAGAGCATAAAGACTGGATTCTGGATCAGTGGAAACTGTCATGTGGTCTTATTACTGCAAACACCCTATTGGACAGTGATGAGCATGTCAGGATAAGAAGGGAAACTCAAGAAGCAATGGACCCATCATGTATTGTGTCAACTGCACAAGCCTCTAGAGGTAGTGTTATGATAGAGGTGCTTCTGTTGGTCAGGTTGAGGCTCAGCAATGTTATATAGCAAAAAGTTAAGTCAGCTGAACTCATCAATGTACTGAATGTACAGGTCATTCTATAAATCATTTTATTTCCTGCTGGCAAAGACATGGTCCAGGACTACTATTTCAGAACGTGTTTAGGCCAAGCGGTATATTTTACATCATTTAATAGTCAAAAATGTAGATGTAATGTTTTTATGTGTTTATAGTTGAAACTCAAAATTCGGAGCATTCTCTTAGTGTGTACAGTAATTATAGTGTTCCTGACCTGAGCTTTGTTACAGAGATACTGTAATAACTTTTGCTGATATCCTACAATTTATGCCATACCTATTATCCTTGTAAAAAATGTTAGTAACTGTGAAACAAGATAAAAACAAACAAGAACTTTGTAAATGTGGATAGACATCACATTGTTTCCACTTAGCTGTTTAAATATAATGTAGTAAAGAAACAAACTAGACACAAGTGAATTAGTATTTTACAGCTCTTTTACCATATATTGTCAGCACTATGATTTTGAAGTTTCTGTCTGATAACTAATAATGTTGACCCTGGTAACTAAGAATTGAGTTTATTAATGAAATATCAGGTTTCATAGATCTCAATTCAATATGATTTAGATTATAATGTAAAAAATGGGAAGGGTGTTATCATTATTTTTCATTTCATTAAGGATTAGGTACTGCCACAGATAATAACTTATTATTTGGTAACAACTAAGTTAGTACGCTTTGTTTCCTTAACATTACTGATATAACACAGCGAACTAAGCCAGAAACTAAGAAAGACAAAAGGTAGTTGAGAACAAAATGGATTGAAACCAGAAAGTAGATAACAAGAGAGAGACCGCTCAGGATTGCAAAACTAGGCTTTGGCAAAACTTTGCAATATGGTGATGTAACTGTGGGGCTTATATGCTGGATATTACTGGGTTACTGACAGCTGAAGCTAGAACTCAGGTGACCTAGAGCAATCTGGTTGGATGGCTGTGGGCATGTGTGTGTGACGTCACTGAGCGAAGCCCTCTGGGAAATTGAGTCTGGAAGAGTGAAGGAGCCGGGAAGGCCCGGAAGCATGACAAATTAAGACCAAAGACTCTCTATCAAGCTCTGATGTACACCTTTCGCAGAAATATAATTACTAACCCCAAGCTCCTTAAATTTCCTGATCATACCTAATCTTTCACTAGCTTTCTTGCCTACGTAAATCACCGTTACAATTTACTCAGTTCATAGAATAGCCATCCAGCAGCAAACAGTCCTTCAAAGCAGGGAACGGTTATTGCCCCAGTGTTGGCTCTGTGTATAGAAAGCCTGTTTGTCAGAATCACAGTCTCTCCAAAGCTAAAAAGGCTTACTAACCATTTTATTACTAACTACAGGACCTTTGTTTACAGAGGTGTTGATATTCAATAGGATCCTTTATTCTTTCTGTCTCCACATTTCCTTCACCACTGTCTTAAACACTACTACAAAGTATAGATCTACCCCTGTGCTACACAATAAGCAAGCTGTAATTTTAATGAAATCCTGGTTATTTTTCCAATCAGAGTTTTATCATACGAGAGAACCATTTGTTTTGTCTAAAGTGATTTATCTAGATGTTGTTTTGTATACTTCACATGTTTATTTGTGTAATGAGATCACAGTGTATATAACCTGCTGATGATTCTTCCATGTAGAAGATATCTGCACATTGGATGAATGCATTAGTGTTCCTAGATCAGACAAATCATACTGGGGGCCATTGGCAATGGTGTTGGATTTCTGCTGCACATACAGGTGCTGGTCATAAAGTTAGAATATCATGAAAAAGTTGATTTATTTCAGTAATTTCATTCAAAAAATGAAATTTGTATATCATATTCATTCATTACACACAGACTGATATATTTCAAGTGTTTTTTTTTTTCATTTAATTTTGATGATAATAACTGACAACTAATGAAAACCCCAAATTCAGTATCTCAGAAAATTAAAATATCACTTAAGACCAATACAAAAAAGGATTTTTAGACATTTTGGCCAACTAAAAAGTATGAACATGAAAAGTATGAGCATGTACAGCACTCAATACTTAGTTGGGGCTCCTTTTGCCTGGATTAGAGCAGGCGTGGCAAATGCGGCGTGGCATGGAGTCAATCAGTCTGTGGCACTGTTTAGATGTTATGGTGCTCTTCTGCATTGTTGGGTCTGGAGTATCGCATCTTCCTCTTCACAATACCCAAAAGATTTTTTTATCGGGTTATGGTCAGGCGAGTTTGCTGGCCAATTAAGAACAGGGATACCATGGTCCTTAAACCAGATACTGGTAGCATTGGGACTGTGTGCAGGTGCCTAGTCCTGTTGGAAAACAAAGTCTGCATCTCCATTAAGTTGGTCAGCAGCAGGAAGCATGAAATGCTCTGAAACTTCCTGGTAAACGGCTGCATTGCCGTTGGACCTCAGAAAACACAGTGGACCAACACCAGCAGATGACATGGGACCCCAAACCATCAATGACTGTAGAAACTTTAAACTGGACCTCAAGCAATGTGCATTCTGTGCCTCGCCTCTCTTCCTCCAGACTCTGGGACCTTGATTTCCAAAGGAAATGCAAAATTTCCTTTTAGCCCAGGCAAGACGCTTTTGACGCTGTCTCTTTTTCAAGAGTGGCTTGACACAAGCAATGCGACAGCTGAAACCCATGTCTTGCATACATCTGAGCATGGTGGTTCTTGAAGCACTGACTCCAGCTGCAGTCCACTCTTTGTGAATCTCTCCCACATTTTTGAATGGGTTTGGTTCCACACTCCTCTCCAGGGTACGGTTATGCCTATGGCTTTTACAGTTTTTGGAACCAAATATTTCCTTCCCTTCACCTCTCTATTAATGTGCTTGGACACAGAGCTCTGTGAACAGGAAGCCTCTTTAGCAATGACCTTTTGTGTTTGCCCTCCTTGTGCAAGTTGTCAATGGTCGTCTCTTGCACAACTGTCAAATCCGCAGTCTTCCCCATGATTGTGTAGCCTACAGAACTAGACTGAGAGACCATTTAAAGGCTTTTGCAGGTGTTTTGAGTTTATTAGCTGATTAGAGTGTGGCACCAGGTGTCATCAGTATGGAACCTTTTCACAATATTCTAATTTTCTGAGAGACTGAATTTGGGGTTTTCATTAGTTGTCAGTTATAATCATCAAAATGAAAAGAAATAAACACTTGAAATATATCAATCTGTGTGTAATGAATGAATATAATATACAAGTTTCACTTTTTTAACTTAATTACTGAAATAAATCAACTTTTTCATGATACTCTAATTTTATGACCAGCACTTGTAACTGACCGAACTCGCACCTCGTAATAATATATCAGACTTGTTTTTTTGTTACATAATAAAAATGTCTATGAAATTGTGTATGAATGTATCATTTATATTAGTCTCATGTTTTGTGTATAGTTAGTTTCATATACAATAATCAAGAAAATATGTAATTTGACAGAAGTGTCAATTTATACTGCTTATCTGTCACATCATAGCATATTTACTCTACTGTGTGTGCAAATACAAGCTTGATTTTATGTCCATGACTTCAGATGTGAATATCATCACGACAGTCTCTACAACAGCAACAACAGCAGCCGTCAGCGATGAACTCATCATAACAAGTGAGCTACAATAGAAATTCTCCTTAAAAACTATTAACCAATGATCTACATACTAGGTATAAATGTTAAATAGCTCATAACTCTTTCGCTTATTAACAATTAGCTGTGGCTAATTTCAAAGTAAGCATAGTAAACAATGCCAAATGCTCTTGTTTCATTTTGAAATTTGTTTGTCTTGTTTTTGTTACAGCTGGTGAAACTCCTGCTGCTGAAAACACAGGTAAATTACACCTTTATTCGCAACTTGAATTGTCTTTTCTTTTCATGTTTAATCTTCATTCTTTTCATTTGTCTACACGAAACGCAAATTCCACTATACATGCAGATTGTGATCTACATACATTTTACCTTCTGATGATTCTTCCATGTAGAAAATGTCTGCACAGGCTCTTGTTTCATTTTGAAACTTATTAGGGTCCTAGCACGTAGTGCAGGGACCCTATTGTATTTGTTAGGGTTTTTCTTCTTCTTCTTCTTCTTCTTCTTCTTCTTCTTCTTTTTCTCGGCTGAAACGCGTTGTAGAGCAAAGACCGTAGGGCCTAGAGACACCAAACTTGGTAGGAAGGTACAGTAGGTGTGAAATGACTTAGCCACAAAGAATGGCCCTGATTGGCCTCAAGGTGGCGCTATAGCAAACCAAAAAACGTTTTGGCTTATAACTCCTAAACCAAAATTTTGCCAGACAAAATGACATTTTTCCCAGTTTCCTTGGGTCAAAACCTATCACTTTGCCATTTGGACCATTAAGCTCCGCCTACTTAGATCTTTTTCTAATTAGCATAATATGCAAAACCTACTTTTGCGAACTAGTCTTAGGGTTTAAGCCCAAAAATTCTGAAAAAAATCTCAAAAAATTCTCCAGACACTGACCCTCAATAATTATCAAAAACATGTCGACTTTTGTAAACAAGATGGCCGCCATATGAAAATGAACCCTATCGAGAAAATACTTAATTAATTAAAAATTCTGTAACTCAGAAATGCTTCACTCAAAAAATTTGAAACTTTGGAATTTCGTTCAGGACATGATTTTGAGGTGGCCTATCAAGTTTGGCGCATTTACATCAATAGGGGGCGGTATAAATGCTACATAACTGTTTCTCAGCAACCGTAAGTCCGATCAAGCTGAAACTTTGCATGCTTCATCTTTGACACAGTCTATAAGTAAATCTTTAAGGACGATTTGATACATCAGAAATTATGGACGCCATAAGCCAATTAGCTTTCAGCAGGCATTTGACAGGCTTAACATTAACCAATCAGCATGAAACTTGACTAATGTGTCTTTGGAGGGACTTTGCAACAGCCAGTAAAATTTCAAAAGATTTGGCCACTAGGTGGTGCTATTTTGGAAAATCGGGTGTATCTCATATAAAATTCAACCTAATGTCAAACAAAATCATTTCCCTCATGCACTGGAGTATTCCAAACAACTTTGTAAATACAATTGTGTTACAAAAATGTATAGTTATTTTTTAATCATTAACGGTTTAAAAATGCTACTTTTCGAACTAGTCCCTGGATTTTGACCGTAGTCATTCCAAACTGGTCTTAAAATACTTTGTGGAGTCTCTAGGTAAATAATTATCAAAAAAAGTTGACTTTTGTACTTAGCATGGCTTCTATAAATTAACAAATCACTTCGGCCTTGGAATTTACAGCCTATATTGCTATAACTCCTCAGTCTTTACTCAGATCAACTCAGTATTTAATAGACATGTGGCAACTAAGACTCTGATGAGATGTACAAAATTTGGTGCAATTTGGCCTTTAGGGGGCGCTATAGCACTTAAAAACACTACAAATCACTAAAATGCTTATTACAATGTTATTACACAATCTATAGCCAAACAGCTGATGTCATGTGATTCAGCTCTCAGTCCTGCACAACTTTGTTATTACATGTCGTGTCAGAAAATGAACTACTGCTCTGCTATTTTGACCTATTCGTTCAGAAATAACAGCTTATAAAACCAAGGGTCAAAGGTCAATCTCAATTAAACTTGGTACACATGTCTGTCTCAGGCCCCTGATCAATGATCTTAATACTTAGAGGCTTTCTGAATTAATCTAAGGTCTTTAGTCTCACTTATGTGTGCCACAATGTCCCTTCATGCTATAAGGGCCTGTACACATGAGCCTCAGCCTCTATAATGTTAATAGACCACTGCTGATTATTTATGGTGAATGATGACCTGAAGATAAACTCCCACTTCCTATAAGTTTTACCTCTCTGTCTGTAAACAAGGTCCAAACTGCTTTAAGCCTTCTGAGGCCTCAGGGGTTTAAAAGCAGCTGAATAGTTCTCAGTGGGCCTCTACAGCACTGAGCTGAAAGTGAGATGTTCCTTTTTTTTTTTTTGCAAAATATTTTTATTGGAATGAATACAATACAATAGTTTAAATTACAAAAAATACAATTAGCCTATTCCACTTTTACATTTATATACACGGTCACATAACCACACATAAAATAATAATAATAATAATTATCATGATACACCATTCTGCTAAGGATGTAGAAAAAACTATTTAAATCACAGGTTACCGTGTAAGAACATTGAACACCCCCCACCCCCCCGCCCGTGCCCACTCAGCTCTCCATGCCCAACACACATATTACTGACTATTAATACAAATAGGAAAAAAAAAAAAAAAAGAAAACCAAAAACAAGCACACATTCAGTTGGGTAGAACCTCTAAATTAGTGAAATAAGAAATAAAGGGCTGCCATTTGTAAAAAAATTTGTCTGTACATCCTCTCAACGTGTATTTAATTTTTTCCAGTTTTAAAAAAAACATGATGTCTTTAAGCCACCTGGAAATTGAAGGACATTTAGCGGACTTCCAGTGCAACAATAAAGAACGTCTTGCTAGTAGTGATGAGAAGGCTATAATGTCTTGTTGTGTAGATGTAAGTGCTAGTAAGGGATCTGAAATACCAAATATGGCGGTCAGAGGACAAGGTTGTAGATTTACCCCAAGAACAGTGGACATAGTAGTAAAATAACCTTCCCAGAAACTGTTCAGCTCGGGACAAAGAAAAAACATGTGGCTAAGGTGACAAGGGGAGCCATGGCACTTATCACATTTGTCTTCAACTTCCGGATACAGTATAGATAGTCTAGACTTAGAAAAATGAACCCTGTGTAAGACCTTAAACTGGATAAGTCCTAGACGGGCACAGGAGGTGGTAGATCGAATCCTTTCTATGGCCTGTTCCCAGGAGTCCTCATTTATTTGTATTCCCAATTCATCCTCCCATGCACACTTAAGTTTGAGATGTTCCTTTTTTGATAAATACAAACGAATGACATGGTTCCTAATGACATAAAAAACTGCCTGAGCTGTTAAACCTGTATTATCTTTATAGATCTAGAAACAAGGTCCGAACTGCTTTAGGCCTTGTGAGGCCTTGCTGGTCCAAAAGGCCTCAGTGGACTTATGACGTGCTAGGACCCTCAATTGCCGCTTGCGGCTATATTTTGTCTTGTTTTTGGTACAGCTGGTCAAACTCCTGCTGCTGATACCACAGGTATATTACACTTTCATTTACAACTTTCATTTTCTTTTCATGTTAAACCATCATGTTATTGATGATTTCTTGGTCTAGACAAAAAGCTAATTCCACTATACATACAGAATGTGATCTACATACTACACTGCTAGGCCAAAATAAAACATTACTGTTTGTGTTCAGCTAAGTATGTACCTTGATTGCAACGTTACTACAGGATATTATTTATTTTATCTCTAACTGATGCAGTGAGTAGCTTTTCATTACCTTAAGCATCTATGAGGGATTTCACAGGCTGGTTGGAAAAATAACTCAGGAGAAGATAAAGTGACTTGAATTGGGTTAAGCACTGTCTAACGATGGCAAAATAAATGCTGTCGGAAAAACAGAATAATGTGCGGACTCAACCAAATCCTGTATTTGTTTATTGAAAATGTTAAATTATGAGCAATGTAAATACTTGTTGCTTGTTTTCAGTAAACACATTACCAACCTCAGCGTTAGTTACTGCCCTCAAATCTGAAATTTTTTTAAATGCAAATTTTCAGACTTAAAAATCAATAATTATACTTAAAATGAACTCTTAGCTCACTTCTACAAAATACATTGTGCAAATTTCAATAGACTTCATAAGAGTTATTACCTCTTAAAAATCTGGTTATTTTGTTGTCGTTCCCTCTTTTGCCATGATGCTCTTGAGATGTAGATCACAAATTTGGATTTGCATCATGAGATGTCTTGTTTTCCTTAATCCCCTAATATATGTTGTCTTTGGAATTATTCCAAACCTTGGAACTCTTCCTCTATTTTATTGTTCTATATATCATGTAGAAGATGTCTGCACATTGAATAAATGCATTAATGTTCCTAGATCAGACAAATCATATTGGGGGTCTTTGGCAGTGGTGTTGGAGATCTGCTAAACATTACTGACCAAACTTGCATCTTGTAACAATAAATCAGACTTGTTTTTTTACGTTACGTGTTTAGTTATTGTCATGTAAAATAATGAAGTAATTTGTGTAATTTGACAAGAAGTGTCAATTTATACTGCTTATGTGCCACATCATAGCATATCTACTCTACTGTCTGTGCAAATACAAGCATATCATGATAAGTATATACATGAATATCATCACAACAGTCACTGCAACTGCAACAACAACAGCCATTACTCCCGAACTCATCAAAACAAGTAAGCTGCAATAGAAATTGTCCTCAAAAACTTTTAAACAATAAACTACAGACTAGGTATAAATGTTCCATATTTCACTTCCCATTAGCTTAATTACAATTCGCTGTGGCTAATTTCAGAGTAAACAATGCCAAACAGGCTCTTGTTTCATTTTGAAACTTGTTTGTCTTGTTTTTGGTACAGCTGGTGAAACTCCTGGTGCTGAAACCACAAGTATATTACACTTTCATTTTCAACTTTCATTTTCTTTTCTTGTTCAATCTTCATTGATTTCATTTGTCTAGACAAATAGCTAATTCCACTATACATGCAGAATGTGATCTACATACATTTTACTTTCTGATGATTCTTCCATGTAGAAAATGTCTGCACATTGGATAAAAGCGTTAGTGTTCCTAGATCAGACAAATCATATGGGGGGTCTTTGGCAGTGGTGTTGAAGTTCTGCTTCTCATAACTGACCAAACACGCACCATGTAACAATACATCAAGCTTGTTTTTATATCCAGGTACAGGATGCATTTAGGTGACATTTTTAAAAATCTTTGTTTTATGACTTCAGATGTGAATATCATCACAACAGTCTCTGCAACAACAACATCAACAGCCATTAGTCCCAAACTGATCACGACAAGTAAGCTACAATAGAAAATCCCCTTAAAAACTATTAACCAATAATGTACAGACCAAGTACAAATGTTACATGTCTCATAACTCTTTAGCTTAATTGCAATTAGCTGTGGCTGGCTTTAGAGTAAGCATAGTAAACAATGCCAAACAGGCTCTTGTTTCATTTTGAAATTTGTTTGTCTTGTTTTTGGTACAGCTGGTCAAACTCCTGTTGCTGATACCACAGGTATATTGCACTTTCATTTACAACTTTCATTTTTTTTTCATGTTAAACCATCATGATATTGATGATTTCTTGGTCTAGGCAAAAAGCTAATTCCACTAATAAATACAGAATGTGATCTACATACTACACTCCTTGTCAAAATAAAACATTACTGTTTGTGTTTAGCTAAGTATGTACCTTGATTAAAATGTTACTGCAGTATATTATTTATTTTTTCCTTAACTGATGCAGTGAGTCTCTTCTCATTACCATAAACATCTATGAGGGTTTTCACAGGCTGGTTGGAAAAATAACACAGGCGAAGATAAAATTACTTGAATTGAGTTAAGCACTGTCCAACAATGGCAAAATAAATGCTGTCGGAAAAACAGAATTATGTGCGGACTCAACCAAATCCTGTGTCTGTTTATTGAAAATGTTAAATTATGACCAATGTAAATACTTGTTGCTTGTTTTCAGTAAACACATTACTAACCTCAGTGTTAGTTACTGCCCTCATATTAACATAGTATTAACAAGGGGATCATTGTAAAACACGACACAGAGTTCAATTACAGTTACAATTACCCCTTACATTTAAAAAGATTTTACAAAGACAGTTAAATATGTTATGTTTAAGATAGCATTTCAGATATTGAGATGATTAGATATTCAGATTAATATGAAGTATTAGTTTGACTGCATGAGGAACATAAGATGTATTACAAATCTGTTTACTCATCTGGATCTTTTACTTATCTCTATAGCACCGACCGAAACTACTGCTGTAGAAACCACAGGTATATACTGTTTTCATTTCCAGCTTTCATTTAATTTTCTTTTCATATTTTAGCTTATTCATTTCATTTGACTCAGTAATTATCCCTCGTCCAGACAAGTAGCTAATTTCACTATACATACAGAATGTGATCTACATACCACACGGCCTGGCCAACAGAACTAACAGAACTCAAAGCTATGTTTAATAGTGAAAGTAAGAGCATCTCTACATGACAAGAACTGACAATATTGGGGTTAAACATCTGTGTTGACATAAGAAAACCCTTTTTAGGGTTTATTTTCAGTGGTTGCTGATATGTAGCTTGGAAAATCCTTGAAATGCAGATCAAAATCTAGACCTTTTTTATTCACATTTTCTATGACTTAAAAATTAATAATTATCCTTAAAATGAATTCTTAGCTCACATCTACAAAATACAACGTGCAAATTTCAATAGACTTCATATGTCATGAGTTATTACCTATTAAAAATAAGTTTTTTTGTTGTAGTTCCATCTTTTGAATTATTTTGTCTCTGGAATTATTAGAAACCTTGGAAATCTTCCTCTATTTTCCTGTCCTATACTGTCTTTTTGGAAGTTAGGTCTTATGGTCAAAGATTAAGGACACTTAAGACCAATACAAAAAAGAATTTTTAGACATTTTGGCAAACTAAAAAGTATGAACATGAAAGGTATGAGCATGTACAGCACTCAATAATTAGTTGGGGCTCCTTTTGCCTGGATTAGTGCAGAAATGCAGCATGGCATGGAGTCAATCAGTCTGTGGCACTGTTTAGATGTTATCTATATATATCAATCTGTGTGTAATGAATGAATATAATATACAAGTTTCACTTTTTTAACTTAATTACTGAAATAAATCAACTTTTTCATGATACTCTAATTTTATGACCAGCACCTGTAACTGACCAAACTCGCACCTCATAACAATATATCAGACTTGTTTTTTTGTTACATAATAAAAATGTCTATGAAATTTTGTATGAATGTATCATTTATATTAGTCTCATGTTTTGTGTTTAGTTCTTTTCATATACAATAATCAAGAAAATATGTAATTTGACAGAAGTGTCAATTTATACTGCTTATCTGTCACATCATAGCATATTTACTCTACTGTGTGTGCAAATACAAGCTTGATTTTATGTCCATGACTTCAGATGTGAATATCATCACAACAGTCTCTACAACAGCAACAACAGCAGCCGTTAGCGACGAACTCATCATAACAAGTGAGCTACAATAGAAATTCTCCTTAAAAACTATTAACCAATGATCTACATACTACTAGGTATAAATATTAAATAGCTCATAACTCTTTCGCTTATTAACAAATAGCTGTGGCTAATTTCAGAGTAAGCATAGTAAACAATGCCAAATGCTCTTGTTTCATTTTGAAATTGATTTGTCTTGTTTTTGTTACAGCTGGTGAAACTCCTGGTGCTAAAACCACAGGTATATTACACTTTCATTTTCAACTTTCATTTTCTTTACTTGTTCCCTCCTAATTTATTTCATTTGTCTAGACAAATAGCTAATTCCACTATACATGCAGAATGTGATCTACATACATTTTACTTTCTGATGATTCTTTCATGGAGAAAATGTCTGCACATTGGATAAAAGCATTAGTGTTCCTAGATCAGACAAATCATATTGGGTGTTGGCAGTGGTGTTGGAGTTCTGCTCCACATAACTGACCAAACACGCACCTCGTTACAATACATCAAGCTTGATTTTATGTCCAGGTACAGGATGCATTTAGATGACATTTTTAAAAATCTTTGTTTTATGACTTCAGATGTGAAAATCATCACAACAGTCTCTGCAACAACAACAGCCATTAGTCCCGAACTGATCACGACATGTAAGCTACAATAGAAAATCCCCTTAAAAACTATTAACCAATAATGTACAGACCAGGTACAAATGTTACATGTCTCATAACTCTTTAGCTTAATTACAATTAGCTGTGGCTGGCTTTAGATTAAGCATAGTAAACAATGCCAAACAGGCTCTTGTTTCATTTTGAAACTTGTTTGTCTTGTTTTTGGTACAGCTGTTGAAACTCCTGCTGGTCAAACCACAGGTACATTACACTTTCATTTACAACTTTCACTTTCTTTTCTTTTCATGTTAAAGCATCATGTTATTTATGATTTCCTGGTCTAGACAAAAAGCTAATTCCACTATACATACAGAATAAGATCTACATTCTGCACTGCTTGACCAAAATAAAACATTACTGTTTGTGTTTAGCTAAGTATGTACCTTGATCGAAATTTTGCCTTAACTGATGCAGTGAGTAGCTACCCATTACCTTAGGAATCTATGAAGGTTTTCACATGCTGGTTCGAAAATAATTCGGGAGGTTGAATTGGGTTAAGCACTGTTCAACTATAGCAAAATAAATGCTGTCGGAAAAACAGAATAATGTATGGACTCAACCAATTCCTTTATCTGTTTGTTGAAAATGTTAAATTATGAGCAATATAAATAGTTGTGGCTTGTTTTCAGTAAAGACATTACCAATGTCAACGTTACTTACTGCCCTCATATTAACATAGTATTAACAAGGTGAACATTGTAAAACACCACACAGGGTTCAATTACAGTTATGATTACAGTTACAATGATTTTACATAAGAGAGTTAAATATATATTTCAGATAGCATTTCAGACATTGAGATGATTAGATATTCAGATTAATATGAAGTATTAGTTTGATTGCATGAGGAACTTAAGATGTATTATAAATCTGTTTACTCATCTGGATCTTTTACTTATCTCTATAGCACCGACTGAAACTACTGCTGTAGAAACCACAGGTACATACCGTTTTCATTTCCAGCTTTCATTTCATTTTCTTTTCATCTTTTAGCTTCATTCATTTCATTTGACTCAGTAATGATCTCTTGGTCCAAACAAATAGCTAAATTCACTATATGTACAGAATGTGATCTACAAAGCTTTTTTGTTGTAGTTCCCTTTGTTGAATTATTTTGTCTTTGGAATTTTTCTAAACCTTGGAAGTTTTCCTCCATTTCCTGTTCTATATTCTCGTTTTGGAAGTTAGGTCCTATGGTCAAAAATTAAGGACATACAGGACACTCAGGAATTAGGAAGGATGGTTTCAACTTTGAAATCACCTTTGCCTCTAATATTGTATATTTGGAATCTTATGTGTTCTAATGGGTAGCAAGAGGGATTCACATCATAATCTTTGGAAGTGTGCCCTAAACTATTCAAGCTTTCACACTAGCATCACCAAACTCAAGTATGTTATACACCTCGGATTCTTGCACAACATATAAACGTAGCGTTCCTATAACAGCTAAGGACACCTTTGAAACCACATATCCTCTGAAGCCAAAACACTTCCAGACACTCTTAATCTGAAGTATAGTGTGTGGTGCAGTAAAGTCTATCACGCACTGTTTGGCTTTGGAGGCTTGTACCTGTTCAAAATTTGATGTGGGGGCCAAATTCAGAAGTCAGAAGTACAGTTTAGCTGAAGCAAGGAATACCACACAGGCACAGGGCAGGCAGGGATGCACTTGTCTCAAGCCCCTTGTGCATTTATGGTGTTGTTGGTGTCAGATAGTCAGAACCACTGATTTGGAGTTTTTAACTTCATATTTGGGATGCTCTCTTATATTTTCCAATGGAAAACAGGGATTTATATCATATTCTTGTAAATGCAATGTACACTACTTTTTAAACTTATTTACAAACTCAGTTGACAATACTGCACAATCTGTTGTGTTGTCGTTCTGCAGACTGATGTTGTGGAATCTTAGGGAAAAATGTAAAAAACTAAACAGGTTTGAAACTAGATAAATCCTCCCAGAAAGAGTTAAAGCTTAGTAACAATGACCTACAGGATTCAGGAGTGGAGTCTGTCTTTGCTGGACTAATAAGATCACAGAAGATTCTGCAAGTCAGCAAGAACTACTAACTCCACTGACTATACTGCATGATCATGTTCTTTTTTTTTTGAAAGGCTGACTTTGTATAATCTTAGGACAAAGACTTGTGAAAATCAAAATTTATTAATAATAAAATTAGTGTACCATGTACCATTAAGAAAAATCCCCAAATTCCAAACTCGTTGTCAAATTTTCAGATGGGTAGGAACAAAAAGTTATACAAATAAGTAGTCAGCATTTCAGAAGGTTTAGGAACAAAGATTTTTGATTTGGAACGTACCATAGAATATTCCACGTTAAACCGTTAAACCTTAACCCTTGTTAGTAACAGCAATTAGATAAAAGGCTTTGGTTTTCTAAAGAGCATAAGGATTGGATTCTGGATCAGTGGAAACAGTCATGTCGTCTTATTACTGCAAACACCCTATTGGGTGATGAGCATGTCAGGATAAGAAGGGAAACTCAGGAAGCAATGGACCCATCGTGTATAGTGTCGACTGCACAAGCCTCTAGTGGTGGTGTTATGATAGCGGTGCTTCTGTTGGTCAGGTTGAGGCTCAGCGATGTTATATGGCAACAAGTTAAGTCAGCTAAACTCATCAATGTACTGAATGTACAGGTCATTCTATAAAATCATTTTATTTCCTGCTAGCACAGACATGGTCCAGGACTACTACTTCAGAACGTTTTTAGGCCAAGCGGTGTATTTCAGAAAGTTTCACATCATTTAATAGTCAAATATATAGATGTAATGTTTCTATATGTTTATAGTTGAAACTCAAAATTCTTAGTGATTAACAGTAATTATAGCCTTCCTGAGCTGAGCTCTGTTACAGAGATACTCTAATGACTGTAACAATGTGATTTATGTACTGATGGCACAAATTATAATTATACATAATTATACATAATTATTTTATTATTTAAGAATAATAAGAGTCATTTCATTTCACCAGGTAGATGCTTTTGACACAAGGTAGACACAAGTAAATTAGTATTTTACAGCACTATTACCATATATTGTCAGCACTATGATATTAACAATACTGTGTCATAACTAATAATACTGAGCCTTGTAACTACTTAAAAGAATTGAGTTAATTAAAGAAATATCAGGATGTATAAATTTCGGTTTTATGTGATTAAGCTTATAATATAAAACCATGGCAAGGGTGTTATTAATATTTTTCATTTTATTATGGGCTAGGTGCTGCCACAATTAATAACTTAAGTTTTCAGGTTAGTACCCTTTGTTACCTTAACAGTACTGATATTATGACCTAGGAACAAAGAACTCAGACTGACGTGAGCAGAGCTAAACAGCAAGTTGATTTTATTAAACAATCAGACAGCCAAACCAAGCAGCAATACACAAAACAACATACAGGGGAGAGGCGAAAAACAAAGTCAGGGGCAGGCGGAGGTCAGAAACCGGAATATTTGAAGGGTTGGGCGAGAGACTGAGCAGAGGAAACAAAAGGAGGATCAGAGCCAGAGGAACACAAACTAAGCCAGAAAGGAAGAAAGCCAAAAGAGGTAGTTGAGGACGAAATGGATCAAAACCAGGAAGTAGATAACAAGAGAGAGACTGCTCAGGATTGCAAAACTAGGCTTTGGCAAAACTTTGCAATATGGCGACTGTGGGGCTTATATGCTGGATGTAAATTAGTGACAGCTGGAGTTAGAACTCAGGTGACCTAGAGCAATCTGGTTGGATGGCTGGGGGCATGTGTGTGTGTTTGTGTGTGGAAGCATGACAAATTGAGACCAAAGACTCTCTATCAAGCTCTGATGTACACCTTTCGCGAAAATATATTTACTTACCCTTAAGCTCCTTAAATTTCCTGATCTTACCTAATCTTTCACTAGCTTTCTTGCCTACTTAAATCACTGTTACAATTTGCTCAGTTCAGCTGACAGAATAGCCATCCAGCAGCAAACAGTCCTTCAAAGCAGGGAACGGTTATTACCCCAAGGATGGCTCTGTGTCCAGAAAGCCTTTTTGTCAGAATCACAGTCTCTCCAAAGCTAAAAAGGCTAACTAACCATTTCATTACTGACTACAGGACCTTTGTTTCCAGAGGTGTTGATATTCAATAGGATCCTTTATTCTTTCTGTGTCCACTTTTCCTTCACCACTGTCTTACACACTACTCTACAGTATAGATCTACCCCTGTGCTGAACATTAAGCAAGCTGTACTTTTAATGAAATCCTGGTTATTTTTCCAATCAGAGTTTTTGTTTTATCATAGGAGAGAACCATTTGTTTCGTCTAAAGTGATTTATCTACATGTTGTTTTGTAGACTTCACACAATTATTTGTGTAATGAGATCACAGTGAATATTATCTGCTGATGATTCTTCCATGTAGAAGATGTCTGCACATTGGATAAATGCATTAGTGTTCCTAGATCAGACAAATCATACTGGGGGCCTTTGGCAATGGTGTTGGTGTTCTGCTTCACATAACTGACCAAACTCGCACCATGTTACAATATATCAGACTTGTTTTTTTACGCTACATAAAAAATTATTGTCTATGAAATTTTGTATGAATGTATCATATTTACATTACTCTCATGTTTTGTGTTTAGTTCTTTTCATATAAAATAATCCAGAAAATGTGTAATTTGACAGAAGTGTCAATTTATATTGCTTACCTGTCACATTTACATTTATGGCATTTAGCTGACGCTCTTATCCAGAGCGACTTACAAGGTTAATCATATTACAGGTAGGCCAATGTAGTGTTAGGAGTCTTGCCCAAAGACTCTTATTGGTGTAGCACAGCGTAGTCACCCAGACTGGGATTCGAACCCCGTCTCCCACATGTGGTGGTGGCTCTCTGGTGGGCAGTGGTGTTATCCGCTGAGCTACACCAACCACATAGCATATTTACTCTGCTGTGTTTGCCATACAAGCTTGATTTTATGCCCATGACCTCAGATGAAAATATCATCACAACAGTCTCTACAACAGCAACAACAGCAGCCGTTAGTAACGAACTCATCATAACAAGTAAGCTACAATAGAAACTCTCCTCAAAAACTATTAACCAATAACCTATAAATGTTAAATATCTCATATACCTTTGACTTGTTTTTGGTACAGCTGTTGAAACTTCTGCTGCTGAGACCACAGGTACATTACACTTTCATTTACAACTTTCATTTTCTTTTCTTTTCATGTTTAATCTTCATGCATTTAATTTGTGTACACAAAACGCTAATTCCTCTATACATACAGAATGTGATCTACATACATTTTACATTCTGATGATTCTTCCATGTGTAAGACATCTGCATATTGGATAAATGCATTAGTGTTGCCAGATCCGACAAATCTCATTGGGGGTCTTTGGCAGTGGTGTTGAAGTTCTGCTTTACATATCCGATAAAACTCGCATCTTGTAACAATATATCAGATTTGGGTTTTTTTTTGTTTTTTTTGTTAAATAAAAAAAGGTCTATGAAATTTAGTATGAATGTATCATATTTAAATTAGTCTTCTGTTTTGTGTTTAGTTTTTTTCATGTAAAATAATCAGGAAAATGTATAATTTGACCAGAAGTGTCAATTTATACTGCTTATCTGTCACATCATAGCATATTTACCCTACTATGTGTGCAAATACAAGCTTGATTTTATGTCCAGGTACAGGATGCATTTAGGCAACATTCTTAAATCTTCATTTTATGACTTCAGATGTGAATATCATAACAACAGTCTCTGCAACAACAACAGCCATTAGTCCTGAACTGTTCATAACAAGTAAGCTACAACAGAAACTCTCTTTAAAAAATGTCTTAACCAATAATCTACAGACTAGGTATAACTGTTACATGTCTCATAACACTTTAGCTTAATTACAATTAGCTGTTTTAATTTTTAAGTAAGCATAGTAAACAATGCCAAACAGGCTCTTGTTTCATTTTGAAACTTGTTTGTCTTGTTTTTCGTACAGCTGTTGAAACTCCTGCTGCTGAAACCACAGGTACATTACACTTTTATTTACAACTTTCATTTTCTTTTCTTTTCACATTAAACCATCATATTGAATAATTCTTGGACTAAACATGAAGCTAATTCCACTATACATACAGAATGAAATCTACATACTACAGTGCTTGGCCAAAATAAAGCATTACTGTTTGATATTATTATGCAGGATGTTATTTATTTTATCCTTAACTGATCCAGCGAGTTTCTCATTACCTTAAGTCTCTATGTCGGTTTTCACATTCTGGTTGGAAAATCACTCAGGAGAAGCAAAAATGACTTGAATTGGGTTATGCACTGTCCAACTATTGAAAAATAAATGCTGTCGGAGAAACAGAATACAACAGAACACTAACAACTTAGATACGGGTGCTTAAGTTACAGGGGTAATACAGTTAACTGGTGAGAACCATACCCACGAGCTCAGGTTAAATAATTATCTCTTTTTTCTGGTAAAAGAGGTCTACACAAATTGGAGGCACCGCTGGGATTAACTAACTGTAATCAAGTAAGGTATATTGGAACTTCTCTGTGGGTGTGTTATTTCCCATTTAATATATCCAGTGAGTGGACTTCAGTATTTTGGACTTTAGAAAGTTTGACATTCTGCTTTTTACTACACAAGGTAATTTTGAGATGTCACTGCTATGGAACTGGTGTAAGGGGGAGGGAGTGAACCCAAACTATGCTCTCATAGTGATGTAGAAAGGACAAATAGAAAACAGTCTTCAACATATTAAAGCTTTAGGGCAGGTGCGTGTACGTGGACGCTTATTTGACCCCCAGACACAAAGTCTTGTAGTGCTATGTGAGTGCAAATGTGAGGTCAATGCAGAGTGCCTACCTCGAGAGATACACCCCTTAGAAGGAGGTAATCCGTGGGTGCTTAGTGGGCCCGATTATGTCACTTCTCTAGTAATAGAGACCAGAGACACCTCTCTTGTAACCCCAAAACAGCCGCCATGCCCCCCAAAGGACAACCCCCGCACAGAGCCTTCTCCAGACACTCCGACCTCTATTCCCATTGAAACATTTTTCAAGGTGGTTGAGAACCCCATGGGTCAGCAAAACACTTATATGATGGTCATGTGTTCAGACAGCTAAGAGTTTTCTCAAGTGTTGTCCCCACTTCAGCTGGTGAAGAGACCCTTGATATATGGCTGGAACAAGCCTGACTGATGGTGGATAAAAGTGAGCTCCCTGATTGTGAAAGTTTAAAGGGTCCAGCATTTGATATAGCCCTAGCAGTCCATGTCAACGACCCTGACGACTATATAACAGCTTTGGAGAAAGCCTTTGGCTTTGGTCTGGAGAAGATGTATGCATAGCTTTCAGATCTATGCAACAAAAGCCTGGAGGGAAAGTATCCGATTTCTTGAGATGAATCGAGTGTGCTTTGACCAAAGTCATACAGAAAGGAGGACTACTACCCACTCAGCGAGACAGGGCTTGTGTTGAGCAGCTGCTAAGATGGGCTACCGGGTCTTGGTGCAGTTGCATTTAAGAGAATGAAGAAGTCACCCTCCGTCGTTCCTTGAGCTATTGAATGAAGTTTGAGAGGAAGAGGATAGGCAGCTGGTGCAATGTAAGCCCATCCCTGTTGCAGTTAAAGCTACAGTGCATCAGCTGAGTGCCATGGAGGAGGCCGTAGCAGGTGCATCTGAAACCAGCAAATTGCGAACAGAGATTAATGAGCTAAAGATGAAAATTTCCAAGTTGTCGAATGAAAAGGTGAACACTCCACCCGTCAGTGTAGAAGACAAACCTAGGTAGTCTAAGAACCTGGCCTGCATGGAAGAGAGAAATGCAGTCCAGGGCATTCAGAAACAAGTAAGTGACATTCAGTACCAACTCCAAGCAATGGCAGTTACTCTCAATGACACCGCTTTTAAAGCTCAGAGAGGTAGACCTGGCAGAGAGGTTCCAGTGAGGATCTTCACTTCAGCACGTAGAGACCAACAGAAAGAGTCTGCTGAGATGATTCAGAGAGAAACATTCTTTTGTTATCATTGTGGGGAAAATGGCCACGTAGCAAGGACATGTATGGCTGCTGAAGACACCAGCCAGGTGATCTCCAAACTGATCAGTGCTTTGAAAAAAAACAGACATGGTGAGACATCTGTACATGCAGATCAACCACATTCACAAGACATTGCAATGTTAAGACCAGTACTGTCTGTACCCCTAGGTTTCCAAGTCTCCCTGAAGGCCTAGTGGGAAAATCCTCATTAAGCAGAGTGATCATTGAAGGTCGTGGTTTGTACTGCCCTGATGGACAGTAACCATCATCTTTGAACAATGGTACCAGCAGTACTTGCAGCATATACCTCTCCACCTTGCCATTTAGGGTTTGGGAGACTCAAGCTATCCCTACAAAGGTTATGTTGCTGTTAGTGTAGAGTTACTTGAAGATGGGGATCGTCGACAGGCCAAGTCCATACTGGCTCTGGTGTGCCCAGACCCCCCAGGACCTGACCAAGTGGTGGTGAAATTTGGCACTAATGCAAGATCATTTCATCATGGACCAAGTGTCGAGCCAAACGAAGGAGGTCATAATCACCAGGCTCAGATCTGGTGTGAATGCTCATCCTGAAAGCTGCTTTAAGTCACATTTGGAAAAACCACTAGTGGATGAGTGTACAGGGCATGTTAAGTTGGTAGGTCTGGGCCCGCTTACAATCCCTGCTGGTGAGTCCCGTCATGCAGTCTGTAAAGCTGTGGTTAACCAGGGAAAGAAACCGAGCATTCTCGTCATAGACTCACTCAGTATGCTAACAGCCCGTGTCACATTACCCCCATGTGTAATTCTTCCTTCTGACATACAGCAAGGCACTGTGTCATTATGGATAACTAATGAGACTGTTAAGGATAGAGATATTCCAAAAGGTTCTATTATAGCACACATCTATCGAGCTGATGTAGTGACTGAAGTCAAACCTGAGACCGGCACTAATGGCCAGCTTGACCCCGAGAATTGGGAAAAAAAAAAAAAAGGGAGTGAAAACCCTTTACAGGGATCATTTGCTTCCTATAGGGTGCTTGATCAGTTGTTTTATTGCAAAAAGTTGGGAAATACAATTGGGCTTCTTGAGTGTCAGTCATTCCTTTCCTCCTAGGAGAGTAGCCCAGGGGTGGGATCAGGTAGGGGAGGTGAAGCACATGCACAGTCCTAGGAGAGAGAACGTCAGAATAGGGGGACAGAGAAGAGCTGTTGCAGCTAGCTTAGCATGGTAATGTTCCAGAGGTATTAATGTTCAGAGACCGTTGGCTGTGGGCTGTCAGGTTTTACGTTTTGCGATTTTACGTTTTTTTTTTAGCTGGACAACACTGACTTGTGAGTACGAATTGCCACTAAAAAAACAGATTCTACTGCGCGTTGCAACAGGACTACTCAGGCCTGCAACCTTTATTTTGTTCCTTTGGTTTTGCTGGCTTTTGGAAAAAGGGTATTATTAATATTTGAATGAGTAACCGGCCCTATACTGTATTGTACTGTATTGTGTTTTCACGGTTTTAAAAAGACAGTATATTTCTGTCTACAGATTGACATTTATCATTTTGCTAAAAGAGTCCTTTAAGTTTGAACATTTGATGTGTATTTTCATATTCAATAGGAATTGGAGCCTTGTTTTATTTTGTTTCAAAGCGGAACCTTTAATTTTTATAATACATGATGCTGTTTTCTATATACTGTGTCTGATTCCACTCATTGGGTATATTGTATGCGTGGTACCCTAACAACTTAGATACGGGTGGTTAAGTTACAGGGGTAAGACAGTTAACTTAACTGGTGAGAACCATACCCACGAGCTCAGGTTAAATAATTACCTACCCCTTCTCTGGTAAAAGAGGGCTATATAGGGGCCAAATTCAGAAGTCAGAGGTACAGTTTAGCTGAGGCAAGGAATACCACACAGGCACAGGGCAGGCAGGGATGCACTTGTCTTTAGCATTTATGGTGTTGTCTGTGTCAGATAGAACCACTGATTTGGAGGCTAAAACTTTATTTGGGATGCTCTTATTTTCCAATGGAAAAAAGGGATTTATATTATATTCTTGTAAATGCGGCCTACACTACTTTTTTAACTTATTTACAAACTCAATTGACAATACTGCACAATCTGTTGTGTTGTCGTTCTGCAGACTGATGTGGAATATTAGGGAAAAATGTGAAAAACTGAACAGTTTTTAAAACAAGATAAATCCTCCCAGAAAGAGTTAAAGCTCAGTAACAATGACCTGCAGGATTCAGGAGTGGAGTCTGTCTTTGCTGGACTAATGAGACCACAGAAGATTCTCAAGTCAGCAAGAACTACTAACTCCACTGACTATACTGCATGATCTCTTTTGTGCTTTTTCTGCAGACTGACTTTGTATAATCTTAGGAAAAAGACCTGTGGAAATCAAAATTTCAGATGGTTAGGAACAATGATCTTTGGTTTGGACTGTACCAGTAAGAAAATTCCCCAAATTCCAAACTCAAAGTCAAATTTTGAGATGGGTAGGAACAAAAAGCTTTAATTAGAAATGTAGACAAAAAAATATTCAAATTCCAAATATGTGATCAGAATTTCAGAAGGTTTAGGAACAAAGATTTTTGATCCAATGAAATATTCGGTTAAACCCTATGAAAGTTACACGGTTAAACCCTAACCCTTGTTAGTTACAGTAATTAGATAAAAGGCTTCGGTTTGCTAGAGAGCATAAAGACTGAACTCTGGATCTGTGGAAATTGTCATGAGGTCGTATTACTGGAAACACCCTATTGGAGAGTGATGTCATGGATAAGAAGGGTAACTCATGAAGCGATGGGCCCATCATGTATAGTGTCCACTGCGCATGCCTCTAGAGGCAGTGTTATGATCTAGTGGTGCTTCTGTTGGGCTGGCTGTTTTAGCAATGTTATATGGCAATCAGTTAAGTCAGCTGAACTCATCAATGTACTGAATGACCAGGTTAGTCTATAAGTATTTTTTTTCCACGGGTGGCACAGCTATATTTCAGGACTACAATTTCAGAACTTTTTTTGTTTTATAACTTAACTTTTCTCCCTTTTTAAATGTGACGATTATCACATCAGTCCCCACAACAACACTGGAGGCTGTTAGCACTAAACTGACCACAATTACAAGTAGGTGACAATAGTAATTCTTACATTTTTAATCTTTCTATATCTTACAGACAAAATCATATGTCATTCATGTAATAGCATTCATATAATTTGCAATAAATAGCATTAGCTATAACAAAGTAAACAATGCCCAACCAGCTGTAGTTCATTTTGACATTGGCTAGTCTTGTTTTAGGTACATCTGGTGAAACTTCTACTGCTAAGACCACAGGTATATTTAAAATTTATTTCAAATTAGACATTGTTTTTATCTTCATTTCCAACCTTCATTCATCTCATTTGATTCAGTAATGATATCCTGGTCCAGATGAAAAGCTGATTAGACTATGCATACAGAATGTGATGTACATACTACACTGCATAGCCTATAAAGTAGATTTTTTTGTACCCACACTAATACAAATGTCTACAAATTCCTGGAATAATGTGTATAATGTGAGTCAACAAAATCCTGAAACTTTTTATTGAAAATATGATCATTGTAAAAACTTGTGGCTCATATTAACAACCTCAACATTGGCTATTGAGCTCATAATAGCATACTATAGTATTTACTGAGTGATACTCCTAAAAACCCTACAGGATTCAATTACAGTTGCAATTACAAGTATGAAGAATTTACATGAAAAAGCCATACATGGCATATATTGTCATTTTGAGAAGACCCTGAGCATTTTAGATATTGAAATTATAAAGTATTATTAAACTACAGTAATCTAAACTCTATTACTTTCTATTTTTGCCATCCTAATAATCCTTGCCAGTGTATTTTATGTACCAATTGCAGAAATAGACGGTCCACACCACACAGAAATAGAAAATATATATGTGGTAATTTTCTAGTTGCCAAAAAATAATAAGTTTGTAGTTGTAACAGTCAATTGAAAAAAATGGTAAAACACTGATATAAATAATAGTTGTACTAACCTAAAAAAAATGCATGATTATTTTTTTATTATTTATAAAATAAATAAACAATTAAGAAAGAATAAGTTTATATAGATATATGTGGTGTAGTTTTTTAACTAATGTCTGAGTCATTTCAGTTCATGTGCTTTATAATAGAATTACAGCATTTTGTTAAGTGGTAACAGAAAAGGAATATATGATTGCAGTTTTTTTTATTTGTCTGTGTACGAGTATGTGTTTAATTGTGCATAGGATCTTGTTGCCCTCTATGGTGACCAGCTTCCTGTAAATAGCTTCCATTCTAGCTAGAAATCCATGCAGGTGTAAAGTCAACATCTCACTCTCTCTATGTTTCCAGATTTTTTTTTTCCCCCAATCTGACCAATGCCAGGTGTGTATGAAGTGCATATGAAGTGCGTATGATGAATTGCTAATTTTTTTTCACTGCAGAACAAAATGTATGTTTCTTTGGGTAGGCTGACTTTTACAGTGGAATGTGTAGAGATTCTTTTGAAAGAGATTCAGAACAACACAGCCAAAGTGATACCAACAACTGTGAGGGACATTTAATTCAGTCAATT
>JAMWET010002373.1:0-47500 GCA_024036415.1 Prochilodus magdalenae
TGTAGTGTGGGCAGACGAGGCAAGTAGAACAGCACAACCCAGCACGCTAATCCAACAGACACGGCTTTATTGCAGCAGCAGTTGACCTATACACGCTCCGCCCACAAGTGCATTCCTCTGTAATTTCTGTTGCAGGGGGGCGGGATGAGCTTTACAGAGCGAGAGATGGAGGATATGCAGTATATCTACACCATGAGGTGGTGATGTACATCTACACCAGAAACACTGTAGTCCACAGATGGAGCAGATTGCTACAACAAACGGTGCACCCTGGGCCGAGCGCCCTGTCCACGCAGGCGCTAGCGCGTAATTAGCTCTTATCTGAAAGGATATTGGAAACGTGGCTGGTCCATTGTAAAGCAGTGTACGTGTTTCGGTTTCCCAGCCGTCACGGTTCAGTTACAGTGGAGGACGAGGTAGATGAGCCATGTAGTAGAGTCGAAGAGAAGATGCCAAGGTAAAGTACTCCTCCAGCTCCTCCCTTTAGGCCTCCACCCAAGTAAAAATTCTGAGGTATTAGGGAATGCCCACACCTGTATGAACGAGGCTGGACACTGTGCTCATGGCAAGCAGACGGGAATTATGGGAGCGTGAATGAGCCATGGGTCCAGTCGAGTCCAGGTTTATTTATTTCGCCT
Source organism: Prochilodus magdalenae (assembly GCA_024036415.1). Classification (NCBI taxonomy): domain Eukaryota; kingdom Metazoa; phylum Chordata; class Actinopteri; order Characiformes; family Prochilodontidae; genus Prochilodus; species Prochilodus magdalenae. Next base: position 639 of record JAMWET010002373.1, read on the forward strand.
TTAGCTACCGTTGTTGGCACAAAGCTGATGTGGTGCCGTCTGCCAATGGTGCTGCACTAACAGGATGACTCATGGAGGCATCACTGCTCGCTGTTGTGGCTAATCGTGGCTGTTGCGCGGTCACATGCGCGGTTGAGCCTGAAGCTTTAATCATTGTTATGTCTCACGATGTGGAACCCGCACACTAAGGTTGGTTCAGAGGCTGCTCCTTCTGGTGTTGAGACTCCTTCTGGGTGGAGATGTATATCCAGCTGTTGTAGTTTTTTGGTGGTGATTGCGTGAGTTGGTTTGTGTATATACTGTAGAAGAAAGTGGGCGGCGGGGGCCGGGCCGCGGGGGGCGGGTGGGTGGGCGGGTCTTCTGAAGTGGCACTGTTACTATGGAGACATGATGCAGATACTCACGAATGGTAAACCTGTGTGACTCTTGTGGTGTATATATGTGTGAGTGGGCGAGACAGGATGGTGACGCAGGTTGTAATGCACGGGGGTCCGTCTGTGACGCAGTGGTGGGAATACGTCATTCCACAGGACTGATCACCTGTGAGCACTTCTGTGTAGTCGTCTGTCAGCTGACGGGTCTCTCTCTCTCTCTCTCTCTCTCTTTCTCTCTCTCTCTCTCTCTTTCTTTCTCTCCCCCTCTCTCTCCCTGTCTGTCTCTCTCTGACTCTCCCTCTCTCTGTCTCTCTCTCGCTGTGACTTTCTGTCTATCTCTGTCTCTCTCTCTCTTTCTTTCTCTTTCTCTCTCTCTCCCCCTCTCCAGGTACACTGCGGCTGATGAGCACTTGATCCAGCACTGTTTCTGTTACACCTCCACGGTGCTGACCAGCACACTGGCCTTTCAGAAGGAGCAGAAACTCAAGTTCGAGTGTCAGGTAGGAACTAGTGAAAGCATGAACGAATGCAGAGGAGAAAAAGAGAGAGAAGGAGAGTGAGGGAGTAAAAGGAGAGAAAGTTAGAGTGAGGGAGTAAAAGGAGAGAAAGTTAGAGTGAGGGAGTAAAAGGAGAGAAAGTTAGAGTGAGGCAATGAGGAAGAGGAGGACAGAAAGGGGCAGAGAAGGAGAGAAGGGTGGGAGATGAGTAGAGGAAGCGCTGAGCAGTGAGGTCCTGACCTTCTGGAGTCTCCCCTGAGAACTGCTGAGTGCTCTCCATCGTCATGCTCTGTCTGGAGCCTGTAGAGCCCACACTCACACAGACACACACGCACACAGACACACAATCACACAGGCATACACACACACACGCACACACAGACACACGCACGCACACACACGCACACAGACACACGCACACACTCACACAGACACACGCACGCACACACACACGCACACAGACACGCACACACGCACACAGACACACACTCACACAGGCACACACAGACACACACTCACACACACACACAGACACACACTCACACAAGCATACACACACACGCACACAGACAAACACTCACACAGGCACACACAGACACACACACACACTCACACACACACAGACACACTCACACAAGCACACACACACACACACACTCAGACAGACACACAAACACACAGACGCAGACACACACACACACACACATACGGCACACACACACACACACACAGGCACACACACACTCACACACACACACACTCACACACACACACGCACACAGACGCAGACACACACGCACGCACATACACACACACAGACACACTCTCTCTTTGTAAGTGATAATTTTGTAGCTACAGTTTTTCCAGGCTTATCGATCAGAAGCCTCTTTTCCCCGAGTGGGTAAGGGTATAGTGAATACTGGATCGGGATCGGGATCAGGATCGGGATCAGGATTGGGATTCTTCTGTTTTGTTATAGCTGTGTGAGCTTCATCAGAATGTGGGCTAATCTAAAACTCCAATTCCAGGAAAGTCAGGAGAGTCATTAAACAGACGGCGGCTCTTTCTGAGTCATACACAACAGAACACAGCTACATCATACTTCAGTTCCACCACCCTGACAGACCTTTACGCTGGTAACAGTCGGGATGGTCCTTGTCTTCTTTATTCCGGATACACAACATTCCTTATTCCCATAAACAATCTGAAAGGTAGACTGGTCAGCCTACGGTACACGCTTCCTCTGACCATCAGTCCATATCAGATGCGCTGGAGTCCAGCAGTGTTTCTGGACGTTGTTGATGATAGGACTCGCATTGGTAGTTGGGGTGATGAACAGTGTTTACTGAGGGGCTTCCTGAAGTATTCCAGAGATTTCTCCGGATCTATTAATACTGATATGGACTATAGATGAAGGTGGAACTCCTGCAGTCGTGGGTCAGGAAGTGGACTGTTGGCTCCCAGAGGTCTTCGCAAAGTGTTTCATGAATGACACCTGTTACCTGTTCACCTGTTTACCTGTGGGATGTTCCTAAGCAGATGTTTTTGATGATTCAGCCTGTATTGGAATGTGCAGCCTTCTGGAAAGTCACCAGGGATGAATAATCCAGGCCTTACTGTAGCTGTGTGTTCCTGATTGTGTGTGTGTGTGTGTGTGTGTGTGTGTGTGTGTGTGTGTGTGTGTGTGTGTGTGTGTTTCTGCAGGCTCTGCTTCAAGTGGCCAAGAACCTCTTCACACACCTCGGTGAGTTCGGCTACATGCTAAACAGCTGTATTTGCCTAAAATATAATCTTTAATACACACCAAACACATACACACACACACCCACACACATTCACACACCCACACACATACACACATACACCCACACACATACGCGCACGCACACCCACACATACACACACACACACACATATATATGCACACAAACTCACACACACACACACAGACACACCCCCCCCACACACATATACACACAAACACACACAGACACGCAAACTCACACACACACACACACACACACACACACACAGACACAACCCCCCACACACACACATATACACACAAACACACACAAACACACACACACAGACACCCAAACTCACACACATACACACACACACACACACACACACAGACACAACCCTCCCCACACACACATATACACACAAACACACACACACACACAGACACACCCCCCCCACACACATATACACACAAACACACACAGACACGCAAACTCACACACACACACACACACACAGACACAACCCCCCACACACACACATATACACACAAACACACACACACACACACAGACACGCAAACTCACACACATACACACACACACACAGACACAACCCTCCCCACACACACATATACACACAAACACACACACACACACACAGACACCCAAACTCACACACATACACACACACACACACACACACACACAGACACAACCCCCCCACACACATACACACTCTCTCTCTCACACACACACACACACACAGACACAACCCCCCCACACACACACATACACACAAACACACACTCACACACACACAACCCCCCCCACACACACACATACACACACTCACACACAGACACGCAAACTCACACACACACACACACACACAGACACAACCCCCCACACACACAGATACACACAAACACACACACACACACACAAACCCCCCCCCACACACACATATACACACACACACAGACACGCAAACTCACACACATACGCACACACACACACACACATATACACACACACACACACAGACACGCAAACTCACACACACACACACATATACACACACACACACACACAGAGACACGCAAACTCACACACATACACACACACACATACGCACACACACACACATACACACACACATATATATGCACACAACCCCCCACACACATGTATACACACAAACACACACAAGCATACCAAACATCAAATTGTCCTGGAGAGGCTGGAGGTTAGGGAACCAGTCTTGTGACTGGGGGGTCGCCGATTTGATTTCCTGAACTGACAGTGCTGTTGAGCAAGGCACCTAACCCCCCAACTGCTCCCTGAGCGCCATGATTAGTGCTGCTCACCGCCCCCAGCACGTGTGTTCACTGCCCCCTAGTGTGTTTGTTTAGTAGTGTGTGGGTGTGGAGGGTGTGGGAGGGTGTGGGGGTCCTCTGTGTAAGAACAAATGGCTAATGGCAGAATGGAGGCTGATCCTGCTTCAGCCTGACTATGGGAAGAGCTGTGACCAGTGCTGACTCTCTCTCTCTCTCTCTCTCTCTCTCCCTCTCTCTCTCTCACTCTCTCTCTCTCTCACTCTCTCACTCTCTCACTCTCCCTCTCTCTCTCTCTCTCTCCCTCTCCTTCTCCCCCTCTCTCCCTCTCTCTCTCTCTCTCTCTCTCTCTCTCCCTCCCCCCCCCTCTCTCTCTAATTCTCTCTCTCTCTCTCTCTCTCTCTCTCTCTCAGATGATGTATCAGTTCTACTGCAGGAGATCATTGTGGAGGCCAGGAACCTGAGCAATGCTGAGATGTGAGTTTATCTCTCTCTTACACAAACACACAGAGACTCAGAGTCTCTCCATCACTGAGTGGTCTTGGGGGGACAGTGGTGGGGGGAAGTGGAGTGAGAGCAGACCAGGGTGGAGTGGAGATGGAGTCACCTGCTCTGTCACTGTGGTGCCATCAACTTGACAGCCGCCCCAGAGGGCAGCGTCCAGTTCTGTACTATCGCCAATATACACCATTAATACGGCGTTCAGGGTAGCCCAGTGTTGTGGCGATGTGGCGCTCATCCAGGAACGTCACAAACGAGGGAAAGACATGATGCACTGCGGAATAACGTGAGGAGGGACGTCCAGGCCGCAGCTATGCAGAGGAAGCACATAGCTGTGTCGGATAAACAGACCAGCGTGATTCCGGTTTCACGGTGAGCAGTAAACACAGGCAGGCTTAGGGAAATAAGCTGACGGGCTATTCAATAGGCAGAACCCCACTAATCCTACATCCTGCGTAGCTAAACATGGCGACCCATGCTGCACTGGACCCCTGAGGAGGGAAGATGAGAGCACAGAACTTGTGAGTAATTGCAGTGGGGCTATGTCTCGATCCGCTCCGCTGCACCGCGCCGAGCCGAGCAGGATCAGGCCATGAGAGAGCGTTTAAGAGGCTGTGTAAGTAATTCCTCCTAATGATTACGATCTCACAGCCTCATTACGTCTGGATCTGAAGAACACACTCTCGCCCAGAACTCCGCCGCGCAAGGTGGGAGAGTATACGTGTCTGGGGGGGGGGGGATACGCGCATGGTGGACAGTTAGTGGTGTAATGAATTATTCATCTTTTTAATCATGCCCTCTCTCTCTCTCTCTCTCTCTCTCTCTCTCTCTCTCTCTCTCTTTCTCCGTCTCTCTCTCATTTTCTCTCTATATTTCTCTCTATCTGTCTCTCGCTCTCTCTCTCTCTCTCTCTCTCTCTCCCTCTTTCTCTCTCTCTCTCTCTCTCTCTCTCTCTCTCTCTCTCTCTTCTCTCTCTCTCTCTCTCTATCTCCTCTCTCTCTCTCCCCCCTCCATCTCTCTCTCTCATTTTCTCTATATTTCTCTCTCTCTGTCTCTCTTTACCTCTCTCCCTCTTTCTCTTTCATTCTCTCTCTCTTCCTCTCTCTGTATCTCACTCTCTCTCTCCCTCTCTCTTTACCTCTCTCCCTCTTTCTCTCTCTCTCTCTCTCTCTCTCCCCCTCGGTCTCCCTCGATCTCTCTCTCTCTCTCTCTCTCTCTCTCTCTCCTCTCTCTCTCTCCCTCTCTCTCTCTCTCTCCTCTCTCTTTCTCCCCCTCCATCTCTCTCTCATTTTCTCTCTATATTTCTCTCTCTCTCTCTCTCTGTCTCTCTTTACCTATCTCCCTATTTCTCTTTCATTCTCTCTCTCTTCCTCTCTCTGTATTTCACTCTCTCTCTCCCTCTCTCTTAACCTCTCTCCCCCTTTCTCTCTGTCTCTCTCACTCTTTCTCTTTCTCTCTTACTCTATTTCTCTCTCTCTCTCTCTCTCTCTCTCTTTCACAGTTGTTCAGTGTTTCTGCTTGATCGTGTCAGTCATGAACTTGTGGCCAAAGTCTTCGATGGTGGGGTGGTGAATGAAGACGAGGTATGTTGTGTGTTATATGAGTGTGTGGACGTATGTGACCAAACTTGAGTCTTGATTTGACTCAGACTTGACTTGACTTGACTCTCAGAAGTCTCAGACTTGCTTCCTAGAGTTTTGGAACTTAGCTCAAATGAAGTAAGTTTTAACTTTACTCAGACTTGGATCTCATAGTCTTGTGACTTGACAAAAACTTGTATCTCAGAGTATTGTGACTTGACTCTGATCTGCCTCTCAGAGTATTGTGACTTGACTCTGATCTGCCTCTCAGAGTCTTGTGACCTGACTCTGATCTGCATCTCAGAGTCTTGTGACTTGACTCTGATCTGCCTCTCAGAATCTTGTGACCTGACTCTGATCTGCCTCTCAGAGTCTTGTGAGTGATTTTGAGTGACTGTGTTTGTTCCTTCTCAACCGCGCAGAAGGAGTTCCGTATCCCTGCTGATCAGGGAATTGCGGGGCATGTGGCCACTACAGGCAAAATCCTGAACATCAAAGATGCCTACTCCCACCCACTGTTCTACCGGGGCGTGGATGACAGCACCGGCTTCCGGACCCGGAACATTCTCTGTTTCCCCATCAAAGATGAAAACGGAGGTACTGCAAACACTCCAGACAGGAACAGCTGCACAGAGGCTGCTTCTAGACTGTTCCAGGTCCATGTTCAGTTCCTCAGAGACGAATCAAGAAGATGAAAGAGTAGCTTAGCTCGGTATCTAATTTCCCCCACATCAGAGAGAGCACATTACCTGGCTCACCATTGGTTATCTTCGTGGTGTACTGGAGATACCCGGATGGTGTTCTACTCCAGGAATGTGTTTTAGTGTACAGGTGGAGCTATCTTCATGGTGTACGGGAGACACCTGGCTGGTGTTCTACTCTAGTCAGATGTTCTAGTGTACAGGTGGAGCTATCTTCATGGTGTGTTGGAGATACCCGGATGGTGTTCTACTCCAGTCAGATGTTCTAGTGTACAGGTGGAGCTATCTTCATGATGTACTGGAGATACCTGGATGGTGTTCTAATCCAGTCAGAGGTTCTAGTGTACAGGTGGAGCTATCTTCATGATGTACTGGAGATACCCGGATGGTGTTCTAATCCAGTCAGAGGTTCTAGTGTACAGGGGGAGCTATCTTCATGGTGTACTGGAGATACACGGATGGTGTTCTACTCCAGTCAGAGGTTCTAGTGTACAGGTGGAGCTATCTTCATGGTGTACTGGAGATACCCGGAGGGTAGAATTAGGGTTAGGTTCAGGATTAGACTTATTCTTATTACACATAGATACTATATAATCTCGCTGTCCCAGCTGTTATTGGTGCTGGTGGAGGGATCACAGGCTGTTAGGTACGGTTCAGTCACAGGGGGCTCGTTTACTGACCGGTGAGAAGCGTAGGTATGATTTCATGTCCCAAGTGTGTGTGGCATTAAGTGTTACTTGATAATGATCACTGCCGACTCACATCCCCTCTCTCTCTCTCTCTCTCTCTCTCTCTCTCTCTCTCTCTCTCGCTCTCTCGCTCTCTCTCCACAGAGGTAATTGGAGTTGCCGAGCTGGTGAATAAGACGAATGGACCGTGGTTTAACCGCTTTGATGAGGACCTGGCAACCGCCTTCTCCATCTACTGTGGGATCAGCATTGCCCATGTGAGTGGGACAGTAGTACAAACAAAGTGACAGAATCACTCTGCAATGCTTTTGCCCGCCCAGCAGCGGAGGTCCAAATGATTTTACAAGGACTTGGCGCTGAAATAGTGCAGGTCTTTGTTGAGAAGGCCATGACTGAAATATCTACTGAACCGTTTCCAGCTACAAGCGGATGCTATTAAATTTGGCGTCGACTAAACTGAGTGATGAATGAGTTGAGAGCGTTACTTTCAGAGGATGAATGTTCAGATAATTAACGCTGTTATTAAATGTGCATTTGTTTTCCTCTCAGGGGGATAAAATGAAGCCTGGAATGGCAAATAGGAATAATAGACATTGTGGGTTCCAGGAAGGATTTTCTACCGCAGATTAAACGCAGAACAAAAAAAATCTTCTATAAAGAAAGGAGAGGGAGTCAATCAAACGGCAGATCTGAAGATCCTGAAGACCTAGCTTAATGAGCATCAAGCGAAGATTAATATATCCTAAACTGTAACTGCCCGATCAGGACTGTGTGGTGTGTGCAGTGTTGTAATTACCTCTTGTGGTGTTGAAGAGAGGAGACCACTCTGGATATGATAATAGTTTATTGAGCTCCGGTTCCAGAATGCAGTCCTGAGCAGTCCAGAATTCAGTCCAGAGCTGTCCAGAGCTGTCGCAAATGCAGTCCAGAATGCAGTCCTGAGCAGTCCCGAATTCAGTCCAGAGCTGTCCAGAGCTGTCGCAAATGCAGTCCAGAATGCAGTCCTGAGCAGTCCCGAATTCAGTCCAGAATGCAGTCCTGAGTAGTCCCGAATTCAGTCCAGAATGCAGTCCTGAGCAGTTCAGAATTCAGTCCAGAGCAGTCCAGAATGCAGTCCTGAGCAGTCCTGAATTCAGTCCTGAGCAGTCCAGAATGCAGTCCTGAGCAGTCCTGAATTCAGTCCTGAGCAGTCCAGAATGCAGTCCAGAATGCAGTCCTGAGTAGTCCCGAATTCAGTCCAGAGCTGTCCCTAATTCAGTCCAGAATGCAGTCCTGAGCAGTTCAGAATTCAGTCCTGAGCAGTCCAGAATGCAGTCCAGAATGCAGTCCTGAGCAGTCCTGAATGCAGTCCAGAATGCAGTCCTGAGCAGTCCTGAATTCAGTCCTGAGCAGTCCAGAATGCAGTCCTGAGCAGTCCAGAATGCAGTCCAGAATGCAGTGCTGAGCAGTCCAGAATACAGTCCAGAATGCAGTTCTGAGTCATCCAGAGCAGTCCAGAATGCAGTCCTGAGTCATCAAGAGCAGTCCAGAATGCAGTCCTGAGCAGTCCAGAATATAGTCCAGAATGCAGTCCTGAGTCATCCAGAGCAGTCCAGAATGCAGTCTTGAGCAGTCCAGAGTAGTCCAGAACAGTCCTGAATTCTGTCCAAAGCAGTCCAGAGTAGTCCCAAATGCAGTCCACAATGTAGTTCAGAATGCAGTCCTGAGCAGTCCATAGAAGTCCAGAGCAGTCTTAAATTCAGTCCAGAGCAGTCCCATATGCAGTGCAAAATGCAGTCCTATGTAGTCCAGAATGTAGTCCAGAATGCAGTCCCGAATTCAGTCCAGAATGTAGTCCAGAATGCAGTCCCGAATTCAGTCCAGAATGTAGTCCAGAATGCAGTTCCGAATTCAGTCCAGAATGTAGTCCAGAATGCAGTCCAGAATGCAGTCCCATATGCAGTCCAGAGTAGTCCAGAGTAGTCCAGAATGCAATCCCAGAGGGTAACAAATAGTCACGAAGCTCTTGGTATCAGTATGTGTCACAAATAGTAGAAACCAACAACAACGTATAAAGACATAGGTAGAACTAGCAGAAGCCAAGAGAACATTGAACAAGTTTACTACAGCAGTGGTTGGCAGCGGTGTAGGCACGGCAGTAGTGGTGTGGGCTTCTCAATGCTTTTATTCTCTGGCAGGACTTTTTAAACGAGCCACACCCAGCAATATTATTTGATAATCCAAGTTGTGTGATGGTAAACTGAGCCATAACTAGCCCCAAAGGATTTTTCTTAGAGAGCTTGAAGTGCAGTGTGTACACCAGCGACGCAAAACATTATAACCGGTTGCCTAATGAGCTGTTGGTCAGCTCCAACCTACTGGGACACCAAGACGTTAGCAGCAGACGTGTAAAGTCCTGTAGGTTGTGAGGTGGAGCCTGACTTTTGTTCCAGCCCATCCCACAGATGCTCGATTGAGATCTGGGAAATTTAGGAGGCACCTTGAACTCTTGTTCCTTAATATGCCTCAGACCATTCCCAAGCCATGTGCTCAGTGTGGTAGGGTGCACTATCCTGCTGAAAGGGATCATGGCCATTGGGGAACACCATTGCCATGTGTACCTGGCCTGCAGTGATGTGTCCACTAGCATTCCTTCCTCCATCACTTCCCCATGTAAACGATGACGCAAACCCGCCTATCCATGTGATTTAGAAGAACCAGTCAGCCTTCTTCTACTGCTCCAAGATCCAGTTCCGACGCTCCTTTGTAGCTCCATTGCTTTTGATAAGAATCCGCACGGGCTCTATGACAGGTCTCCGGCTATGCAGCACTACACACAGCAGGGGGCGATGCACTTCCCTCATGGCATTGATGCATCAGTAAGCCTGGCTGGTTTATCCCTTCTCTGACCACTGCCAGTAGGTACTCACCACAAACCCTCCACCTTCAGAGATGCTCCGACCCAGTCGTCCAGGGATAACGATTTGTTGTGGCTGTTTGGTCAGTCAGGTACAGAGATAAGATGTCACAGGTGCGGTCAAGCGTGAAACTATGAATGTGTGTTCACCATGTAAATAATGAATCATCCCTGTGTTTCTTTCCGGTGCTGTTGTAGTCCCTGCTGTATAAGAAGGTGCATGAGGCGCAGTTCCGCAGTCACCTGGCCAATGAGATGATGATGTACCACATGAAGGTGTCCGAGGAGGAGGTGACCAAACTGCTGACCACTGGGATCGAGTCCGTGGAGAAGATTTACCCAAGTTTTGCTGAGTTCACCTACACACCACGCTCTCTGCCAGACGACAGCACACCGATGGTCAGTCTGAGTGTGTTTGGAGTCATGTATTTGGGTTGTTGTAGGCACCAAAGGTCCCCAGATTGATAGGAAAACCAGAAACAGTGTTGCAGCTGTGTTGACGTTTTAATCAACTGGTGCCTTAAAACACATATACACTGACGTGGCAAACGCCATGGGATACCAGTACGTAAACGAACACCGCAGTGGTGTTACCTCAGGGTAGGCTTCATCTGTGGTGCAGACCCCATGGAACCATGGACCCCAGTTGTCAATAAGGCACTGTGCAGTGAGTTCTGATGGCATGGGTTAGATCCACCGGTCCAGCTAAACACGTCTTTGACCGGTGCTCCTACGTTTCACTGTTTGGTGACTGTTTGCAGCCCTTCATGGACTTCATGCCCCAACCCACCCCACAGTGATGGGATATCCCACCAGGATTATGCACTGTAGCATCAGGCCCAGGTTGTCCAGGAGCATTCTGGAGAGTTCTGACAAATGGTGTGTCCCGCACATTCGCCCGACATGAGCCCAGTTAAGACATTCCGCTATCATGCCTCATTCAGATTCCAATAATTCCTGTCTCCCTGCCATGAGCATGCTGGCCAGTGTTCAGCCTCACTCACAAGATACACCTCACAGCCTACACAGGTGTGGGAGTTCCCAAGCCGCCCCCTGAGGTAACACCATTTCATATAACATCAGTTTACACCCTGATATCACATGACTGTTGGTACGTCAGTGCAGTATTCTGTAGCATAGCAAGAACCCTTAGCAGTTTGACAGAACTCACAATTATGACTCTACAATTCCCAGCATGCATTGCACAAGTACACCAAGCAGCCATTGGTAATCTTTTGGTAATCCTTCTATCCTTCTCTCTCACTGACTGTATTTATAGTGCGTACTCAGCATGTTTGAAGATATGGGCTTCATAAACACCTACAAGATTGACCTGCACACTCTGGCCAGGTAATTCACCCTCTCCTTTTTTTTTTACTATCACGGTTTTCATCAAAAAGCTTGACACTGATTCCCCACCAAAGTATCCAAATATGTCACTTTATAAAGGATTTCAGTCCTAAAGAGAGTTAAAATATTGATTAAGTTGAGGTATGGTGCCACCAAGATGGTCTAGGCCAGCCTGGGGGGCCACTTGGTTGCAGTATCCCATTGCTCAAGCTGCCAATCCAGAAAGCCCCTATAGCTACAACATAGGGCACCTCAAGTGAAAGCCTCATAGCTCCAGAGTAGCTTCACTCAAGTGATAGGCCTGGGAAGTCTTAGCTGGGGTGTAGTGTCCCTCCGGTGGCCCACCCAGAAAGTCTTGTAGCTGCAGTGTAGCACTGCTCAAGCAGCCAACCCAGAAAGCGTTCTGCCATAGCTGCAATGTAGGGTGCCTCAAGCGGGTCAAGTAAAAGCCTCATAGCCAGCTGGACAAACCATGAAATAGCTGTGTGAGGTGGCTCAAGCTGCCGACGCAAGAAGACTTGAGGTAGCTGGGGTATAGTGTCGCTCAGGTGGCCCAGAGGAAGCTACTTTGGGACTTCCATACTTTGGGAATTCCTGTGGTGTCAACCACTCTTGACTGTGGGTAGCCCACATTTGTATTGTAGTGCCAAGAGGGCAGCCTTTTAGCTTCAATGTAGCTTCACTTGAGCAGCCAACCCAGGAAGTCTTGTATCTGTGGTGTAGCTTTGCTCAAGCAGGCAGTCTAGATATCCTTGTAGCTGTGGTGTAGCCATGTCTGGGCAGCCAGCCTGGGAAGCCTTGTAGCTGTGGTGTAGCAATGCCTGGGCAGCCAGCCTGGGAAGCCTTGTAGCTGTGGTGTAGCAATGCCTGGGCAGCCAGCCTGGGAAGCCTTGTAGCTGTGGTGTAGCAATGCCTGGGCGGCCAGCTTGGGAAGCCTTGTAGCTGTGGTACACTATCTTTAGGTGTTGCTTCAGCAACTAAGCAAGCCTCTTAGCTGCAGTGAAAAGCGGACAGCCCTGGGAGCCTCGTAGATGCAGTGTAGTGTCGCTCAAGCAGCCAGCCCATAAAACTAGCTTGGGAGTAGCGTCACTCAGGTGGCTGGATATGGACGGTTGAGACAAGTTGAGTCCGATCCGTTCTGTGGATCAGGAAAAAGTATCATTGCCCTTCTTCCGGTTTTTCCAGCCGGTGTACTTTACCACCACCTTCTCCTCTTTTGAAATGTTTATCAGACTGGGTGTTCCTCGGGTAATCACGACAGCGTGTTCTCTTTAAACATTAATGATTTCCTTCCTGGCCCTCATCCCTCCTTTCTCACTCTCTCCCTCTTCTCCATTTCTCTAAACCCTCCACCTCGCTGCCGGTCAGATCAGCGGTCAGCCTGAGTGAAGGCGCTCTCCGGCCTTATTTATTAATGACATGTCGTTACCTGGCAACTGCTTGTAGGTCGTTGTACCTCATAGTCCGCCTTCAGAGGGCGTGGTGTTCTCATAGCCACAAACACTTAGCCTCATGGAGCCGGAGTGGAGTTAGTCATTTCAATAATTGAGCAGGTTTCATTGCCTCCCCCTGGAGAACTCCTGCGGGACACATGCAGAGGCAAGACATGGACCGGAAAGGGGCTGAGGGCCAGATGTAGGCAGCACAAGACCGGGCTGCCTCACTATGCACCATAGATGTGACTTAGTAGACATGTACTCATAACTCAAACCACACACTGGTAATCACACTTACTGAACATTGAGCATCAAGTGGCCGGCCCAAGAAGTCATGTATCTACATTGCCGCATCCCAAGAGGCCTCATAGCTGTGGTGTAGTGTTGCTCAAATGGCTTAGGAAGCCTTGTGGCTGCAGGTACCATCGCTTCAATGGTTTCCCAAGGAATCCATGTTGCTATGGCTCTTTGGGAATTCCTGTGGTATCAATCAATCCTGACTGTGGCCAACCCTGAAAGCCACAGAGAAGCAATCACTTGAGTAGCCGATCTGGGACGCCTTGCATCTGTTTGTGTGGCACTCCTCAAATGGCTTGGGAAGCCTCGTGGTAGCAGGTACCATGGCTTAAATGGCTTCCAAGGATGGCATGTTGCTACAGCTCTTTGGTAATCTCTGTGGCACAACCAGTCCTGACTGTAGGTAGCCCAGGAAGCCATGGAGGAGTCGAGTAGTGTAGTGCCAATCCAGGTAGCCTTGTAGTAACAGTGTAGCGTCACTTGTGCAGACAGTCTAGTAAGCTTTGTATCTGTGGTCTAGTATCAGCATGGCTTAAGCAGGTAGCCTAGAAAGCCTCAAAGTGTTGGGGCAGCATTGCTTGGGTGGCCAGCCCGGGGAGCCTCATAGTTCCAGTGTAGCATCAGCATAACTACGACGCTTTGGGAATCCCTGTGGTGTCTTTGCAGCTGGTGTAGCCACTGAGACTGGCTGGTTACCTTTGTAGCTTATCATACTCCTTATCTGAGTCATGATGATTTGAAGGCACCACAGGTATATGGTTGCGATAGCTTATTCTAGTTCCCTAGCATCTGGTATCCTAGCATCTGCCTAAAACATCCAAGCATCGACGTTCTTCCCACCTTACATTATCACGAGGGTCTTTTATTGAGAAATACTCCCCCCAGAAACTAGAGCTGTAGGACGTTGGCGGTGATGGTTCCGTTATCGTTCAGGCTGTAATGATGATATGCTGACCTGCATGTGTGTTTCTTTAGATTTTGTCTGATGGTGAAGAAGGGCTACAGGGACCCACCCTACCACAATTGGATGCATGCGTTCTCCGTTTCACATTTCTGCTACCTGCTCTACAAGAACCTGGAGCTTTCCAACTACCTCGAGTAGGAGCATTTCTTAAAGCTTGAAAAAACCTCTAATACAGGATTCACTGCTTGGACGTACCTCTGTAATCCGCCTCTTCCTCTGCAGGGACATCGAGATTTTAGCTCTCTTTGTATCCTGCATGTGCCATGATCTGGACCACCGAGGAACAAACAACTCTTTCCAGGTGGCTTCGGTAAGTACAGCCGTTTATGGGATCTGCTCCTGTAGCCTCAGAAGGCCAGACATGATCTCGTGAGGAGAATGCACATATGGAGACAACCATCTGATGGAGACCCCACTTCTGAAACTAATCCCAGATTCCAAATCCTGGAGTTTCTCTTTTAGAGGGTTAAGTTGCTAAAGGTAAAGTTGGGATTTCCACACAGCTGCATGCTCAAATAGAGTTAGAGCTTTAAGGACCGTGGGCTACTGATGACCTTCTTGTCCATCTGACAATAAGGATGAGCTTGTCCCTACTTTGGCCTCCACCTTTAGAAGGCATTTAACTTCACCTTCAGTTTGTTCCCTCTATAAGGGCCTACATTCCCACCAATATTTAGCCCAATATCTCTGATAGTTGACCCCGATGGTCCCATCGTGAGATCATGTCTGGCCCTACAAGACTGCTACCTATCTAGTTCAGTGTTTTACCCATGGTCCTGAAGACACCCTGTCTCGCACATCTTGGTGCTTTCCCTGCTCTCAACACACCTGATTCACCTTATCAGCTCATTAAGAAGCCCTTTCAGAGTTTCAGGGCGTCCATTAAGATGTACAGGACATGGTGCCTTTAAGACCAGGGTTGAGATACACTGATCTAGAGCACTTTTGCAGAGATGGTCCAATCAGTTCTCCTCTGACCTCTATTGTTGTCAATCAGGCAAGACATGCTGGGAGGCTGATGTACTGAACCAGCCCCCCATCTTGCTACTCTGAGCAGCTGCCAGTTAGGTAGCGCTGGCATGGCCCCAGACCTGCTTACGTTGTTCCTGAGATTGTATGACACACTGTTATCTACAAACACGGACAGATGTATGTCATGTAGCGTGTTTGTCCAGCTTGGAGTCTGAATATTATAATGACTTGTTAGCTATATTAGCATCATAGCTACCGAAGTAGCAAATTTAAGACCCCTCCACTTTAATGGTGGTCTTGCCTATTCTCTAATAACAAGGTCGCATGTATGAAAATGTTTTTTTGCTTGTTTGTTTTTCAGCAATCTGTTCTGGCAGCCCTTTACAGTTCAGAAGGATCTGTTATGGAGGTAAACACATACACATGCTCATATATAAACTAAGATCAATGACAGAGCGGGGTCAGCGGATGCTGAGGGACATAGTGCACAGAGGTCACCAACTTTCTGCAGTACTTGTCTGACTTCATTGTGCCAAGTGTAAAGTTTGCTGGAGGGGGGGTTATGGTGAGGGGTTGGTGTTTAGGAGTTGGGCTCGGACCCTAGTGAGAGGAACTCTTAATGCTTCAGCAGATCAAGAGACCGTGGACCATTTCATGCTCCCAACTTTGTGGAACAGTTTGGGGACAGCCCCTTCCTGTTCCAACATGACTGCACACCAGTGCACAAAGCAAGCTCCATAAAGACGTGGAGGAGTGAGTTTGGTGTGGAGGAAGTGGACTGGCCTGCACAGAGTCCTGACCTCAACCTGACAGAACACCTTTGGGATGGATTAGAGTGGAGACTGAGAGCCAGGCCTTCTCGTCCAACATCTGACCTCACAAATGTGCTTCTGGAAGAATGGTCAGGAATTCCCATTAACATATTCCTAAACCTTGTGGAAAGCCTTCCCAGAAGAGTTATAGCTGTTGTAGCTGTAAAGGGTGGAGCATCATATTAAACCCTATGGATTACGAATGGGATGTCAATCAGGTTCATATGTATGTTCATATCTCCGTGAATATGATCGCAGTTTCAACTATTTCTCAAGCCAAACTTTCAAGCTTTTGACAGACATTTGTGGGTAATGTTTATTGAGATGATATATATCGTCGCTGTCCAATGGAAAACATGTATCTCCATTTTTGTCCATTTTGACTTTTATGCATAATTTGAAAACAGCCACTGCCCTTTACACACTGTGAGATTTGTATGATGACTGAACCAACTGAAATGGCACAGAAGTGCTAGGAAGGGCATCTGGTTCCATTGACTTGCATTAAAATTGAACAAGTTTTTTATCTCCTGTAAAGTTGCCATTTTGGAGATACTTGTTTTTCTTTGGACAGCGATGATGTACACTTGTTCTCTTGTTTTGGAACCATGTTCCATGTATAAAAACCACCTCTATGGAATTTCTGCTAGCACACCTATGGAATTTTCAATATTATATTATGATTATAAATTCTTTTGGCCATTCTAGATTAAACATGGACATTTGATGCTTCGAAATGACAACACTACACTACACACATCTTCCTGTCTGATAAGAGAATTATCTATCAAAGTCAATAGCATCAGAGCACTGTCCTGCTGCCCCAGCATGATGTAATCTAGCAGTAATTTGCTCTAGTTGTGGTTGGTGTAGCTCTGTGGATAACACCACTGCCCACCAGAGAGCCACCACCACATGTGGGAGACTGGGGTTCGAATCCCAGTCTGGGTGACTATGCTGTGCTACACCAATAAGAGTCCTTGGGCAAGACTCCTAACACTACACTGGCCTACCTGTAATATGATTAACCTTGTAAGTCGCTCTGGATAAGAGCGTCAGCTAAATGCCGTAAATGTAAATGTAGTATAAGAACATCCAGACAGTTATGTATAAACACAGGTTTTAAAAGTACGTCCTGCTCAATCCTGATTTTTTTTTATTTTTTGGCAGCCGTACTAGCAGCGATTCCAGACCTTTACTGTACCAAGTGTATGTGGAATGTTTGACGTAAGCTTGCTATAGAGAGAAAGGACAGCAGTATATATTGACCTTAGCTCTGAGCTGCAGTCTAGTCAGGCTGTTTGTGGTCTAGCCAGGACTCCGTTCAAACATCTTGCGATTGTACGTTTAGGAACAGATACACATTCCACTTTGATGATGCTGAAGTTGGCCTCTTATTCATATTCCTAATTCCACCGTAACTACTGCCAGACTGTAACTGCCTCATCATTTAAGATGGAATGGGAATTCCGAATAAGAACCCGACAGAGAAACCTTGTTTCATCTTGCGCCTGGGAACACAACCCCACCCCAGCCGAGGAGCTTTGGATTCGGCATTTCAGAATGCTGTGCACGATGATCGGACCATCTGCCAGGCCGGTCGTTTAGAGCCACTGGCCACCTGCGCCGACTGATAAGAGAATTGCCCCTGCATTATACAGATGGTCAAACGTGCGGAGTGCAGGGTCGTGGATGAGACTCCACCAATTCACCACAGTTCAATGTGTATATGATGTATGTCGAGCATTAAGGCCCCTTTCCATTTTGGCTTTAGTGACATTCCAGAGCAACAGTGATCACTTTTCCACCTCTCCCTAGTGCTCTTTTTGGGATATTTGGTTTTTGGAATTTCCACAAATTTGCCAATCATAGGCTTTTTTCAGAAATTCCCAAAAGGCTAGTGGATGGAAAACCTGTCAAAACTTCCTGAATGCTTAGAGAAACGTTTCCCCAAAATTGGTCCCATTGTAGATCAAAACCATGACTCAATTCCACTGCTCAGGATCATCGTCTCGGTTTATCTGATGTCCAGCTCCTGACGTGGTCCAGCGTAGAAACCACAGAAACATCTTCCAGATGAACTCAACAATGAACACTGACTACAGTACACGCAGAAAACCACATGATCAGCATGATGAGTCCCAAGGAAGACGGAGGGAAGGAACGCTGCTATGCTATACATTAGCTATGCCTACTTATATGGTACACCTTAATAATACACTCATTGTCATAAGAACAGCTGTACCCAGAAGGAATCAATCAACAGAAATGAAATTTGGTGTGTAGGTTTGACATCATGAGACAACTCCCCAGCCACGATTACAGACCTCCAGCGAGCAGTGGTGTCCTCCATGAGTCATCCTGTTAGTGCAGCACCATTGGCAGACGGCTGCACCACGCAGGACTACATGCACACAGACCGTTACCACGACTGTCCTTAACACCACGTCACCGTCACCAAAGACTGCAGTGGTGTCGTACCAGACTGTCATGGAGTGACTCAGAATGGCAGCGGGTCATCTTCAGTGAAGAGTCCCGCTTTAGTCTTGGTGGAGACGACCAACGAACCTGGGGGCAGATATTCTGTTGGTGATGAGAGTTCATTAAACACAGTATATGAAGACAGCACACTTCCAGTGCAGAACCCAGTGCCTGGGTAAAATCCTGCCTGCTGAGGTTCCTCCATGTGGCAGTTAAATGAAGGCAGTGTGGATGTATCCTTCACTACCTACACATCCCATAATACTCCGTGTCAGCACCGATAGGAAAAACAGCAGATACCGTGAGCAGTGAGACAGTGGACATCACTCCTCTCGAAGTCACAGGCTTATTGGACAGCACAGGCAGCAAGGTTTCTGTTCCAGACACAGCCGCTGCATCATTACGTCATTAGGAACAAATGGAGCTTCACGACTTCAGCATCGGGAGGTTTAGTATAACACACCTGGCTGCAATCTTCAGAAGCTCTTAAACAGCTTTATTTGTTGAATCAGGTGTGGTGGATCAGGCTGCAGGAGAAGGATTAGACACCCTGAAATTACCATGGCATATCCAGATTAACCGTGTGGGAAAGAGCAATCATGGAAATGGACTGCAGGTGCACGAACGATTTGACAGACCATGTAGGACACTCTGTAGGCGTACAGCTCCAGACTGCGGCCCATCTGTTTCTCTGTATACTGTATTACCCTGTTCTTCAATGGTCAGGACCCCCACAGGACCACCACAGAGAAGGTACTATGTGGGTGGTGGATCATTCTCAGCACTGCAGCGACACTGACGCGGTGCTGGTGTGTTAGTGTGTGTGGTGCTGGTGTGAGTGGGTCAGACACAGCAGTGTGTCCACTCACTGTCCACTCTATTAGACACTCCTACCTTGCTGGTCCACCTTGTAGATGGACAGTCAGAGACGATAGCTCATCTGCTGCTGCACAGTGCAGTGTTGGTCATCCTCTAGTCCTTCATCAGTGGACACAGGACACTGCCCATACGACGCTGGCCACAGTAAACTGCCCACAGGACGCTGCTGGCTGGGTAGTTTTGGTTGGTGGACGATTCTCAGTGAGGTGTCCAGCAGCACTGCTGTGTCTGATCCACTCACACCAGCACCACACACACTAACACCCCACCACCATGTCAGTGTCACTGCAGTGCTAAGAATGATCCACCACGGCCTAAGGACTGGTATAATGTTCAGCCCCAGTCTAATCAGTGTGTTGGTTCACTGGTGCCCTGACTGATGTGAGCCCATTGCAGCAACTCATTCACTGAACTCTGCTGACCCCTAGTGGCCTTTCTTGCACATGCTCTCATTCTCACTTATGGAATTATGGTGTTTGTGTATAACTGTGGGTTTGTGTGTTTCAGCGGCATCACTTTGCTCAGGCCATCGCCATCCTTAACACGCAGGGCTGCAACATCTTTGAGAAATTCTCCAGGAAGGTATGATGCTCATGAACACACGCTCTAAATGCACATCAGCACAGTTACAGAGGATTATCAGCTCCTAGCTGCATGAGCTCAACTCAACACGAACATCTGAAATCATACAGGATGTATAATGTAGAAAACTCCTCTGAGCTGACGGTCATGTCTGCTAACACACCTACAGGGTTAGGGTTAGCTTCGAAATGACAGTGACATGTCCTGACTGTGTGTTCCTGGCACTGAGATGCCGTCTGGCCAGGTTCCTCCTGGTGTAGCCCAGCGTTTGGTGAATGTTATGCGTGTTAATGTGAGTTCGGCAGGAAACTGGTCTGTGTTGACGGAGTTGGCTTCTTATCTGGTGCTGTAGTTACATTCTAGAACCATTTAAGCTGAAACCCAACTTCAGCCTTGGTTCACCATGCATCCAGGAACACAAACCCACCAGTCAGTTGTGGGAGTTCATTGTGCAGGGCCATATTTCAGACGAGCCTTTGATTATTTATGAATATTTATTAAATGTGTTTTGCATGATATTTGCATAAAATATCTGATAGTTTTACTAGTTTCAAGGTTTAATTAGCTAAAGACCTAAAGACAAGTAGCTTTACTCCTACAGTTACTCCTAAAAGTACTCCTTCATTACTCCTAAATACAAAATACTCAATTACTTGATATTTATTCCTGAAAGTATTCCTGAATTACTCCAAAATACATAATACTCCTGAATTACTTGGAAATTATTAATAATAATAATTCAAAATTACTCCAAATAACTCACAAATACACAGACGTAGTCTTGCTATATTTGTGAGGACGTCCATGGGGCTGGACTGATTTTTATCAATCAATCAATCAATCAATCAATCAATGTTTATTTGTATAGCGCTTTTTACAACCAACGTTGTCTCAAAGCAGCTTCACAGAAAATCACAAGAAAAGTTTGTTATAGAAAAGAAAAGAAAAAAAAACAAAAAACACAAAGTTAATGTACAGACATTTGAGGGTGGGGGGTGGGGGAAAACCGGGTCCAAGCCCCCCTTGAGCAAGCCAGAGGCAACAGTGGCGAGGAAAACTCCCGTTAGTAAGGAAGAAACCTCGAGAGGAACCAGGCTCAAGGGCGGAACCCAACCTCCTCAGGTCGAACCCGGATGACACGAGAAAGACAGAACTAACGTTAGAAGAACATCTATTAGATCCAGTCTGATTAATCCAGTCTGATTAGATCCAGTCTGATTAGTCCAGGACGGAGTAACTGCAAGATGAAGCCGACCCGTAGATAGAGTTCATGATCAGAGCCAGACGCTGGTTTTTATATGGCTGTAGATTATAATACTACACCTCCACCTAACTCTAACCCTACCTGTGACCGGCCCTATTAGATTTTCCACAAGGAGTAAAAACGACACCTGTAAAGACCAAACACGGTAAAGTTCACACAGCAGTGATTTATACACATTGGGACAAAACCCTGCATGTGCAGTACTGTATGACGTACAGTAATTCAGTAACTCCAGCTGCTCACGTCATACATCTATATCCTATACATCCACACGTCATATACATCACCTCATATATTTAATGATGACTGGATCGTTAGAGGTGGTCCAGAAAAACTGGCTCCAGTAAATCCCATTCGGTCCCCATGTTTTCCCTCTCCTGTGAAGTTACCGGTGTATAGATACGGGGTTTTATCCCGGCGATACGTACGTGTTGCTCTGGTTCATACAGCTGGTGTATTCTTGGTATGGTGGAGCCTCCAGAGGGAGCCAGCTTGCAGCTCAATGATTTATCCATCGTTCTCCTGTGATCAGTGTCCAGCGTGGTCTACTGAGGGTCTTGCGGTAAAAGCCATTGGAAGCTGTATTTAAAACCAGAGCGCTACAAGACTTAGACCTAGACTAAACTCTAGTCAGTTATTCAATATACAACAAGTGTATGCAGAACGAAATTTAGTTTTACAGTATTAAAATATAAAATATATGAAATACAGAAGCAGGAAATGTAAATATATATATATATATATATATATATAATCAGAGTGCATCAACTCAGTTCAACTTCAGGGATATTGACCTGGTCAGTTAAGTAGTAGGGGGGGGGGGGCGTTAATCAGTTTCAGCTGCTTTGGTGTTAATGAAATCAACAACAGGTGCAGTAGACGAGCAACAATGAGACACCCCCCAAAACAGGAATGGTTTAAATAGACGAGGTCATTGACATTTTGTCCCCCCTCATCTTTTCCCACTGATTCTTCACTAGTTCTGCAGTTGACTTGGGTCAGCGTCACTACTAGTACCATGGTGCGGTACCTGGACCCTACAGCAGTTGCACAGGTAGTCCAACTACTGAAGGATGGCACATCAATATGTGCCATTGCCTCAAGGTTTGCTGTGTCTCCCAGCACAGTCTTAAGAGTACGGTTGAGATTCCAGGAGACAGGCAGTTACTCTAGGAGAACTAGGCTAGGCTGGACAAGGCTGTAGAAGGTCCTTAACCCCTCAGCAGGACCGGTATCTGCTCCTTTGTGCAAGGAGGAACAGGATGAGCACTGCCAGAGCCCTACTGCTGTGAATGTGTCTGACCAAACAATCAGAAACAGGCCTCATGAGGGTGGCCTGAGGGCCCGACGTCCAGTAGTGGGCCCTGTGCTCACTGGCCAGCACCGTAGAGCTCGATTGGCGTTTGCCACAGAACACCAGAATTGGCAGATTCGCCACAGGCGCCTTGTGCTTTCCACAGATGAGAGCAGGTTTTACCTGGGCACATGCGACAGACGTGGCAGGCTCTGGAGATGCCGTGGAGAATGTTATGCCGCCTGCAACATCATTCAGCATGACTGGTTTGGTGGTGGGTCAGTGATGGTCTGGGGAGGCATATCCCTGGAAGGACGCACAGACCTCTACAGGCTAGACAACGGCACCCTGGATGCTATTAGGTATCAGGATGAAATCCTCTGACCCCTTGTCAGACCCTACGCTAGTGCAGTGGGTCCTGGGTTCCTCCTGGTGCACAACAATGCCCGGCCTCATGTGGCGAGAGTATGCAGGCAGTTCTTGGATATATAGCATATACAAAATATACAGCAGCAAATGAGCAATATATATACAGAGTCAAACTAGGAAACAGCATTACAGGAAATAAACGAACGACCTTATGAACACGTGAGCACAGACAGCCCTACCGTAAGAAGACGTGATTCCGGATCTGGGCCGGTCACAGCTCAGTGTATGTAGTATATACAGTGCATGTGTGTTAAATGAATGTGTGTCGGTCTGGTGCGTATCTCAGAGACCACGCCTTTACTCTAGTGTGTTTCCTTTGATTGGCAGGACTATCAGAGGATGCTGGACCTGATGAGGGACATCATTCTGGCCACTGATCTGGCCCACCATCTCCGCATCTTCAGAGACCTGCAGAAGATGGCAGAGGGTAAAGAGCGAGAGCGGCATCCATGTGCATCCACCAGCTGCTTTATAACCTGCTAGAGTACAGTTAGAGATGGAGCCCATCTGTGGTGCACAGCTTGTGTTAGCCATCCGCTAGTCCGTCAGTGGTCAGTTTCCTCAGAGCTGCTATTGGCTGTTGGCCCCAAACAGAAGCATTTATTCAGCGGCGAAATACAGAGAAGCTACAACAACTACATCCAGTAACCCTCCTCAGTGTTTAGTGCGTCCACTCCCTGGCTTGGCAACAATGTCCAGAAGGCTCACTTTCAGCTCAGTCTTAAGTCAGTCTTAGAAGCTGGTTCAGCATCTCCTCTCACCATCCAGATAACCCCAAACACACTTGGTGGTGTTGAGGTTCTGGACTCTGGGGTGGTCAGTCTATTGTTCTGAGAACACAAACAGCTTCTGTGTTGTGAATGTAGTGGAGAGTGGAGCTGGATGTTCTCAGATCTAAAACCGGAGTGGAGTTGGATGTTCTCAGATCTGAGGTCAGAGTAGAGCTGGATGTTCTCAGATCTGAGGCCAGAGTGGAGCTGGATGTTCTCAGATCTGAGGCCAGAGTGGAGCTGGATGTTCTCAGATCTGAGGTCAGAGAGGAGCTGGATGTTCTCAGATCTGAGGCCAGAGTGGAGCTGGATGTTCTCAGATCTGAGGTCAGAGAGGAGCTGGATGTTCTCAGATCTGAGGTCAGAGAGGAGCTGGATGTTCTCAGATCTGAGGCCAGAGTAGAGCTGGATGTTCTCAGATCTGAGGCCAGAGTGGAGCTGGATGTTCTCAGATCTGAGGCCAGAGTAGAGCTGGATGTTCTCAGATCTGAGGTCAGAGAGGAGCTGGATGTTCTTAGATCTGAGGTCAGAGAGGAGCTGGATGTTCTCAGATCTGAGGCCAGAGTAGAGCTGGATGTTCTCAGATCTGAGGCCAGAGTAGAGCTGGATGTTCTCAGATCTGAGGCCAGAGTAGAGCTGGATGTTCTCAGATCTGAGGCCAGAGTGGAGCTGGATGTTCTCAGATCTGAGGCCAAAGAGGAGCTGGATGTTCTTAGATCTGAGGTCAGAGAGGAGCTGGATGTTCTCAGATCTGAGGCCAGAGTAGAGCTGGATGTTCTCAGATCTGAGGTCAGAGAGGAGCTGGATGTTCTCAGATCTGAGGCCAGAGTAGAGCTGGATGTTCTCAGATCTGAGGTCAGAGAGGAGCTGGATGTTCTCAGATCTGAGGCCAGAGTAGAGCTGGATGTTCTCAGATCTGAGGCCAGAGTGGAGCTGGATGTTCTCAGATCTGAGGTCAGAGTGGAGCTGGATGTTCTCAGATCTGAGGTCAGAGAGGAGCTGGATGTTCTCAGATCTGAGGCCAGAGTAATGCTGGATGTTCTGAGAACTGAGGCCAGAGTGGAGCTGGATGTTCTCAGATCTGAGGCCAGAGAGGAGCTGGATGTTCTCAGACCTGAGGCCAGAGTGGAGCTGGATGTTCTCAGATCTGAGCAGAGTGGAGCTGGATGTTCTCAGATCTGAGGCCAGAGTGGAGCTGGATGTTCTCAGATCTGAGGCCAGAGTAATGCTGGATGTTCTCAGATCTGAGGCCAGAGTGGAGCTGGATGTTCTCAGATCTGAGGCCAGAGTGGAGCTGGATGTTCCGAGATCTGAGGCCAGAGTGGAGCTGGATGTTCTCAGATCTGAGGCCAGAGTGGAGCTGGATGTTCCGAGATCTGAGGTCAGAGAGGAGCTGGATGTTCTCAGATCTGAGGCCAGAGTGGAGCTGGATGTTCTCAGACCTGAGGCCAGAGTGGAGCTGGATGTTCTCAGATCTGAGGCCAGAGTAATGCTGGATGTTCTGAGAACTGAGGCCAGAGTGGAGCTGGATGTTCTCAGATCTGAGGCCAGAGTGGAGCTGGATGTTCTCAGATCTGAGGTCAGAGAGGAGCTGGATGTTCTGAGAACTGAGGCCAGAGTGGAGCTGGATGTTCTCAGACCTGAGGCCAGAGTGGAGCTGGATGATCTCAGACCTGAGGCCAGAGTGGAACTGGATGTTCTCAGATCTGAGGTCAGAGTGTAGTGGATGTTCTCCTCTCTCTCAAGTGCTGTTTATTTGATGGGGACTTTGTTGGTGGGTCTACCAGGGCTTCCAAGTCATTGATAGGAGTCATGTTTTCACTGTAGCTTTTAATCTGTTTTTGAACTCCAGTTTTAGATAAATTCCAGTTTTATTGAAGGGGATTATTACATAGCTGATCTAATCTCCACGGAGACTTGTTTTTATGTCTGTGTTGACTGGAGGTCTAGTAAAGGACTGCTGCACAGTGTCTTTATGCACTTTTCATTAAACGCTCACCTATATAGAGCTCCTCCTCTCTCTTAAATCTCTGCAGTTGGGTATAATCCCAGAAGCCGGACACACCACAGTCTACTCTTGTGCCTGTTGATGACCTCCTGTGACCTCTCAGATCAGACCAAGGGCTGGAAGACCACCAGAAAGATTGCTGTGAGTGACTTTGGCCTTACACTATGGTATTGGGGTGGGTGGGTCTTGTGTTGGCTCACTAAATCTCTCACCATAGTGGTGCAACAGAATGTTTGGTTTAACGGTTCCTCTTCTGGAGATCTTTGGGGCTCCTGGGATCCTACACTTCTCCTTTTTTGTTTTCAGCATGTTTCTATACTAAGTGTCTTTGAATTTCCTTCCAGAAATTAGATTTTGAGCATCCATCCAGGGCAACCAAAAGGGTAATTTGGGGTCCTGGCCACTGCCCCCTGCCCCAGGGCCTCTAGTTTTTACAGTTTGGTTGCAGGACAGCTGGACAACACCAAGTTGGTCATGTTTGCTGTAAATACTAAATTTGAATTAGGCATGCATGACGTAGACATACCATATTTCTATGTCTACCAATGCATTAAAATGTGTCTGGATGGTAACCAGATTCAAAATTGGGTCAGCTTTTGGTCAGCTGTGTTGATGTTTGTCAGCTGTTGATGCCTTGGAATGATGTCTGATGACCAGTAGAGTGTCCAATATTAGTAAAGAAGATCAGGGGTCAAAAAAAAATTAGACAGAACCAAAACATGTTCTGCAGTACCCAGTGAATGATGGTGAGTTTATCAATAGCAACAACCTGGAACACCGATCATAGTGGAAGGCTGTAGAACACTTTCAACCATCAAGAAGAACTGGTGAGCAGATGAAGAACCCTCTCCAGGGATGTGATGAGACTGGCATGAAGGAGGAATGCACCACCATGATCACCAGAGGCACTGCTAACCCTCCGAAACAGAAAGGCCGGGTTACGCTACAAACCCATTCAGGCCCTGTGGAGTTCTGGGATGAGGATGGGCATGCTCCGGAATGACAGACAGAGGAATGTGTGGAGAAACAAAGGGACCACTCATGATCCAGACTACCTCATCTGTGAAACATGGTGGGCCTGCCAGTGGAAATGGAACCCAAAACTAGCAATTACTGAAAATGGCTGCATTACACAGCTGGCAGAACATCAGCAGGGAGGATCTCCAGCACCTCTTCACGTCTGTGGATCATGGAGTTAAGAGAGGGATCAATTGCAGACCTGCAGCTAAGTACTCAACATGACAGAGTAGGGCTGCACCTCTGCTCCTAACATTACTTATGTATTTATATCATAACAGCTACTAAATGATTTACCTTAATAATATTTACCTTATTAACTGAACTATTCCTCCTTAGTCTGCCAGGTCTCGCATTGCTGGAGCTCCGCATTAAAGGAAGCTTCTGTCACATAGTGCCTCCTACTGGGCCTGTTTGGTTCAGCCCATGGCTTCTGTCCCTTGCTCCACCCTGGCTTAGCCGACGTCTCCTCTCTTACACACCTGCAGCTGATCTAGGGCTCATTACAAGGCTCCCATATATACCCCTCTGTGTGCTCTACCTGTCTGTCAAGTCTGTGTGGTTCTGACCCGAGTACTCAGCCCGGTTTGTGTTTACTGTCCCAGGTTCTGACCACCTGCTTTTGTATATTGTCTCAGATGCTGCCTGCCTGTGTTTTGACTGCTGCTTTTTTTTATGCTGATTATTGGACTTAATAAAACCACATTCTCAACTTCATCGTCAGGACTATTAATAATCCATACTGAACAATTCTGATGCTAAGTACTTCATAATATATACAAATTTGTTAATGTGCCAATTTAGTCATAGGTATTTAGCACAGTTGAAAATGTATACCGATATATACTAATGTATGCAAATTTATTCATGAGTATGGTAATATATGCAAATTCATTCATAGGTATTTAGTACAGTTGAAATGTATACTAATGTATACTAATTTATTCATGAGTATGGTAATGTATGCAAATTTATTCATAGGTAGTCAGCACAGTTGAAACGCATACTAATGTATACTAATTTATGCAAATTTATTCATAAGTATGGTAATATATGCAAATTTATTCATAGGTAGTCAGCACAGTTTAAATGTATACTGATATATACTAATTTATGCAAATTTATTCATGAGTATGGTAATATATGCAAATTTATTCATAGGTAGTCAGCACAGTTGAAATGTATACCAATGTATACTAATTTATGCAAATTTATTCATGAGTATGGTAATATATGCAAATTTATTCATAGGTAGTCAGCACACAGGTGATATTCATACCAATGTATACATTTTGGCAAATTATACTGAGTATGGTATATATGCAAATTTATTCATAGGGACATTCTGAAAACATACTGATATATACTAATTTATGCAAATTTATTCATGTTGGGGAATAAATATATAACATATAGTGAATAATGATGTATGATGAATGTATGATTAGTAAGTCATAATGTATAATTCGTAGAAGCTGCTGAATAACTCCCACTACAAATACTCTCTCTCTACAAATTACTCACTCGTCACGACAGGAAGTACTGGAACAGTGATTTCGGCCTACAGTGCTCATCACTGGCCCGTCATTAAGTCTATCACTCCGAGTGTCTCACTCTTACCTCCTCTCTGTGTTCCAGGAGCTGATCTACAAAGAGTTCTTCTCTCAGGGTGATTTGGTACGTCTGTGTTACATTCTCTCCTTTCGCTGCTCATAATTTCCAGTATACAATATTCATAGTATTCATACATAATACATAACCAGCCTAATACAGCACTCAGCCTCTCATTACACCTTCACCATCAAGGAGAACACGACAGAGTTCCTCACATCCTCAAACCGGAATTACACCCAGCATAACACTCACAGAGAAGGAAACAAACCCGCTCCGAGTAGTTTAGGGTGGGCTAGAGGGGAATACAGCCCCCCACCGCGGGGCTGTGGAGGAGCAGCAGGGCAGTCTTCTCTAGAGCGATGGAGATCCATCCAGTACTACTGGGATGAGCTGCAATGATCCAGAACTGAATGTAGCTGAATGCAATCAAATCCTCACCGCAAATGTTTCTGCACATGGTGTAAAGGCCGCCCAGAGTATGTTCAGGAGTGTCGTGTGCACTGACGGTATATCTGTGTGTGTGTGTGTGTGTAGGAGAAGGCGATGGGGAACAGGCCCAGTGAGATGATGGACAGGGAGAAGGCTTACATCCCTGAATTACAGATCAGCTTCATGGAGCACATCGCAATGCCCATCTACAAGTGAGTCTCTCCGCCACCTCAAACCAGCAGTTCAGGGTTAGTCTGAAGCAGGACAGTGTAGACGTCCCAGGCAGCATGAGGCTCCGGTGATGAACATGGCTTTGTCTGTAAGACACTACAACATTAACCGAAGTACAAAAAACATGGAACCAGTTAATAATAAAAACAACAACAACAACAACAATAACAACAATAATAAGAACAATAATAAAACCAACAATAATGAAAATAATAATAACAATAATAATAATAAAATAATAATAATAAAACCAACAATAATGAAAATAATAAAAATAACAATAATACAACCAACAATAATGAAAATAATCATAAAAATAATTAAATAAAAAAAATAATAAAAAAATTATTATATATAAAATATTCATGTTTTCTTTGCAATAAAATAAAATTGTTATTTAAAATTAGAGTATTAGATCATTATTACATCTGTTAAGAAATGTTCAATAAAAAATTCAGTAAAGTATACCTTTACCTGTTATCTTAGGAGGAAGGTAAAATGGCCTACACTCTACAATTACTGGTAATAAAGTGTAAAAACAAATCTAATATTAAAATATATTAGTATTAAAAAATTATATTAAAAAAAAAAAAAAGTAAACTTTTTTTCCCCTTTGCCACAGTGTACAATTATTTGTACGATATGTTTTACTCTTACCAAAATAAAAGTATAAGATAATTGATTTTTGTTGCATGAAAAATGCATTAATTATGTAAAACAAGTAACTGAAATGAACGCTGAAAATTACCCATGGTACAACATACAATTAAAATATATATAATTATTAATAATTATTATCGGATGTTGTAAAAAGTTTTAAGGCTTAAAATGTTGATAATGTAGTTACAGTAATCGGGATTGGTAATCATGTTATAAATATAAAATGTAAAAATAGATTTATTTATTACTAGGATTTTCTGATTGTCTTAATGGTATTAATAAGGTTAGTCTTTAAAAATATGCTTTTATTCTGAATAATGTAGATTTCGTTTTTATCACTGCATCATCACATAACTCTGGCCCTGAACCCTCCCTCCTCTACAGGCTACTGCAGGAGATTTTCCCGCGGTCCTCTGAACTCTACGAACGCGTGGCGGCCAATCGCGAGCAGTGGTCCAAGGTCTCGCACAAGTTCACCATCCGCGGCCTGCCCAGCAACAACTCCCTGGACTTCCTGGACGAGGAGTACGAGCTGATGCAGGCGCAGGGCGCGTTCGGGGACGACGGGCACCGCATGAACGGCTGCCTGGAGGACAACGGCGGCAGGAGAGACCAGTGACGCCAGAGGTCATCCTGCTGACCGCCGAGATCAAACATAGAAAAAATCTAACCGGTCGAGGGTTCCGCACCGACGCTACGCTCTAGAAAAAGGTAGAACCTTTACTCGCCGCCGCCGCCACCGAGACGGTGTCGGGGAGACAGGACGACGTAGAGTTAAGACACTGGAGCTTGTGGGCGGGACTGATATGCTGCAGCTAATGATGTCATTTCCAGCCGTTCAGAGCATTTGTTTTGAGAACGGAACGTTTGAGTTGCGCGTCCTCGAGTGATCGTCATAGTCTCATGTTTTCATAAAGAAGCTCGTCAAGACAAAAACACTTCGGAATGTCCTGTACGCGCCGACTCCATCCTGATCGCTGAACAAAGCCTCATGCGTCAGTTGAGTTTATATGCTGTCCTACTGTAAACATCATCCGATCGCCTCTACACATTCACACACCATGTACAGAAAAGACAGGTCTTCTTTCTTTCTATATAGAGACGTGAGTGTTGCTAGCTAGCTACTCGGTTTTACATGCAAACGTGCTAGTTTTCCTGCAACCGCAGTCCAAATTCTGAGACAATCAAACAAGAGGAGCCCCGTATACGCCAAACAGACCCTCAGCCATGAACGATGCTAGTTTGATTTCGAAGTTTATGCTAGGCTAATCATTTACTTCTATATAAAACTGAGGTGATACATTAGTGCAACTAGTTTATTTTGGAAGTGCCACGTCATCTAGTCCCTTTGTTTATCTCTAAGCCTTTGCACCTTCACGACAGCTTCGTGGGTCAACTGCAACAAACCTCACGCCGAGCCGTGCCCAGGTATTCAACCCTCCTGCTTGCCTCAATTCAGCATGTTCGTCAACCTGAATGGTTTCAGATCCTGACCTCCACCTTTAGCATCAACAGCTGCAACCAGAGGCCTCCTATAGCTGGAGATCAGCTGTTCCCCAGGCTGTGGATTGGCTTTGTTCCAGCCACACCAAAGGGCTTTTTAGCATGAGCTGCCTGTGTAAGGTCCAGCATCTCAGCGGGGTGGACTTTCAATTGGACCTTCAAAGGCCACTCATTCCATGGTGGACCTGCTCTGTGGATTATTGCCTTACTGGGCTTGAGCTCCAGACTCCTGACTGGACACTCTCTGGTGGAGATCATTTCTGGTAGCGAGCAGAATTGAGTCACACCATAATCATCATACTACGATGCGACGCATGCATTGCAGCTATGCATGAACATGCATTATCATGAGGTTGCAGCAGAGTTTACTTGTTGCTTGTTGTGCTATTGCAGCATTCTGTAGCTCAGCCTCATGACTGAATTCACAATATTATAGCTTCACTTCACTTGATCCACATAAACGTCAATAGCCTAGCTGCTGACCAGTAGGCTGAGCTATAACCAACACAGCCTGCCCACACAGCCTCTACCTTTCAGATACGTCATCATAAGGTGGTTATCCTAGCACCAGACCCGGCTCACGCAACTACCATGACACTGAAAACACAAACACCTAGAATGGAGTTCTTTGGGTAGTTGCTGAATTTGATCAGTAAAACTTTATGCAAGACATATTGTAAATAAATTAAAGTTGGGAATCTGTGGCAACTCAGGCATGTTGGTGAAACAGAGTTGCCCGCAATGTAATTTCCATGCAACTTGACAGGTGCACCCAGAAATTCACAATTAAAGATGCACTAGTTGCATGTTAGGACTTAGCCTGCAAACATAATTCCCATGCAACTTGACAGGTGCACCCAGAAATTCACAATTAAAAGATGCACTAGTTGCATGTTAGGACTTAGCCTGCAAACATAATTCCCATGCAACTTGACAGGTGGACCTAGAAATTTACAATTAAAGATACACTGGTTGCATGTGAGGACTTAGCCTGCAACATAATTCCCATGCAACCATGCAACTTGACAGGTGGAACCAGAAATTTACAATTAAAAGATGCACTGGTTGCATGTGAGGACCTAGCCTGCAACATAATTCCCATGCAACCATGCAACTTGACAGGTGGACCTAGAAATTTACAATTAAAGATGCACTGGTTGCATGTGAGGACTTAGCCTGCAACATAATTCCCATGCAACCATGCAACTTGACAGGTGGACCTAGAAATTTACAATTAAAGATGAACTGGCTGCATGTGAGGACTTAGCCTGCAACATAATTCCCATGCAACCATGTCTCTTGACAGTTACAGTAATTAGTTCTTGTCTAAAAAGTTATTCTCTGTATTTAATCGAAGGTACACTTCAGATGCAGGAGACTAAAAGCACTTGGTTCACTCTTGCAACTGTTGCGCCTGAGTTTCAAGCGAGTGGCCGGATTAAAATAAAAATTTCCAGGTGTGCGACCAAAACAGTGCTGTAGCTTCAATTTGGCTTTAAATATTGCAAACGTTCATTCGTGGAATTTCTCTCTTAAGTCAGCAGTTTTCCTCTTTAGGAAGTGCGACAGGATAATGAAATAATTTTGTCCGTATGGAATGTTGGAACGGAAGCTGCGAAGCCCTTTAAACACGACTTAACCCGCCGTGCAGCGTTTGTTGCGATTGACCCACAGACAGCGAGGTGTTCGTTTTGGTGTCCCTCTCAACGGCACCTCAACTAACAAGCATGATACATGGCACTGTAGGGATTCCACAGCATCAGGCCACCGGGCACGAGGCAGAACCACTATCGCCCGCTGGCTACAGGGGAATGTTGCACTGACTTTGCCGAGGCGTTGCGATTCCGTGTACATTATGTAGGCAGAGGACTTTTAAGGGCTACGCGGCCCTGCGAGGCATGTGAAGAGGTGCATTTCTCAGGCTGGCAGAATATATATAAATATGGATTTGCCTTATCGAGTGTGTTGCCTTCCCGATGGGGTGTGAAGAAGTGAAACATACACTGTACCGAATAACTAACGTATGTACAGCTCTAAAGCCAGACGTGTTGGCACAGGTGCGAGAGGAAGGACGCCCAGGGGACAAGTTAGAACCTTTAGCCAAGGTTCCTGTACACCCTCAGCATCAACATCTGTCTCAACTGAGCTCACCAGAAGCGGACAGCAAAGTACACCTGGTGTCCTGAACTCGTCAATAGGGACTACAAGCTGACTGGATGAAGTCTACCGCAAGCCGCGCTGTGCAGATCTGAGCTTACAGTCTTCGGTTCTCAGCTCAACAACTTTGGATTTATTTGCAGCATCCCTTCCTCTCTCCAAAGAGACACACCTCCAAGTTCACCACCACTGGTTCAGCTTCTCCTGCTTCTTCTCTCCATCCAGATAACCCCAAACACTCTCAGTGGTGTTGAGGTTCTGGACTCTGTGGTGATCAGTCCATTGTTCTAAGAACACCAGCAGCAGCTTGTTTGTTGGATGCACGTGCCCTCCTTTTTGAACAGCTACACCTCCTTTCAGACCTCCATAGTGTTGAGGTGTCCTCTCACAGTGGAAGAAGGACATACGGGAACACCTGTGGGTGCTCTCAGATCTGAAGCAGGTGTGGAGCTGGATGTTCTCCTCTCTCAGAGATGAAAGCGCTGATGGGACCGTGTTGGTGGGTCCACCAGGTGGTTGCTAGGAGGCACAGTAAGGCTCTGGAGCTTCTGGATCTCAGCTCTTTAGACTGCCCTGCCTGGAAATTAAACGAGGAGCTTGGCAGAGCACTGCACATGATCAGACGGGATGGACTGCCAATGCGACTAATGGGTTAGAAGATGTCTGATGATGATGAGAAGGTTCAACGGGTGCTGTATGGTTGTATGCATCCTCTGAAGGTGGTGCGAGTGGTTGCCAGGGTGTCTTCCAGGAGCCTCACTGTGGTCTGCTCACACCTGCTCTCAGCTCTGTCCACTAACAGTCAGATCACCAAAGACGTATGTCGGATGTAAACAGGGCAGATACAGGATCGAGTCGGATTTGTGTTTAGCAAAGATCTTTGTAAACCATCGGACTAACGAACTAATCTAGAGCCTTCTACCAGGGAGGGGTGTCCTGCGTCCATCACTGTCCCACCTCTGCCAACACGTCCATCACCACAGCTGTCCATATGCAGCGTAACTACTGTATCTCCAAGCCAGAACGCCACAAAACCAACCTCCGCCCGGCCAACACTGGGCAGTTTCTACTTCACACAAGAGCCATATAAACACCTCACAGCACCCGACTCTGAGACCACACTCTTAAAAATAACAGCTGGAGCCCAGACGTGAAAGAACCATTCACGGTTCTCTAAAGAACAGGCCTGTGTCTGCAGGAGAACCCCCAGTAAACAGGGAACCTGGACTTAAAGCTCTGGCTTCAGCACCAGCGCTTCTCTCGATAGGTTTGTTGGACCGGGTTAATGAGCGATAGAACACGGGTAACAGAACATGGGTAAGGATCCTTTGGTAGGTTCCTCAAAACCAGCCCGTTATGCAGGTTCCTCAGCTGTATGTGAAGGATTCACCTGATTGGATTGGAACAGCTGGGGATGATTTAGCAGTCTAGGAACGCTGCGAGAACACAGCGAGCACGTTCGACTCCAACAGCCCAACAGCCGCCTTTCTAAAAGGTTCTCCACGGTGCTGTACTACGGTGCCGTACTACAGCTCTAATGAAAGGTTCTCCATGGTGCTGCACTACGGTGCTGTACTACAGCTCTAATGAAAGGTTCTCCATGGTGCTGTACTACAGCTCGAATGAAAGGTTCTCCATGGTGCTGTACTACGGTGCTGTACTACAGCTCTAATGAAAGGTTCTCCATGGTGCTGTACTACAGCTCGAATGAAAGGTTCTCCATGGTGCTGCACTACGGCTCTAATGAAAGGTTCCCCACGGTGCCGTCACTACAGCTCTAATGAGAGGTTCTCCACGGTGCTGTACTACAGCTCTAATGAGAGGTTCTCCACGGTGCTGTACTACAGCTCTAATGAGAGGTTCTCCACGGTGCTGTACTACAGCTCTAATGAGAGGTTCTCCACGGTGCTGTACTACAGCTCTAATGAGAGGTTCTCCACTGCGCTGTACTACAGCTCTAATGAGAGGTTCTCCACGGTGCTGTACTACAGCTCTAATGAGAGGTTCTCCACGGTGCTGTACTACAGCTCTAATGAGAGGTTCTCCACGGTGCTGTACTGCAGCTGTAATGTGGGAGATCAGCTTGATTACAGGTTCGGGAACGTTCTCCTGAGGGAAGACTAGAGTTCTGCTTCAGTGTGGTGTCAATCAGTACCTGAGCAGATTTAAACTGGTCCCAAGTCAGTTTTAGTCTGGCCTTGGAGTTACCGGGCACAGGTCTGTAAGGAACCATTCTGAAGAACCTTCTTCTATGATGTAAAGGTTCTCACCCGGTTAGAACCATTCGTGAAGAACCTTTATTTTTAAGAGTGTACGTAGGCTTCAGTGCGCAGGCCCGGTGTATTTGGGGGGGTGACGCGGTCAGGGTGTCTGGCTCGAGGGCTGGTGTTCCTACTGATGGACCGTACTGAATGCAGGTGGCTCTGCGGAGGGACACCTGTACATGCGGGCGGTTGACTTGAATCTGTGTTTCCGTGCTTTCCTGTTTCTCCATGCTGTATTTCACACATGAACACGAATATAGTTTTCTGCCTTGGATCTCTTGTGCAATACGCCGTTCCCGCGTCGAACATGTTACAGCGTGTAAATAACGTGTTTTTAAATTATTACTTTTTACACATACTTCGACGGATCTATTTTCCGCTATCGGTTTGTATCTGTAGGTGTCGATCCTGTTTTTCTTTTCTTCCTTTTTTCCTTCTGTTACCAACTAAACTCTCTCGTGCCAACCCCGTACCTACGGCGGACACTTCTTTCTCCTGACCGTGACTTTACGACTTTCGGACTTTCTGTAAATATGAATTCGAAGAAGCTGTTTCTCTATTCTATGTAATTAAAAAAATGAACAGGAAAAATATATATATTATTTTATCTATTTAAACAGACAGTATGTAACTCCAGTGTTGGTCTTTCTTTATTATTGCTATGGTCAATTTCTTTCTTAGTTCTAGTGACCCAGAGGCCTTTTGGATTAAGAACTGGTTATAAAAAAAAAAAAAAAAATCGTATTCAATTTTTTTTTTTAAATATGAAAAATGATCTGTTAAAATTAAACCATGTTCTGAAAACAGTTTGGAAAATGTTGTAACTTTTGGTGACATACTAACAGATCCCTGGACTGGATCATACACTGTATAAAATCAGTAAATTAATAAATAAAAAAAAGATTTTTTATAAAATGCTCAGTTCGTTCTTGGAACACTCACTTTACACATTAACACTCCAAAGAAAATGGATCGTTAATAGAAATCATATCAATAATAAACGATGCAAAGTTTGGTGCCCTGGTCACATGGTTCTGGTGATTTTTCGAAATGATAATAGCGCCCTCTACAGGAACACCTGCCATGTTAATGCACAGTGCTGTATTAAACATGCTGGCGAATATTTCATGCTTCATTTCCCATTCATGGCATTGGACCGGGGGGCTCAAACTTCAGCATAAGAGCTTATAAGATGATCAACTGAGAGATCAGTCTGGACTAAAGCAGGACGAGTAGTTCTACTGTCATTAGGTCGGTGACTAAGAGTGAAGTCTTGGTTTTATGGGTGGTTGTGGCCTCAGGTGTATACTGACCTACAGCACCTGTGTAAATAATGTACAGGTTGGATTGTGTCATTAAATTAATCCTGTCCATGGAAACGGGGAAAGGGGAAAATAAATAAATAAATAAATAAATAAAAAAAAAATACTGAGGTGACTTTTCATCCAAATAAATTTCTTAAAATGAGTCCTGTTGTCCGGTTTCCATTCCAGGTGTGCATGGAAAAATGGGAAAAGGCCAAAGTAAGTCATTTAAACACTTACCATTTGAAAATACCTGAACAGAACGATGGATTAGTCTTCCAGGCTGGTCAGGTCCACCACACACTTCCACGTCTGACTTCATTGGTATGCCCTGCTGTTGGCCGGAGGTCAGTGCGAGTGGGAAACTCATTCCCCCATGCAGAGATATGGGTGTTGTAGAGTGGTGCCCAGATCAGATGGGCTGTGAAGCACGTACCTGCTGATGCTGAAACGTAAACATTTAGAACAGGACCACCAGGATCCGGCCTACGAGCAGCACATCATAGTACACCAGACTTCCCTCACCTTTTGCAGGAAAACAGTGCACACGTGACACATTCCACATATACACGTAAACAAAAACAGCTAGCGGTATATCTGTGATGTCACCATCCTGCTTACTGCCCATTAGACACTCTTACCTCGCTGGTCCACCTTGTAGATGTACAGTCAGAGACGATAGCTCATCTGGACACCCTTCTCAGGACGCTGGCCCACGCGTCGCCCTTCACGGGACGCTGGCCCACGCGACACCCTTCTCGGGATGCTGGCCCATCTGGACGCCCCTCTCAGGACGCAGACCCACGCGACACCCTTCTCAGGACGCTGCTGTCTGGATTATTTGGGTTAGTGGACGATTCTCACTTCGGTGTTTAAAGCTCCACTGAAGAACAGAGTAAAGCATGCAGGACTACAGTCTGGAACTGTACAACTACACAGTGTCCTAAATGGTCAGTGGAGCTGATAAACTGGACAGTGAGTGTAGAGATGAGCTGGACTTACGTGGCCGGTCAGCTGGTTGCTTCAACACTGAATTTAGTGTGCCAGAAGGCCAGAACACAAGGGGTAAGACGATACTGATAGACCTGAGCATTGCAGTACTACACGTTTTGTGACTCTGTATTGATTCTTAAAAACAGAATTTAATTAATTAATTAATTTTTGATTATTAAGTATTAAATACACTAATTGCAAAGATTTTTTTCGCACAGTGTTTAAACTCCCAACCACTAGAGGTCAGTGTTGTAATCTGTCTAATCAGATGTTGGGACTTCTCCACTCTAATGTTAGCATTAGCAAACCTACGCCTGTGTGTTTTAATACAGTGACCAATTTTTTAGAAAATTAGAGTTTTTAATTTTTTGTTTTCTCGCAGCATCACAACATAGCACAGTACACCGAATCATAACCCCTGTATCATGACACACGTCGTATCACAAGGCTCTTGCTGATACACAGCCCTAAGCCGAGCTCTGCTATTATGGTTCAATCGTGACTATAGAATATAATACAATATATAATAGAAATAAAACTTAAAACATTCAAAATCTAAATTCTTGCTACTTGAAAATTGACAATCTCTACACCACACACTGTTTAAACAAGGGCTGCCCGAAGTGTTACCTGAGGGCCAAACTGGACCTGCCCTTAGCCCAAACCTCCTCATCCAGAGAGGACAAAACATCCCTTTACAGCCTTCGGATTTTACAGATTTTTATTTTGTCTGTTAAGATGTTTCACTTTTCAAACGACACAGCACCTAATAAGACACCAATTAAACCCTGACACTCATCTACAGCCCGCCCACCCATCCTCCTCACCGCCACACTGTCGTCTCTTTCAGGCTGTACACCCACCACAAACACTGCCAAGACAAAACCAAACGTCCGAACACAGAGTGGGAGAAAATCTCAATTTCCAGGTTTGCCGGGAGCAGTACTGCAGATTACGTGTCATTTAAATAAATTAAGTTCAATACAAAAACAAACAAAACGATAAAATCTGAATGTATAAATAAGCATGTGACGTCGTATACTGAAGCAGACTGGTGTTGGGGCAGCAATCAGGGCGGTACCCCTTTAGAATGAGGCCAGGATATGGTCAGGAATGAGGTGATTAGTCGTTATTACTTATGTTACAAACACAAAGTATTAATAAGCAGTCATAAATGTTATATATTGGTCTTATTAATATTGGTTTAATTAATCAGCTCCACTGGTCAGGGGTAAAGGTCAGGGCAAACATGAAAACCAACACGCCACTGCAGGACAAAACTGGACCTTCACCATCCGGAACCTGTGGATACAGTGACTCTAAAGAGACTCTGCAGAAGACACTGGCTATGGGCTGCTTTGGTCAGGCATGCTCCAAGCACTGCGCCACTAAGGACACTGCCGGGTCACTTCACTTTCAAGCGATTGTCTGAAAAATGGTTAAGATGGAGGTCCTTCAGAGGGGTCTGAGATGAAATGCTCTGTTTGAAATTATTCAGTGGTGGTGAATGGAACCGGACGTCCAACGTCTCTCCCTCAGAGACAAAACTACAGCCCATAGAAATACACTCATACACCCGCCGCTCACTACATTACGTCCACATCCACGGTCAGCTCCACTGACCATACAGGAACACTTTGGAGATCAGACACAGCAGTGCTGCTGGAGTGTGTAAACACTGTGTCCACTCACTGTCCACTCTATTAGACACTCCTACCTTGCTGGTCCACCTTGTAGATGTACAGTCAGAGACGATAGCTCGTCTGCTGCTGCACAGTGCAGTGTTGGTCATCCTCTAGTTCTTTTGACAGTGGACAGAGGACGCCGCCCACAAGATGCCGCCTCACAGGACTAGATAGTCAGTTCTGGTTGGTGGATAATTCTCAGTCCAGCAGTGACACTGAGGTGTCCAGCAGCACTGCTGTGTCTGATCCACTCACACCAGCACCACACACACTAACACACCACCACGTCAGTGTCACTGCAGTGCTGAGAATGATCCACCACCCACATAGTGCCTGCTCTGTGGTGGTCCTGTGGGGGTCCTGACCATTGACGAACAGGGTAATACAGTATACAGAGAAACAGATGGACTACAGTCTGGACCTGTACACCTACAGAGTGTCCTATATGGTCAGTGGAGCTGATACAGTGGACAGTGAGTGGAGGGATACATGCTGCAGGGCGCTGTGAAGCAAAATAGTCCCCCAAAGAAAGCTTACTCCGTCCAGGCTTTCCACTATCCAGCTCATCATTTCTCTACAAGAGGCACTTCTCATCAAACCACTCCGAATGTCTCTCCAAGAGCAGGGTTTTTGAAAATCCAGTGGTAGTCCCCTTTGAGGCAGGCTTCACAGCACACACCTAAAAGAGGATTTCTTTATTTTTATTTAAATAAATAAAAATTTAAAAAGCTTAAATTCTGTGTAGATGATCCGTCAACATGCTCAAAATGTATACTCCACTGCCCAGTCCAGAAACTAAACCGTGGAATCCGCCTGTTTTAAATTTAAATTATTTGTGATGTCACAAAAACCAGAGCACTCACATAGCTCTGCCCAGTCCTGTTAAGGTCACATGACACCATACACGTGTCAGAGGGGGGAGTCCGAGTGGGGGTATATGGGTCCTTTAACTTCACACTGAAGCTATGGTGCTAATATAGCATGGTGTTATTACCTGTTAGCTACATTAGCCTCATAGCTCCGGAAGCTTCAGACACCAAACACGTCTCAGTAGTCAATCCACTTACTCCACTGACTAAAGCTGGACCTGCATGTAGTCAGAATGGTCCATTAGCATCTCATTAGCATAACACACTGCGTGTAGAGTCGGCGATCCGCTGGGTAATCTTAAATTCTGTTGTGGGGTGAATAATCGGAATATTGCTCATTCAGTTCATGATCTGGGCTGGATTTAATCCCCTGAAATACAGTCATACGCAGAAATCATATGACCCTAGTCAAATGATCTGAATATGACCTGCAGGTTCTGTTTATCGGTTTAGCATACCGCAAACAGTAGAACATAAAATTAATGGGTGCTTTTACTTTTGCACGGGCCATGGGATTTGTTGGTCTCCAGCTACATTAAATTCAACCAATAATCAGGAACTGAGCATGGAAGACCCCGAGAAATCAACATGCCACCTTTACCTCACTGTATATCCAGAACTAAGGCTGCACGATACGGACCAGGATATCAGCACCGAGAATTTAATACGCACCGCGATATTAATAAACCGCCCGCAGCGTGCCGCGGTTACAGACACACCGGCTCCATTCCCACACATTTAATTCACTGCAGCTGCAAACCTTGATTCATCCAAACACACACACGAACTGGAGCTGTGATTGGTCAGGATGCTCACAGCACACGGTAAACACCACCGGTGACCGCACATCCCAGCCTTCGGTAAGGGAGACCTGTTGTGCAGCCCCGGCTAGATCTGGTTTAGAAATGTACTCCCCGAAGCCAAAAAAACTGGTTCTGGACAGTTCGGTTTATCTTGTTTTACTGGAATGGTGGTCCTGGCCAGGATGACCTACACTGGACCTGTAGGGGTCAAACCGGGTGCGGTCTTCCAGAGTGTGTTTATAAGAAGTGTGTCTCAGAGTTTCAGTAGTCCCAGGACACTTGGTCAGTGCGTAAGGACGTCTGTAGGGAGCGCATGTCCCGGAGCAGACGTAGGCTGTCTTTACCGCGTCCTCCCGACCTGGGCTTCACCTTCACCGGCTCGGCTGCACGGCCTCGGGTGCTCACCGTCGTCGTGACCTTTACCTCACCGCCGCCGGGACTCTGCCGACGACACTGCTTCTTCAACTTCTCCATCTGAGGATGGAGGGAGAGAGAGAGATGAAGGCTGTTCTGTTTTCAGTCACCTGCTCGTCCATATCGGCCTGAGGTGAAGGTGTGAATGGGGGGCCTGAGCCTCAGGAACGGCCTCTACACTTCCGGGAAGGCTGTCTGTTTTCAGATTCCGCCAGACACGTTTTATTCTTTGGCTTTATTTCAGCGGGAGCGCTGCTGTGCTGTCCTCACTGTCCTCATGCTGGACTCGGCTGTGTGATTTGGTTTCTGTGTTCATGCTCTATGAATAAACCTCACACTGACGATGTACAGGCCATGTCAGCAGTGGGAGCCTTACAGTAGCTGAACCGACTACCTGAGACGTCTGGACAGTTCTGGACATCTAGCATATACACTGACATACCGAAAGTCATGCATCATCCGTCTGTAAACTGATCATTATGGGGTGTTCCCTCAGGGGACGGCTTGGGAACGCCCACACCTGTATAAGCTGTGAGGTGTTATCTTGTGAGTGAGGCTGAACGCTGGCAGGGTGCTCAAGGCAAGGCAACATGAATTATCAGAGTCTGAATGAGGCATGATGGCGGCATGCCTCAATTGGGCTCATGTCACGACTTAGGCCTGATAGCTTGGTATATCATCCTGTTGGAATATCCCATCACTGTGGGGGTACATGAAGTCGATGAAGGGCTGCAGATGGTCACCATGCAGTAAAACGTAGCAGCCCCGGTCAACTGTGTGTTTAGGTGGACCAGTGGACCCAACCCATGCACACGTCTCATAGCAGTATGGACAACTTGTTGGCAACTGGGCTTCAAGGTTGCATGAGGTCTGCACCACACACAAACCCCACCACCAGCCCCAAACAACTGGTACCGGGACTCACTGGATCACAACACATGTTGCCAGTGCTCTACAGTTCAGTTAGCAACTTCAGGAGCCCAGGAGTGCCCAGGAGAGCCCAGG
Organism: Prochilodus magdalenae; assembly: GCA_024036415.1. Classification (NCBI taxonomy): domain Eukaryota; kingdom Metazoa; phylum Chordata; class Actinopteri; order Characiformes; family Prochilodontidae; genus Prochilodus; species Prochilodus magdalenae. The sequence continues at coordinate 43,445 of JAMWET010002373.1, forward strand.
AGAGCCCAGGAGAGCCCAGGAGAGCCCAGGAGAGCCCAGGAGAGCCCAGGTCTTCTGCCCCATATCCCATGGAAAAGCTAAGTAGCGCTGCACTGACCTGCGGGATATGCATGGGGAACTCCTGCACTGAATGCAGACGTGATTTCTGCCAGGGTCACTCTTCTGTTCACACAGACAGTTCTAGCCAGAGGGCGCTGGTCACCATTATCAAGCACCTGTGGGTGGTCACTGCGCTGTCCACTGTCATAATTCCGATGGCGTATTCCTGGTACACACGTGACACTGTGGATCAAGGAATGTTCAGCTGCACAGCTTCAGAAAATGGAACGTCCCCTCCGTCCAGCACCCACCATCATGCCTCACTCAGACTCCTTGCCATAAGCCTGACCAGTGTTCAACCTCACTTACAAGATAACACCTTACAGCTTATACAGGGGTGGGCGTTCCCAAGCCGTGCCCTTTCGGTGGGGCAGTGTGTGAAATCCAGTCACTAGCTTACCAGTGCTTGGTGGCGTCTGACCTTGGCGATCTGTTCTCCTTTCCCCTCCATCTTCTTCACCAGGTTCTCCATTTCTCTCTCCAGGTCCTGCCTCAATCGGTCGGAACGGCACGCCTGGATCTGCTTACCCAGCTCCTGGTGCTCGCTATGATACACACCATTAACCCACATGAGCTTTTCAACAATTACAGACTCCAAATACAAAGACGCTTAGGTTAGGCTGTCAAGTTAAAATGTCCCGATGATTTACAGGAGCTGTATAATAATATATATATGATACACCATACTTCATGACCCCATACAGAACCTCTCCACTATAACCACACCCCATGCAGATGTAAACCATATGGAACTGGCATTTACTCGACTATGAAGCAGTCATGAGGTTCTCCAGCAGGGGGTGCTGTTAACTTACAAATCACTCGCTTTTTCCCTCTGTACAGTGGTCGTGATGGGAACCAGGGTTCTCCATGTTTAGAACACACATATAGGCATTTGATTGACCATCTAGAACCACCAGGTGAAGCTATTCGTGTCTTCTGAGTGTATGTAGATGTTGATGATGATGAATCTGGAAAACCTGGAAATACTAAGTTTCTTTGGGGGACTATTTGACCTCACAGCGCCCTGCAGCATGTATCCCTCCACCATGAATGGAGTTTAAGGCTGAGATCTTCTCCACACTATCATAAACAGCGTCTCAGACATCAGGCAGCGTATTCATAACCACCTCATGTAGGAACTTTCTGTGAGGGAGTTTTTAGAGGGGGACGTCTGGTTACCTTCACCACCACTGTGATCAGTTCTAACTTTATCTAGAACCCAGTGTTTTACACCAAAAGCACTCTGTTTACATGTTGATGATTGAATAAATAAATAAATAAATAAATAAATATATATATATTATTAGCAGTAGTAGTAGAAGAAATGCTCTAAGGAAATATCCTTCAAATACACTCACAAGCTCATGGTCCCAAACTCATCCTGAAGAGCCAGCAGCAGGTCTGAGAGTTCTTCGCTGCATGAGGAGGAAGAGGAGGAGCTACTGCTTGACTGACGTTCTGAAGTCTCTTTCCCATTAGCTAGGGGCGTGTCTCCGAGCACACGCTCGTTACAGAGCTGACGGTTGTGCTGCTTCAGGAGGTGAAGAACATGCTGGACGTTCGCACGGACAGAGTGACTCGCTCCAGTAGACTGGGGGGGGAGGGAGTGAGAGAGAGAGGGAGAGAGAATGAGTGAGTGAGAGAGAGAGTGAGAGAGAGTGAGAGTGTGAGAGTGTGAAAGTGTGAGAGTGTGAGTGTGAGAGAGAGTGAGAGAGAGTGTGTGTGTGTGTGTGAGAGAGTGAGTGTGTGAGAGTGAGTGTGTGTGTGTGAGAGTGAGTGTGTGTGTGTGTGTGTGAGCGAGAGTGAGTGTGTGTGTGTGTGTGTGTGTGAATGAATGAGTGTGTGTGTGAGTGAGTGTGTGTGTGTGTGTGTGTGTGTGTGTGTGTGTGTGTGTGTGTGTGTGTGTGAGATCATACCGTTCCGGCCACAAACGGAACGTCCCCCAGACTCAGTCTGTAATGCGGCTGAGCGTGAGAATGCTGCTGCTGCTGCTGCAGGGGCTTCTGGGAACAAAACAGACATCAACCTGTTACCACCTCACCTGAACTTTCAGCCCAGCCCGATTATTTTCAGCACCACATTGGAGTCCACACTCAGCTTGAGCCTGACAACTCTGCCTGAACCCGACTCCACCCACATAACGTCCGAAACTGACCGGAAGCGTTCCATCATCACCTGAAGAGCGGGCCAGAGCCTGATAGGAGAGCACTGGGTATACGTCAGCAATACCAGCAGTCAGAGAGCAGGTAAACCCAACTACAGCGGTGTCACGGTCCCGTGTACAGGTGAAGACTCAACCTGGATGTTGGTCTTCTGTATGTACGCAGTCAGTCAGTCCGGTTTGTTGACGGTGGAGCAGAGGGGGGCTGACCAAAATCACCGGTTCTCAATGCCAAGCTGTGTTAATGGCTACAGTCCACACTAAACGTGGTTCCGTAAATAAAGCAGCAGGTCTAGTCAGCTCCTACAACGGCTCCACCATCAGGTAAAAAATAAAACTGCAGCAAAGCGGTCTGCAGACCACTCGTGGCAGTGTTTCCCAATAGGTGCCCTTACACGGCCAACGACTGACGAGCTAGCTGCCTCTGTGGAACACAGCATATGTAAGTCCTGCTTGCACAAAAACGTGGCCAGGGCTAAAAAGCGCAAAGCTGGTACGGAAATAGACAGCTCAGCTCCGTCTGGGCGGATGGATTTGTTTGATTTTGCCAGACCGTGCCAAAGCTAAGCTGTATGCTCTCACACTGTAGCCTTCTTGTGATAGGACAGACACGGAGCTGCTTTGTTTACCGCCCCACATGGGCACACGACGGGTGACGGCATTTTTAACATACACCCAGATCAGTGTCTTCGCATTGCCACAACAGAGCCCTTAAAAAAAAGTAATTGGGGACTTATGGTACAGCTCACTCAAACACAGGAGGTCCTGGGGGTGCATTTGGCCCTGGACGCCTCTGATCTAGATAGCTCTGTCCAGTGCCAGGCTGGGTTCTTTCTCCTTCTCTCTGTATTCAGGATTGTATACTAATTGTAAACTCCTCTGTTCATGTTGCTCCTGTTGTGTTACTGCTGTCTGGTGTCGACCAGACGAGGACCAGTTCCCCTTCTTGGTTCCTCTTCAGGTTTCTCCCTCTTGCTCTCCTTAGGCTCTCCTTAGACCAAGACCTACTGTGAAGCTGCTTTGGGACAATGTCTGTTATAAAAAGTGCTACATAAATGACCTTTGACCTGATGCATGGGTGTCCTAAACTATATTCTAGACTAGGCAGACTGGTTTGGGGTAAGGTTCTCCGATATCAGTGCCACCCTCTAACCAAATAACCTACAGCAGGGCTGTCCAATCTTGTCCATAATGGGCCAGTATAAAAGGCATTTTAGCACGAGAGTATTCACAGCATAAGCCCCACCCCCTCTCTGCTCTGATAGGACACACACAGATCTAGTTGATCTGTAGAGAATGGAGGTTTCTGAATAAGGTAAGGAGTAAAATCAGATCACTGATACTGACGTGAGCAGTCGTGTCCAGTCGGGTTCGGACTGATAGTCCCAAACTCCGCAGCCTACAGCTCTGGAACTCCCTAATATTATAAGTGAAGGACTGGAAAATGAGTATACTGGGTAACAAGCACTCATTACCTTTGATGCAGCTTTCTTCTTTTTACTCTTCCCTGATTTATGAGGACGGGGCGACACTGACTCTATCAAAATCCGATTGGCTTCCAGGCCTGTCTGTAACTTAAATATTATATAGCATAAAAATATTGAAGAGAAAACAAAATATACAAAAAATATACAGAAGAGATATATAGGAGAGAGAGAGAGAGAGCGCAAGAGAGAGAGAGAAAGAGAAAGAAAGAGAGAGAGAGAGAGAGAGAAAGAAAGAGAGAGAGAGAGACAGCGCGAGAGAGAGAGAGAGAGAGAGAGACAGTGCGAGAGAGAGACAGCGAGAGACAC
>JAMWET010002373.1:52500-67500 GCA_024036415.1 Prochilodus magdalenae
AACCCGGCTATGACTGAGCTAACACAGCTCTAAATGAACTAAACCCGGCTATGACTGAGCTAACACAGCTCTAAATGAACTAAACCCGGCTATGACTGAGCTAACACAGCTCTAAATGAACTAAACCCGGCTATGACTGACCTAACACTGCTCTAAATGAACTAAACCCGGCTATGACTGAGCTAACACAGCTCTAAATGAACTAAACCCGGCTATGACTGAGCTAACACAGCTCTAAATGAACTAAACCCGGCTATGACTGAGCTAACACAGCTCTAAATGAACTAAACCCGGCTACGACGGAGCTAACACAGCTCTAAACGAACTAAACCCAGCTACGACGGAGCTAACACCGCTCTAAATGAACTAAACCCGGCTATGACTGAGCTAACACAGCCCTAAATTAACTAAACCCAGCTATGACGGAGCTAACACAGCTCTAAATGAACTAAACCCGGCTATGACGGAGCTAACACAGCTCTAAATGAACTAAACCCGGCTATGACTGAGCTAACACAGCTCTAAATGAACTAAACCCGGCTATGACTGAGCTAACACTTCCCTACATGAACTAAACCCGGCTACGACGGAGCTAACACAGCTCTAAATGAACTAAACCCGGCTATGACTGAGCTAACACTGCCCTACATGAACTAAACCCGGCTACGACGGAGCTAACACAGCTCTAAATTAACTAAACCCGGCTATGACTGAGCTAACACAGCTCTAAATGAACTAGACCTGGCTATGACTGAGCTAACACAGCTCTAAATGAACTAAACCCGGCTATGACTGAGCTAACACAGCTCTAAATGAACTAAACCCGGCTATGACTGAGCTAACACTGCTCTAAATGAACTAAACCCGGCTATGACTGAGCTAACACAGCTCTAAATGAACTAGACCTGGCTATGACTGAGCTAACACAGCTCTAAATGAACTAAACCCGGCTATGACTGAGCTAACACAGCTCTAAATGAACTAAACCCGGCTATGACTGAGCTAACACAGCTCTAAATGAACTAAACCCGGCTATGACTGAGCTAACACAGCTCTAAATGAACTAAACCCGCCTATGACTGACCTAACACTGCCCTAAAATAACTAAACCTGGCTATGACGGAGCTAACACAGCTCTAAATGAACTAAACCCGGCTAGGACTGAGCTAACACAGCTCTAAATGAACGAAACCCGGCTATGACGGAGTTAACACAGTCCTAAATGAACTAAACCCGGCTATGACGGAGCTAACACAGCTCTAAATGAACTAAACCCGGCTATGACTGAGCTAACACAGCTCTAAATGAACTAAACCCGGCTATGACGGAGCTAACACAGCTCTAAATGAACTAAACCCGGCTATGACTGAGCTAACACAGCTCTAAATGAACTAAACCCGGCTATGACTGAGCTAACACAGCTCTAAATGAACTAAACCCGGCTATGACTGAGCTAACACAGCCCTAAATGAACTAAACCCGGCTACGACGGAGCTAACACTGCTCTAAATGAACTAAACCCGGCTATGACTGACCTAACACTGCTCTAAACAAACTAAACCCGGCTGTGACTGAGCTAACACAGCTCTAAATGAACTAAACCCGGCTATGACTGACCTAACACTGCTCTAAATGAACTAAACCCGGCTATGACTGAGCTAACACAGCTCTAAATGAACTAAACCCGGCTATGACTGACCTAACACTGCTCTAAATGAACTAAACCTGGCTATGGCTGAGCTAACACAGCTCTAAATGAACTAGACCTGGCTATGACTGAGCTAACTGTAAATGACCTGACCGCGGCTGTAAACGGGCTAAGCGCAGCTGTAAACGGGCTAAGCGCGGCTGTAAACGGGCTAAGCGCGGCTGTAAACGGGCTAAACGCGACTGTAAACGAGCTAAACATGGCTGTAAACGGGCTAAACGCGGCTGTAAACGGGCTAAACGCGGCTGTAAACGGGCTAAACGCGACTGTAAACGGGCTAAACGCGACTGTAAACGAGCTAAACATGGCTGTAAACGGGCTAAACGCGGCTGTAAACGAGCTTAGCGCAGCTAATAAATTAGTTAAAAATTACAACGATGAACGAACTAACGTGGATATGCATTCATACATGCATACATACTGTCCGTACACACATTTTAAACATCATGTAAACGATATTTTTAATATCCTTACTGTCTAGACGCCTGACCACTATAAACCTACATCAGGTACATCATTCTGTACTTGATGCCATGCCCGATTTAGAACAGCGTTCTCAGAGAGCTGTGGTGTCGAGGGGGTCTACGATACCACCTTTAAAACCACTTCACTCGTTTCTCCACCCTCGTGGTGCTTCAGTAGTGTAGTAGACTTGGGGTACTGAGGGCTGTCAATCATACAGGCTCATTAGAATATTAGGCCACACCCAGCTCTCAGATCTGATGAGTGACTGGTGAGCCATGTTTTCTGGTATTCCTGTCGTTCCTTTCTAATCCAGCTTTGCCAGAGGTTTAACCAAACGCTGGGTGTTTCCTGTGACCTCAGCTGTTAGAGGAGTGTGGTGAGGCTCTAAGGCTTCTGTGAAGCACAGGACAATGTGCAGCATCTCGTCTGAGAGAGTGACCCAGAGCGCCCTGCCTTTGTAAATGCTCTTCAGTGTGAAGTGTGACAGACAGGTCACTGGGGTATCACCACCTCTGGTTTCCGCACACTCTTTAATGGATCTAACTGTGTAAGTGTGTGTGTGGAGAGGAGAGAGGGGTGCGGGTGTGTCCGTTACCTCCACTGCTGCTCTCTGGGAAAGCTTTAACAGGTCTTAGCGAGCGCGGCAAGTGGGTGTTGATGAAGGGTCGCCCAGCAGGGTATTCAGCGTAGGAAGTAAAGGATGCGCTGTCGGACATCTCCCTGCCTCTAGAGGGCACCGTCAGCACCTCCTACATGCAGGGGGTAGAAAAGGGTTGAGTACTATGTACAACGTAACACATACTAGGCCAGTACCATTACTGTCAGTGTGAAGTTATACCAGCTGGCATAACTTGGCAGACGGCTGCACCACCCAGGACTACATGGTTGCAGACCGTTACCACGACTGTCCTTAACACCACGTCACCAAAGACCGCAGTGGTGTGGTACCAGACTGTCATGGAGTGACTCAGAATGGCAGCGGGTCATCTTCAGTGACGAGTGCCGCTTTAGTCTTGGTGGAGACGCCCAACGAATCCGTGTGTGGAGGCACCGTGGTCATAACCAAGGTACTGAGGGCCTGGTGTCCCTCCACCCCTACCGCACCATCTGCAGGAACTGTGTGAGGATGTTCAAGCTGCATGGGATGGATTATCACAGGACTCCATTAGGAACCTCTACAGCTCCATACCGAGACGCCTGCCGTGTTGGGTTAGCAAACATGGCGGCCCGACGCCATACTGAGAGACAGACTTCTGTATGTGTAGCTCAATAAATATTGATCATATCAGTCTAAATTTATCACCAGTTATTGATCCTGGTCTCCTTCATCTTCCTTCCCAACAGACCTGCACTCCCACACCTCCTTCTGGGAGCAGCTACTACTTTGGTGATGAGTGTATATTAAGATAATGAGTATCCAGAAATAATGACCAAAATAATGGAATAAAAATCACCTAATAACTAATAAGTGATAATTAGGTGCTGCCTGATGCCTGAGACAATGTTTACTGATAATTCAGAGATGAGGAGTGCAACTTTTGGTCAACTTGGTAAAATAAAATCACCAACCAAATTATTTGGTAACTACTATAATAGTCGGTGAGTTGGTGACATCATTTCCTCTATCTCAGTGAAGCACTACTGTATCACCACTAACACTGCTGTAAACCCAGAAGGCACATGTGGGTCTGTTTCGGATGGTAAATTAAGTGTACTGCAGATGTGCATGACATCCTGCTCTTATTACCCCCACTAACAGGTGGACCAGGAAGGTAGGAGTGTCTAATAGAGTGGACAGTGAGTGGACACACTGCTGTGTCTGATCCACTCACACCAGCACCACACTCACTAACACACCACCACCACGCCAGTGTCACTGCAGTGCTGTGAATGATCCACCACCTACATAGTACCTGCTCTGTGATGGTCCTGTGGGGGTCCTGCCCATTGAAGTACAGGGTAATACAGTACACAGAGAAACAGATGGACTACAGTCTGGACCTACAGTCTGGACACCTACAGAGTGTCCTATATGGTCAGCGGCGCTGATACAGTGGACAGTGAGTGTATCGACCACTCCAGCTGGAATCGTATCGTTACATATCGGTATCATATCGATTACTCCTCCACTGGGTTGCCAGGCAATTAGGAACTAAACTAGCGGCTAAGTTACCGGAGGAAGCTCTTTACTCCTGTTACTGTTTTACCTTTTGTCGCTCCGCGGCGGAGGATTTACAGTCCGTCTCCATCAAATCACAGGTAACGGACACTTCCGGTGTCTGAGGAGCTAATTTTGCACTTACACTTACATTTTTGTGAGCTAAAAGCAGCGAAAGACCAGGAAACAAAACCCTACCGCCTAAAACTGATGCAGAGAAGTCAGCGCCAAAACAAAGCGGCGCCAACGGCAGGTTAAAAGCCTCCATTTCAAAATAAAAGCCCTGAACATGCGCTATTCTGTACGTCTCTGATTTTACTGAACTTATAATATAGACACTATAATAATAATAATAATAATAATAATAATAATAATAATAATAAACACCTATATATATATATATATATATATATATATATATATATATATATATATATATATATATATATATATATATATATATGCATAAAGGTGTTTATTATTATTATTATTGTTACCATATATATATATATATATATATATATATATATATGCCATAGTGAACGAATTGAAGATCAAATGTCAATGAGAATTATTTTAACGGTTACCTTTAGTCTTTAGAAGTCTCTATAAGCAGTATAGTAAAATACTTTAAAGTCAACCCCAATTTATTATTATTATTATACATTGTTAATTATTGTCCCTGGTCTTATTACACACAACCATTCAAATCACAGTGTATAAAAGACATGACAAATGTAATGACTCTGTCAGTCTCTAAATGTCTTCTGACTTGTGATGATGTGCACTGATGCTATTCCATGTGGATGGCATTGTGGTGCAGTGGGTAGAAGGGTCTGGGTTTGATTCCTGGCTGGCGTGTCCAGGGTTCTCCCTGTGTCTGTGAGTTTCCTCCTCCGGGTGCTCCGTTTTTCTCCCACAGTCCAAACACATGCAGTCAAGACTTTTATTCTTTTATTTATTGAAAAATTAACAAAGTTCACCATTTCCAGCGTTTCTGGCTGGTCGTGAAGTTCAGTCTGTATATTTATGATGGTTTTAGACGTTTAGTGGAAAACATGCTTTATTAGGACCATCACGTTTAGTGGAGGTCATTCTCATATACCTCGTCTTTACAAAGTAGGGTTGTTTATGTAGACACTTCATAAAAAATTAAACATTTTATCATAATAATAGTAAATCTGATAAATACCTGGTCTCAGACAGGCTGCGGAGTATATACACATCTGCTTCAGAATACATTTTTAATACATCGCCTGAAAAAAAAAAAAACTAAACCAAAAAAATCTAGCATAGAAACAAAGCTCTCCAACCCCACCACACAGTCCCGGAACAGGAGGCCTGTCCCGTAATCCGAGGCAAAAACACAGAGTCGCACAAGTCATGCAGTTCCTGACTTTCCAGCTTTTCCTTCTTTACACTGTCCATGAGGTTCTTAGGAATGGGACTGGAAAGTTGGGAATTATTCCATCAGACTGAGGACGGGACTGTCGCCGTCTGTCAAGTTCAGTAAGTGTCCTTCTGAAGTCGTGCTCACAAATCGTTGGTCCGCTTAACATCACAACACAAATCCCATTTATAAACACACACCAATACAATTAGAGGGAATCCGGATAAACCAGCGGAGCAACAGCAGCTGCAATTCCACACTCAGCCAGAAGGGGGCACTGGAAACCAAAAACCCAACTGGTCAGTTTCAAACATGCAGTGTCTGCACGGAGGCATGTGCCGAGGAATGACAAGGAAAAAAATGAAACGAGGTGTTTATAATAAGGGGGGGTTTTACGTGTTGGGGATTTAATCACGGCTTTCTGGAATCTTGTCTTCCTGACCAGAGGACGTTCACTGAGTTTTGTGGATTGGTGGGAAATGGTTGACTGTAGACACTCCGATACCTTCGCAGTGAGGGTAATGGGAACCAGGTTCTGACTACTGGGTGATTCTGTAATACTGTATCTGAGCAGTTTCCATCAGCACTAGCACAGGAACGAAGTGAGAGGAGGTGGAGATGGTGGAGGGTGAAGATGGGGCGTGTTTCTATTAAACCACAGAAACAGGCGCTTAAACAGACGTTAGGACAGTGTTGGGGTAAATTAAAGTTAGGACAGGATAGAGGAAGTTTAGTCTAGTTAGGACGTCTGTGTTATACCGGGCTCTTATCTGGAGTTAAGTGAGAAGTTAGGAAGTGTTGATCTGTCCTATATTCAGTCCTACCCACAGTAGACCTGACCCGGGACCACATGGAGGCAAGACCCAGGAAACAAGACTGAAGCAGGACTGTTAGCGAGAGCATTAAGCCTTAAATACAAAAATAAATAAATCTATTATTTTCTTTAAGATAGTTAAAATAAGTAACTGAAATGTGGTTTTGGGAATGGGGTGAATTTCAAGCGAAGACACACACGTGTAGGCACCGCACAGGCCACTGAATCTGCCATCAGTGTGGAAGCCATATTGGTCCAGACAGCTTGGCATAAATCTCAGAAGACTGAACTGGACCTACATCACAGAACATGCCTGATTCAGGAGTATAACGATTATAGAGCTGTTCATTACTAAATACACCACAGCTACCTCGATTACTGGCATTTGTTTGAAGGCCAGATGTGCCCGGACCAATACAGTGAACACGCTGACATACTGTAGCAACAGAAGCTAATGCAAACGGAGACCAATGAGAGATGCAGTGCTTCAGAGATGTCGGATATGAAGACTGATATGATATTTTGTATTCCACTGTACTTGGAAGTAGAATGGTTTTAAGTCAGCAGATCCAAATATGTTACAGTACTTCTACGACTCCTAAATGATGCATGCTAGAAAAAAATCATAGATTTGATATTAAGAGTCCTGAGCCCTAATTTATAATCAGTGCATATGCAGTGAGAATTGGCGACACCCTGTGGCCACATTTCAGAATTGCAGATGAATGTGGAAAAAGTTCTCACACGTACCAGTTATCAACTGTGACACGGACATGGTGGTGGTGTGTTAGTGTGTGTTAGAGACAGCAGTGCTGCTGGACACCTCAGTGTTACTGCTGGACTGAGAATCATCCATCAACCAGAACTATCCAGCCAGAAGTGTCCTGTGGGCAGCGTCCTGTGACCACTGATGAAGGACTAGAGGATGACCAACACTGCACTGTGCAGCCGCAGATGAGCTATCGTCTCTGACTGTCCATCTACAAGGTGGAGCAGCAAGGTAGGAGTGTCTAATAGAGTGGACAGTGTGTGGACACAGTGTCTAAACACTCCAGCAGCACTGCTGTGTCTGATCCACTCACACCACCACCATACACTAACACCACCACCACGTCAGTGTCACTGCAGTGCTGAGAATGATCCACCACCCACATAATACCTGCACTGTGGTGGTCCGGTGGGGGTCCTGACCATTGAAGAACAGGGTAATACAGTATACAGAGAAACAGATGGACTACAGTCTGGACCTGTAGAACTACAGAGTGTCCTATATGGTCAGTGGAGCTGATACAGTGGACAGTGAGTGCAGATACAGGGAGGTGGTTTTAATGTTATAGCTGATCTGTATATAATCAGACATTTTGTTTTTAAATCTGAGTTTGTTTGTTTTTTTTAGATTCCTGAACATGTTCATACGCAGAGTTTATAAACGAGGTTCCTGGAGTTCCAGCTTCCTGCACATTCCACTGGAACTCCAGGAAGAGGACTAGAGACTACTAATCTACATTGACTACCACATACAATGCTGATGGATTAGTTGGATCGTTCCCACCCACATTCGGTCCAAAATGTCTCATGGTTGTCCCCAAGAGGTACTTGTTGCACATCTGGCCCAAACAAAGGCTAGGGTAAATCTTCCTCTGATGTTCTGAGAGTATTAATAAGGCTACAGTAAATTTTGGATTGTTTCTGCCGGGGTTTTCCAGAGTGTAACATGCTGTTTGAGAAATATTCCCAGCATGTTCCGTATGTCTTAAGTGCTGTAATGGTTTAAATAAGTAACACTGTGTAACTATAACCCTTTAGGTTTAAAACAGGCATCTTTTCGTGAATTCCCAAGCACCTTCACTACAACAACAGAAACCGGCAATGGAAATGGAACAATGGCCAATCAGGAATTGTATTTTTCCATGGTATCCGAATAGACACAGTTATGCGAATATCCATGTCCTAAAGACAGGCTTGACGGCTCTCGGACAGTGCTAATGAGCTGATAACTGTCCCACGCTCTGCTGGATTAGTCTGTTCCCACCCTGATCATTCCCACCCATAGTTGTCCCCCAGATGTTCTTGGTACAAGGTCACATCTGCTCCAGAAAGACTAAGGTGAATGTCCTTCCAAAGTTTGGGAGTTGTTCCACTGAACATTCCATTGAGCACATGTCAGAAGTTGAGTTCTGAGGGCAGTGGAACACAGCATTAGTAAAGTTCATGTGGAATAAAGGCTTGCAGGACACACAGAAAGATTTTTTGGATCAAAGCCTCCGCAGGTTAAAAACTGGGATATGCTCCTCTGGGAATTTCCTTCAGGGCTGAAGAGAGCTGAAACTGGTGCAAACTGCTGATACCAGAGCTCATCCTGCTCATCCATGATATGGTCAGTGTCTCTTCTGGTTGCAACGGCGACATTAAAGACAGACGAATGAAGTAGGGCAGATGAGGAAGAATAAAAGTGAAGGTCGAAAGGTCACCAGACGGAGCATTTGTTGGCAGGATGCATAGGTGACCCCTTCTGACAGTGGAACACACGGCCAAACTCGTCGAACTGAGACACGCTGCCAATAACCCTGCGGGGAAAGGACAGTTACAGTGAGGCCGGGGTGTAGAACCCTGTTCCACTATAGCTGTGAACACAGGGTTACAGTTCAGCACTGCTCCACAAGGGGGCGGAATTAGCATGCAAATCTTTTGTGCTCTTCATTCAAAGAGAAGAAACTGCCATGAATCAAACAAGAAGGTGATCCATATCCTATAATCCTGATTCATTTTTCCAATACGATCATATGAAAATGTGTTATTGTGTGTTATTGTGTTTACATGCATCTGAATCTTTACCTGTAGTGCTCTGGGGCGTGTTTCTCGGTCAGCAGCTGAAGGTATATGGACTGGGATCGTCTTTTCATACACCAGTTCTGTTACATAAGAAGAAGAGAGATTAACATTCCCAGAAAACACTGCAGGTACACAGTGTCCTTTACATGTACTGGATTAGTGGAGGGTAAAGTGTCCTCAGACCTGGGATTTGATCCTGGCACCTTCTCATTGTTGGGTCTCCTCTCCAGCACTAGGCTAACAGTAATAAGCCCAACCGTGATCCCATTAAATCCCACTGTTTTAAATGTGCCCCAAAGTCTGGGTATCAGTGAACTATCATTACTGGAACACTGAGTTTCCGAAACCTTTCAGTCTACCTTTTGTGACCTAATGCAGCCCATGCCACAGCGTCCCGCTAGTGTCATCCGAGCCAGGGTGGTTATCCCCAATTAGCCAGGTGGTAACGATATCCTGATATGACTGTGCAGTTTCTAGTGGGCTTCTAAAGCTGCATGAACGTTCGCTGTGTGAAGTCAGCCTAACAGTATACCCAGTACAAGGTGAGGGTTCTAAGCAGCTGCCGATGAGTGACTGATGTGCTGAAGATGTTTTCCGTGTAGTGCATGTGTACCTGGGCGAATGCTATGAACAACAGCTGTTCGTGTGTGTATTTGAGGCCTGGAAGCGGCCTCTCCGGACCATGTTCCCTTATCCACTTCTGATACGCCTAAAGAGAGAAGAGAGACGTTTAAACACTCGAGACACTGGACCGAGAATCATCCACCAATCAAAACTATCCAGCCAACAGCGTCATGTGGGCAGCTTCCTATGGACAGCATCCTGTGGACAGCATCTTGTGGGCAGCATCCTGTGGATTGCGTCCTCTTGGCAGTACCCTGTGGACATTGTCCTGTGGCTAGCGTCCTGTTGGCAATGGTCCCTATGGGCAGGGTCCTGTGGGTGGCATCCTGTGGGTAGCATCATGTGGGTAGCATCATGTGGGTAGTGTCCTGTGGGCAGTGTCCTGTAGGCTGTGTCCTGTGGGCAGCATCCTAGGTGCAGCATCCTGTGACCACTGATATAGGACTAGAGGATGCCCAACTGCACTGTGCAGCAGCAGATGAGGTATCGTCTCTGTCTGTACATCTACAAGGTGGAGCAGCAAGGTAGGAGTGTCTACTAGAGTGGACAGTGAGTGGACCCAGTGTTTAAACACTCCAGCAGCACTGCTGTGTCTGATCCACTCACACCAGCACCACACACACTAACACACCACCACCACGTCAGTATCACTGCAGTGCTGAGAATGATCCACCACATACATAATACCTGTTCTGTGGTGGTCCTGTGGGGGTCCTGACCATTGAAGAACAGGGTAATAGAGTGTATGGATAAGGATGTGTACCTGATGGTGTATATACTGTATGAGGTTGAGCTGATGTTCAGCACTAACAGTGCTGATAGTGAGAAGGAAGTAAAGAGGAGAAAAGAGAACAGCGGGAGGTAGAAGAAAGAGATGTAATCGCCTGACTGTACAACTGTGGGTGAGGAATGAGGGCGACGGAGAGAAAATGAGAGGGTGTGTTGAGGTCAGCAGTAATAAGACGTTAGGGCGGTTGCCATGGCAGTAGGAGCTGTAATGTCCTGTTGGTCTGATTGATTGACAGGTAGTATTGGGACTCACATAGTAGGAAAGCTTCAGCCCCCCGAGATCGGCGATGTTCTCTCCGAGAGTGAGACGACCGTTTACCTGCACACACACACACACACACAGTAAATCAATGCACATCCTCTTAAAGGCTCATGTTGTAATTTTTTTTATTTTATTTTTTAATTATACATTTTTATTATTTTCAGTGTTCCATTTACATGCTCAGGTAACTAATACTTTACATGTGAACTAAACATTTAGCTAACTAAATGTGCATTCATTAGACTCATAACCTCACACGAGTCCCCTGGTACTGAACCGTACCTAACACTGTGTAACTCCTCCACCAGCACCAGTAACAGCTGGGACTCGATTGGTCATGCACTGGTCAAGTTTCTGGATGTAGCCACATCAATGTTCAGACACTCTCACATCAAAGAATTAGACAGTTGGTCCAGATGTGGTGGAGGCCTTCTCTGGCACAATTCCCAGGAGAATTCCCTGTAGACTGGAATTTTATCAACTGCTGGTAGACCCGTATGACCGTATGCTTCCATACACCTGCAGATTCAGCTACTTCCTTCACACTATGGTCTTTGACCACACCCAAATGCTCAGTCACTCCTTTTAGCCAATCATTAACATCTGCTCTGGAGCCATTTTCCACACATGGAACGAGACATTCCCTGCACTGTACCACCCCTTCCCCATCTATGGTTCACTGTCATATTATATAAGCTCTGACTGTCGGTGTGTTTGGCTCACCATGGCAGGTGCCACCTACAAGATATTATCTCAAACCTCAGGGTTCCTGTGCTCACCCGCTGGTTGTAGACGGTGAAGTTGTCATACAGCTTGACGATGCACTCTGCCTTCTTCTGGAACTTCCTGTACGACTCCTCTGTCCACCACTGCTTCAAGTTGCCATAGCGATCATACTGCCCACCTGTCCACACACACAGTCACATGACCAACCCTATGGGAATCCGTTATATCTATATGAATTTGAGTGGGTTTGGTTTAAATGTGCATAAATATGAATCTCAGGGCTACATGAGTTTGGATTAATGCCGTGGTGTGTTTGTTGATTGTGCTGAAAGCGGAAGTTAAAATAAGTTACGTGTAAGTCCTTATAAGTCCTTATGTTGCTAAGTCATTGTTGTAGATCTCCCAGTGGACTGCTAAGGTATCTGATCATTAGGTCTGATGTAACTACCCACTTATGGGACCACGTTACAGTCTTACACCAATGAAGACACACACAGTTTGGTGCCCCTGGGCTCTAATGTTAGCTAGCTAGTAAGCCTAGCTAAGGTTAGCATCCACTGGAAAAAGCCAGGTGGTTGCAGGTATCACCTGCTTGGCCTTTGCTGTAGAACACCAGGTGGCGGCTGGTATCACTGGTACCATATCACAGCGGGAACATGTTACTTGGCCATTGATGGGTTTACCAGGTGGCTTCTAAGATATTCCTGGATGATTGCTACAGTATCCCAGGTGGTTGCTAACATGTTACTTGGCCCTTGATGGGTTTACCAGGTGGCTTCTAAGATATTCCTGGATGATTGCTACAGTATCCCAGGTGGTTGCTAACATGTTACTTGGCCATTGATGGGTTCACCAGGTGGCTTCTAAGATATTGCTGGATGATTGCTACAGAATCCCAGGTGGTTGCTAACATGTTACTTGGCCATTGATGGGTTTACCAGGTGGCTTCTAAGATATTGCTGGATGACGGCTATGGTATCCCAGGTGGTTGCTAACATGTTACTTGGCCATTGATGGGTTTACCAGGTGGCTTCTAAGATATTCCTGGATGATTGCTAAAGTATCCCAGGTGGTTGCTAACATGTTACTTGGCCATTGATGGGTTTACCAGGTGGCTTCTAAGATATTCCTGGATGATTGCTACAGTATCCCAGGTGGTTGCTAACATGTTACTTGGCCATTGATGGGTTTACCAGGTGGCTTCTAAGATATTGCTGGATGACGGTTATGGTATCCCAGGTGGTTGCTAACATGTTACTTGGCCACTGATGGGTTTACCAGGTGGCTTCTAAGATATTGCTGGATGACGGCTATGGTATCCCAGGTGGTTGCTAACATGTTACTTGGCCATTGATGGGTTTACCAGGTGGCTTCTAAACTATTGCTGGATAATTGCTATGGTATCCCAGGATAATCCAAGATCTTAATTACTGAGTTATTTTTTTAACTTTAGACCACAAATTTTATATGTATGGTCTAATATTACATATTGGAACAAAATACTGTATATCATTTAGTAGAGCACATGCTTTAAATAGTTTTCTTTGGAAATTTCAAGGAAACCTAACCAGGAATGTTCTTACTTTTACACAGAACCTCATTTATGACCAGTAAAAATATTTTATGTGGCTCAGCCCTTTATTAATATCACAGAAACATGCACACATATCTCTGTCTCTCTCCATCACTCCCTCTCACTCTCTGAATTCTTGACAGCTTTATTTGCATGATGGTAATCAGATTTAATATTGCCAGAGCATAAATAATGCAGTTTCAAGCCCTGGAACATTGTATATGAGCATATTTGTGAGGCATGAACAACCAGTAGGCTGTTTTATTAAAAATAACATCAGTGACTCCCAATAAAAATATTCATTTATAACAAATCTCTTTCACCCTCTCTCTCTTTCTTTCTTACCCCAGTCATCATAGCCATGGGTTAGCTCATGTCCGATGATCGCTCCAATGCCTCCATAGTTTAGAGACCTTGAAAAAAAGGCAAAGGAAAGAAGGAAAAGCATGAGCTGGAACTGCAAGAGCTTTCTGTCACCACTAGGTGGCAGTGCAGTGTTTTGGGTTAACAAGGTCAGCCTTGGGGGACAGGTGCCAACTTAGTCTGCAGTTCGTACATCCCCCCCTACCAGTTTCTAAATGTGCGTGTGTGTGTGGGCATGTTAATGCCTGCTACCCAGCTCTGTGAAGGGAGATCAATACGACGATGGAAGTGTCAACCTCTGATTACAGGCACTCCCCCAGCAGCCCTGCAGACACACGCCGCACAGGCTCTAATTGTCACTACCTGAGCTAACAGACCAGAACTTTTCTTACAATGACCCAACGTACGCACACAGAAGCACAAAAACACACTCCACACCCGCACAAGGGACGACATTATCGCAAACGATTAGGGCTGATGGCAGTACTAAGCTCGACGTGGGAGGCGGAAAATCAGTGAGGCTGAATTTGAATGCAGAAGGCTTTCCCAAGGTCTTTCTAACCCATGGCTATTTAACAATCAGGAAGACTGGAAAAAAGACGGAGGCGGACGGGGCCTAAAGAAAAGAAATTAAAAACAGAGCAGGTGTGGACATACAGCGGTGGGTGTAAAGTGGACTTATATAACATGGTGGGTGTAAAGTGGGTTCATATAGAATGGTGGGTGTAAAGTGGGTTCATATAGAATGGTGAGTGTAAGTGGATTCATATAAAATGGTGGGTGTAAAGTGGGTTCATATAGAATGGTGGGTGTAAAGTGGGTTCATATAGAATGGTGGGTGTAAAGTGGGTTCATATTGAATGGTGGGTGTAAAGTGGGTTCATATAGAATGGTGGGTGTAAAGTGGGTTCATATAGAATGGTGAGTGTAAGTGGGTTCATATTGAATGGTCGGTGTTGTAAAGTGGGTTCATATAGAATGGTGGGTGTAAAGTGGGTTCATATAGAATGGTGGGTGTAAAGTGGGTTCATATAGAATGGTGAGTGTAAGTGGGTTCATATAAAATGGTGGGTGTAAAGTGGGTTCATATAAAATGGTGGGTGTAAAGTGGGTTCACATAGAATGGTGAGTGTAAAGTGGGTTCATATAGAATGGTGGGTGTAAAGTGGACTTATATAACATGGTGGGTGTAAAGTGGGCTCATATAGAATGGTGGGTGTAAAGTGGGTTCATATAGAATGGTGGGTGTAAAGTGGGTTCATATAGAATGGTGGGTGTAAAGTGGGTTCATATAGA
>JAMWET010002373.1:72500-97500 GCA_024036415.1 Prochilodus magdalenae
GTTGGGGGCGTCCTTTGGGCACCGTCCTGTGACCACTGATTAAGGGCTAGGGGATGACCAACACTGCACTATGCAGTAGCAGATGAGCTATCAGCTCTGACTGTCCATCTACAAGGTGGACCAGAAAGGCCAGCTTGTCCAGGTCTTGTTGTGTTCCTCCTATAGCAGATCAATAGCACTAGACGTTTGAAGGTTCCCCTTGACCCAGTTTCACCCAAAACTGAACAGCCTTCCACTTGTAGCCAAAATCACTGGTAAAAGCATGCGAACAATATAACAAGCACAAAATTATTACCTTGCAATAAAATCTGAGCAGCGACTTGCTATTATACCCGGTATGATCACTGAAATCTGCTCACGAAACTTGAAAGAATGTAATATGCTTGAATTAGAGGCCTGCGACTTTTTTCAATATCTGTATGCTTTTATTACACATGATAGAAAATCTGTTCTTTTGAAGTGTGGTCCTATTCTGTACAAGAAATTGTTTAATATGTTTTTTAAAGCATTCAAGAAACGCTGGAGCTTCTCTGAGGACAAAAGCACACCAGTCTCTTATTTTCCACTGTCCCACTTTAACATTATACCATAAAGAACCTGCAGCTTCTCCACGTCCCCACAGACACGTTATTCGCCTCAGCTTGGGGTTAGAAGTTCATCCCAAAGGTATTCAATGGGATTAAGGGGGCTCTGTGTAGGCCACTAGAGTTCCTCCACACCAAACTCCTCAAACCATGAGATCTGGCTTTGTGCACAGGGACACAGTCCTGCTGGAACAGGAAAGGGTTCTTCCCCAAACTGCTGCTACAGAGCTGGAAGTCTTTGTGCTGCAGCATTAACACCACCCTTCACTGGAACTAAGGGTCCGAGCCCAAACCCTGAAACCCCTACAGACCATTATTCCGCCTACTGCCAACTTTACTGTGAGCACTCCACATTCCGGTAGGGAGCGTTCTCCTGGATTCATCCACCAAGCCCAGATTCCTCCATTAGACTGCCAGTAAAGCGTGACCCATCACTCCAGAGAACCTGATCCAAGGTCCAGTGGGTCGAGCTTCACAACCCTCCAGCCGACACTTGACACTCAGCATAGTAATATTAGGCTTGTGTAGAGCTGCTTAGCCATGGAGACCCAGGTCATGAAGCTTTCATGAAGCTGCAGTTCTTGTGCTGATGTCGCTTCCAGTTTGGAACACTGAAGTTAATGACTCAACAAACCTAAGCTGCAGAATAACACAGCGTGTGAAAAGCACCTCCCCTGGAGATCCCATACTAGCAGGTACTCCAGCGTTAGCGGCGCTAATGCTAGCTTCAGTGGTAACAAAATATTTATTCCTCGTCAGGAAAAGCTCTTTTCTCCATGTGGTCTTCTACACATTCTTGAACACCTCAGTTTCAGGAACAAGTTCAGAATATCGAAGACAGAAGCTCTTAGACGCATTGGTGAAACATTAAAGCAATAGCCATACCCTGAATTTATATGTAAGTATCATAATGGGTGCACTGTCAGAGACCCTGCAGAATTTAGATATTCAGATATTGAATGATTCACGTTTCACGCTCAGCTGTGCATATGACGTGAGTAAGGACAGGCCTTATCTCTGTACCTGACTGACCCAACAGCCACGATTACAGACATCCAGCGAGCAGTGGTGTCCTCCATGAGTCATCCTGTTAGAGCAGCATCATTGGCAGACGGCTGCACCACGCAGAACTACATGCACACAGACCGTTACCACGACTGTCCTTAACACCACGTCACTGTCACCAAAGACTGCAGTGGTGTCGTACCATGTCATGGAGTGACTCAGAATGGCAGCGGGTCATCTTCAGTGACGAGTCCCTATTTAGTCTGGGTGGAGACGACCAACGAATCCGTGTGTGGAGGCACCGTGGTCAGCACCAAGATGAACGGTTTATTGTCACATGTCCAGAAGGCCTGGTATCACTTCACATCGACCCCTACCGCACCATCTTCAGGAACTGTGTTAGGATGTTCAAGCTGCATGGGATGGATTATCACAGGACTCTACAAGGAACCTCTACAGCTCCATGCTGAGACATCTGGCATGTTGGGTTAGCAAACACGCTGACCCAACGCCATACTGAGAGGCAGACTTCTGTATGTGTAGCTCAATAAATATTGATCATATCAGTCTAAATGTATCATCAGTTATTCATCCTGGTATCCTTTATCTTCCTTCCTAACAGCACTCACAATCCCACACTTCCTTCTGGGAGCAGATATTACTTTGATGATGAGTGTATGTTTCCACTTATGTTTTTGAAAAACACACAGAAGGACCTTTAAAACTGGTTGAGTAAACAAGACTATGATTAAAAGAACCAGTAGGAGATGTTTCTACATCAAAGAGCATTGAGATTTATTCCGTATGGATTTTTTCTTTTTAGTGGGACACTGGTGTGTAATTCCAGTTGCTGCTCCCATATTCAATTTATAGACCGAGAGTTTATCCTGCATGACTAGTTTATAAACTTTACCTATCGTCCTCTTGAAAAATTCTCAAACTCCACGTAAAGCTCAATCCGTCTGAATAGCATTTCCTGCTACTTCTTGCATGTCCTCATGTAAACTGGATCAGCATGGGGAACTGGAGCATGCCTACTTTCATCTTGGTCCAGACAGACCACCAGTAGAGAGAACCGTCTGATCTGCCAACAAGCTTGAGTAGCTCCCAGAGTTTCCTTGCCCACCATCCAAACACAGGCGGCACCTTAATTACACACCCGTCTCTGTCTAGACCATTTCCAGATGTTTTGGTGTCACTTTTATCATTACGCCACTGACAGTTTGCAGTGGTGTCATTAACAAGAAACCTGGACTGCTGTGGATCGGAACCGTAACCTCTTTAAAATCAAATGCAGGTTCTGTTTGGGATTGGGTCAGGTTTGAATTTGAACAAATCGTGGTGAGCACTTCAATCCTGCCTTTGCAGTGGAGAGACACACCGTCCCAACGGCTGGTGTGATGTTCTGGGGAGCCATCGCTCACAACAGTCACCCCTAGTAGTGCCATGAGGGACACTAACAGCTCAGCGATGTGTGCAGGACAGCCTCCGGTCACATGTGTTACTTCTCATGGCAGGACTTTTCAGCATGCCATTCTTCAGCAGGATAATGCTTGCCCACATGTGGCAAATGCCTACCGCCGGAATGTCTACCTCCAGATTCCAACACTTCCTAGGCCCTCAAGCACTTATGGGACTAGCTGGGACACCTACAGGCCCAGCTGCAACACCTGTGCCGCAGGATGCCGTACGGAACCTGTAGACCTTCATGCCCAACCGTATCTCAACTTGAGTCCAGGCTAGAGGTGGTCCAATAAGGTACCAGTGCCTGCTTTCAATTTCCCAATAAACGTATGCTCTCGCTTTAACACTGTAATAACCTACACATGTCATCATAAATCAGCCTAAAGCTTTAACACGTTGGTGGTGGGGTTGACCAGCAGCCGTAAAGATGCTCATGCCAAAATCTGTAATATCAGTGTTTGGTGGAGAGTCAGTACTAGCGTGTGATATACCAGTTGACATTCTTGGTTAGATTCTATTGGTCTCACTGATCTGTCACAAATACATCAGGGGGCAGTGGTGGGCTAGATGTTAAGGAATGTCAAGGCGCAGTGAATCACAATCACCTACGCCGACAGTCACAAAAAGACCCAGACAGCGGTTTCAGTTCAGAGCCAACAAGGCTCCCATCTTTATTTCAGGCTATGCTTTGGAGGCATCGACCTGGGCAATCGACCCGGACCAGAATGCAAAGCAGTCTGTACTGAGCTTCCACTCTTATACAGTTTTCCAGGGGTGATAAGGTAATCACCCCTCCTTCCTTCCATTCCCCGGTTAAGCCACCATTATCTCAAAGTTGCTTACCACTTATCATCATTTAGGAACGATTATCTCCAAGTGATGGATACCCTCTTCTTTAAATAGACAGGAATTATCTCATCCGTGCTTTGCAACGACTAACACAAGCAGGCACTGATTTCATCCATGCTCCCAGGGGTACATTCCAACAGAGGTTCTGGAAAGTTCCATTCTAAGCTAGCTAATTTCTTATTAGTAAAATGAATTTGATGATCGGAGCCCAGAGGTCACCGAGTTGATTCCCTGAACCGACAAGGCACTGACCACTTTACTGACCACCAGCAGAGTCTGACTCTTAGAGATGGAGAGAATGAACGAGACACATGTACGAAACAAACCACTTAGACTGACACGGGCCGCCGTGTTTGCTAACCCAACATGCCAGACATCCCGGCATGGAGTTGTAGAGGTTCCTAATGGTGTCCTGTGATAATCCATCCCATGCAGCTTGAATATCCTCATACGGTTCCTGAAGATGGTGCAGTAGGGTTGGAGGTGGAGTGACACCAGGTCTTCTGGACGTGTGACAACAAACCTTCATCTTGGTGCTGACCACAGTGCCTCCACACACGGATTCGTTAGTCGTCTCCACCCAGACTAAAGCGGGACTTGCCACTGAAGATGACCCGCTGCCATTCTGAGTCACTCGTGACAGTCTGGTACGACACCACTGCAATCTTTGGTGACGGTGACGTGGTGTTAAGGACAGTCGTGGTAACCGTCTGTGTACACGTAGTCCTGCATGGTGCAGCCGTCTGCCAATGGTGCTGCAGTAACAGGATAACTCATGGAGGACATTACTACTCGCTGGATGTCTGTAATGGTGGCTGTTGGGTCAGTCAGGTACAGAGATAAGACCCGTCCTTGCTTGAATCATTAGCATGTCTCACAATGTCAAACCTATATATGTATTTTTCTTGAATCATTAGCATGTCTCACAATGTCAAACCTATATATGTATATATATATATATATATATATAAATACATATATAGGTTGGACATTGTGAGACATGCTAATGTCAGCGCCTAATATATATTAGAAACGTAACTATTACAAGCACACTGTACCTCAGTAGTACTTCAGTGTACTTAATATAAGTACATATATAATTTGCATATATAGGTTTCCCATTGTGAGTATAATAATCAGCGCCTATACATATATATATATATATATATATAATAGGACAGTATAAATATATATATACATATATATATATATATATTAGAAACGTAACTATTACAAGCACACTGTACCTCAGTAGTACTTCAGTGTACTTAATATAAGTACACTAATTTGCACTCCCAGGTAAAAATCAGTCCATAGGACTACAGTAGTTCTATTTAAGTATATTTTTTTACTGGTACTCCATGTACTGCTGTCGTCGGGTTTTCTTACACTTGTTTGTGTTTTCTTGGTTTTTATGGATCATGTTGTTATGATGTTTGATGTGTGTCGTTTCCTGTCATGGCTAATTCACTCACGTTGTCTTGTCCACTTCCTTGTGGATCTTCTTGACAGACAGTTTGATGTTGTACTTGATGCTGTTGAGAACATTCTTGAAGTAGGTCTTCTCGCTGACCTCAAACTTCAGAGAGGAGAGGAGAACAGACAGTATGATTAAGAACACTACTAACATCTACATCCCATTTCTTTTAAAGCTGTATCTGAGGGAGAATGACCCGCAGCGAGGCTGATTTACCCCATATTCCTGGTCAATGAGCTCCGGCTTTAGCAGGAAGTCAGGATACCCCGTCATTACCATCATATGCTGGAGCTGTGCACATCGTGAGTGGGCATGACAGAGAGAAAACACAAAGGCAGAATAAAAATGAAAGCACCTCTTTACAGGTATCTCTGAGCTTAAAAGGATCTTGTATTTATACAGTTCTCCATAGAACCAAAAGGGTTCTTCTACTGTTATATGACTAACATGGTTAAACAGTAGTATGTACAACACATTCTTCATCAATCTGGAGAACCTGTTGACCAACCGTTAAACCATTTAAGCATAAAGTGGTTCTATATAGAATTCATGGTTCCGTAGAGAAACATTTCCTTGACTAAAGGACCCTTGAAGAACCATTTTGTTTAAGAGAACTGGCTACAGTGTTTGATGTTTACTGTGTGAACTGTTCTGTTGTTTACCTTGGCCCTTGCAGCTTCTTTGGTCTCTTCATCCATCCAGTCGAGCTCCTTTAGTCGGGTATCGAGGGCGTGCTTTATGTCCTCCACCAGCTCCTGAACCTGTGAAACAGTAAAGAAGAGAACATGCTCAATCAATCAATCAATCAATCAATCAATCAATCAATATTTATTTATTTGTGTAGTGCTTTTTACAACTAATGTCTCAAAGCAGCTTCACAGAAAAGCAGTTTACAAAGGATAAGAAAAACACAGAGTCCATGTACAGACATATTCTGGGTCCAAGCCCCCCCGTGAGCAAGCCAGAGGCAACAGTGGCAGGGAAAGACTCCATTAGAGTAAGGAGGAAGGATCCTCGAGGGGGGACCCATCATCCTCTTGTATACTAGCTCCCACTGTACACTAGAACGCTAGAACATCTGACTGGAGTAGAACACCATTTGGGTATCTCCAGATGTGGTGTTCAGGCAGGAAAGCCCACCAACATAACAGAGCTGAAGCGGTTCCGTAAGGAGGAACGGGCCAGGATGCCTTCGTCAAAGAGCAGAGCTTATAGTTCTAGGAACCGTTGGTTTGAACTCATTGCTGCTTGACAGAGTCACACCAGTTCCTTAAAGCGGTCCAGAAACCTTTTCCATCAAAGACGTTTAACACTGGTTTATCACTTTGTTCAGTAATGGATGGAAAATTATGTAACTGCTGGTGTTACTGTGTTCCCTTTAATGGTGATATTAAGCATGGCGCAGGAACGTGAACGTGAATGGGTCTCTCTCACATAGACACTCATACACAGTACACACAGACTGGCACACAAACAAACTACTACACAGCAGTAACAGAAAAACTATAAACTTAAGGTGGAACTGATTTTATGGTAGCAGGGAATTTAAAGCACTCTAAAGGGAATTTAGGTAGCAGCAGATTTAAGGTGACAGGGAATTTAAGGCAGCAGGGAGGTTAAGGTAGCTGTGAAGTTAAGGTGGCAGCAGATGTAAGGTCTCAGTTAACTGAAGGTACCACTCAATTTAAGGTGGCAGTTAATTTAAGGCACTGCAGCTTTAAACTAACGTTTCAATGTAATTTTCAAGCCATCTTAAAGCTTATTCACGAACTTTCCCTTTCTAGTATAGTTTGATATTTCTATATCACACACAGCATCATGTCATGATGTGCCAAAATATACTGAGCGACGGTAATCTACCAACATAACCAGCACTTTAACCCGCTGATGCACACCTTGAGTTCTTCTGCAACTTGAGTGCAAATGAGTTGGGTGCCGTCCAATCAGATCATTTATGTTTATGTTCATGTAATTACTTTTGGCAGGTAAAAATCCCTCTCAGCAATCCCACTTCTCACATTCCTGATTTTACACAAATCAGCCATAACATTAAAACCACCACTCGTTATCCACTGTATCACGTCCACTGACCACATAGGGCACTCTGTAGTTGTAATGTTCCAGATCGCACTGTGTACCGGGGAGTGTTTTAATGTTCCGCTCAAAATGAGCTAAAACTGTTGGTACTGAATCAGTCGCTACTGAAACGCTGAAGCATTTAAGTAGTGTTATTAGTGTTTTGGCAGCAGTATAATGGAATGTTGAATTATTAGATTTAATCAAATAAACACAGTTAAGATATAGAGTCACTCCGGGCTAAAGGATTTCAGACTGACGTCCAAAGTCAGATATAGAAACATGCTTTCAGTTCTGAGTTTGAACCAGTTCAGTCATAACCTAAACAGTCTGCCTAAGTGTAAGGAATGAGGAGAGGCTGAAGAATCGTTATGTAAATACGAATTAGGATAATGATCATGTAATCAAAAACCCATCTAGACTTGGCAGCTACACCCGGAGAAGGAAAAACGAAATTCTTATGGCACTAATGGAGATATCTGCCCTGAAACTTTCCAGACTGAAACTATTTCCACCGAGCACCTGATGAGAACTGACTTGACCGCATTTAAATAGAGAATAGAGTGATTAGGGCTGCACTGCCACTACGACAAGGAGCGCCAGGATTCTTCAGGAAGGCCCTTCAACCTTCCTTTAGACAGATAATGGAGCAGCTTGAGCTTCCAAGTCACTCTGGCAGGGGTTGTAACAGTGGAGGTTGAATGGCTGCAGGAAAAGATAACGATGAAGACTGAATGTATTACTGAGGGGTATAAACAGGGTTGACAGGTAATGAAACAGTGTGTGATTCGACGTCTCTCTGACAGGAATGGGGAGGAATAGGGATGGGAATCGAAATCCAGTACTTGACTGGTCGGTACTGAAATATCAGTAAGCTCCCGGATATGCAGTAACACTAATACTAGATACAGTAGGCCTTTCAGTTTATGAACTCTTTGAATCAGAAATTCAGAAGTCAAAAATATCAGACTTGCTTATTTACTTATTGAGGGAAATGATCTAGTCCAGTGTGACCAGCTTGTGAAGGAACTGGTAGCTCTTCACCAGTCCTCCACATCAGCTTGGAGGAAATGTAGCTGGTTCCTCTGTAAGGAACATCCCCAACTGTGGGATGTTGGTGGGTCTCCACCTATGAACTGCTCACTTCTGGTCTTTCCACAACATTCCTATTGGTTTAAGGCCAGGACACCGACTTGGCCATTCTAGAACATTAACTTCATTCTCCTTTGGTAGAACGTCTTGTGTGCATAGGGTCATTATCTTACTGCATGGGACACTTACTCAGGGACACAGAGTTGTTGGTCGTCTCCACCAAGACAAAAGCGGGAGCTTACGTCACATGTACAGCCAGGTTTGTCATCTACTAGACTTGAGGTATATGAACTAACAGTCCTGATAACTGGCCGTTAGCTCACTGATCAGTTTTCACCTCCTCTGTGTCTGGCAGTAAATCCAGGTCATGACCTGATCTTTCAGATAACCCCCTTCCCTTTCAGCCAATCAAATGCTAGCATGCCTAAATTAGTCGTATTGGAGGTGTGGCCTCTCTGAAGCACATCAGAATTGTCTCAACTTAGCATTAAACTCATGCTAGCCTTAAACTTGAGTGGTGCCAGAGTGCTCCGTATTGCTCCTATTAACGTCATTCTCCTTTGGTAGAACGTCTTGTGTGCTTAGGGTCATTATCTTACTGCATCACCCAGGTTCTCCTGAGATCCAGCTCACAGTCAGATGTCCTGATGTTCTTTAGAATGTTCTGGTATAATCCAGAATTCATTCCTCCATCAGTGATGGTGAGCCATCCTGGCCCAGATGCAGCAACACAGGCCCAAACCATGATACTACCACCACCATGTTCCACACATGGAATAAGGTTCCCATGCTATATGAGTCTGCACTGAATTGTGACACTGAAAAAGTGGTAGCTAGTGTTAGCATAAATAGCAAAACTGAAATGACCACTAGGGGTCACTAGTTTTGCATTATCTTTGTTGTTTAAATCGTAGGGAGACAACCACAGCCTTTCACATCATGCCTGAAACTGATACTACTCTCTATAGAGAGAATCAATCAGCTTGGTAATCGATATTGACATTGATGTCGATATAATCCTACCTGCACTCATCCCTAGTCAAGAAATCTCCAATAACCTGTTAAGATTTTACTTCTTTGCAGTTTGGGCTTTAGTGGCCGGAAAATGGTCAGGAAATTCTGAAGTAATCTGTTGAGATTTTATTTCCATTAAACAGATAATGTGCTTCGGAATGACTCTGGCAGGAATGGTCATGGACTTCTGAGTTACTATCTGCTTAGATTTGACTTCACTGTGATTTAAGCAGATGATTGAGAAGCTTGTGCTTTGAAATTACTGTGACAGGGATGTGGAGGAAATCTCCAGCAGCTTCCTGATGTGACTTTTCTTCACTATCATTTAAGTAGATGATGGAGCTGCTCATGCCTCAGTGCCAATTTGGCCGGGATGGTGAGGAAATCTCCAGCAGCTGTGATAGAAGCTTTTGCATCGCAGCTTAAGTATCAAAGCCAAAGGGCAAGGATTTTCAGGACCTTTCTAGAAAGTGTGTGATGTGGTTTTAATTATATTTATTAATTAATGTCGTTTAAATCCATTGAACTGAGTGACTCATTGGGATTCCATACTAAGAATCTGAGATGAACCAATGAATATGCTTTCTACCATAAATACCCTGTGCTGACCCTGGTCAACCATGTTTGAGTTTGATGGTTAAGCTGTTCTGCCTTATTGCCTGCCTCATGACCAGCTTGATCAAACTGGTCAACCAGTGCAAACAAGCTGCTCAACAAGCTTGTGATACTGGTCAATGAGATCAGGTCATACCAGCCCAACCAAACTTTTCAACAACCTTGGTTTAGCAGCTGATACTGATCAATAGGGAAGTTACGCTTGGTCATGTTAGTTGACCAGATTGGTCAAGCTTTGGCATGCAGGTCAACCAGGCCATGCTGTTGGTACTGGCCAATGAGACTTGTTATTCTTGGGATGCTGGTCAACCAGATTGGTCATGTTGGTTATACTTTTTTGTTACACAGGTCCCCCAGCACAATTACAATGACCTTGGTCACACTGTTGGTATTGGTCAGTCAGACTTGTCATCCTTGTCTTGCTGGTCGACCAGATTGGCCATGTTGGTGAATCAAACTGGCCATGTTGGTAAAGCTGGGTCACACTAGTCTGGTCAAGTTGGTCAAACTCATCAAACTCGAGCAAAAACAAACTCCAGATAAATGGTCAACCAGCTAAGCTGTCTTCCATCAGAATGTTCATGTGTTTAAAGGTTCAGCAAATGATGAATCACCTGGTCCTTTCATGCTTTTGAAGCCTTGCTCAAATGGGGGAAAAAGAATGGTGGTAGCTGATGCCCTTCTCTCCTCAAGCCAGTTTGGTGGTCACCAGCCGTAGTACTAAAGAGCAAACCTAGAAGGCCACACGCCTGGCCCAAACATACCTGACTGAGATTATCAAGCCATTCATGAGCCAGACGAGGTGAGTCAGATCAGGGAACAGTTGGAGGGAGGTGGTTTCCCCATGTGAAGGATTAATAGACACTGTTTTACAGCAGGTCCTCAGTCCAGACCTAGTACATCCCTTATTTTAGTTCTTTATTCCATTTGGATTTTGGAGCTAGCAGGAGGGCTGGTTTCAGACACTGGTCTGGTTCCTCTCCTTCTTTGTTTGCTCGTGGTTTGACTTCACTGTAGAGACACGGCAGGAGGTTTGCGGCAACCTCAAAAAGTCCTACTTCAAAAGAAAGGTAAGACGTGAGATTGCGAAGCATGTTCTGACAACGCAGACGGGTTGACTGACGATTTCTAGAACGCGGGCTAAATCTGGCAGACACCCCGCCACGGCAGCCATATGGGCGAGGCGTGGTCTCCGAAAACCGGCCTTTCATCTATCCGCACATCCGTCAGTCTATCTGTCAATCCGTCCATCCGTCCTCCCATCACTCTATCACGGAACAGTGCAGAGAAAGGATGGAGGGGGGTCGGAAAAAGTAAACATTCAAGGGAACAGAGGAAAGAGAGTGAGTGAGAGAGTGCGCAAGTAAAAGGAACAGTGGGTGAGATCGCGTTAAGGTGAGGGATTAGGAGTGAGAGCGAGAGAGAGAGGGGGATTAGTGGGGAGAGAAAGAGAAATGGAGGGGATTGGAGGAAAGAGGAAAGAAAAACGTATGAGATGAGAGGAGAGGTGAGAAATAGAGGGGATAAAGAAGATGTGTGAAAAGACGGGAGGAGAAGAGAGAGAGCGAGAGAAGGTTCTGGATTGAAAAGGTGGGAAGTGGGTCGGAATAATGGAAAGAGTAAGGAATATCAGTCTGCTATTTGCTTGATTCCGTTAAAACGAGGTAAAGCAGGCAGCCGCGATTCGCCGTGCAGGTAAGGGGTGTGGTTAGGCACAATGTGAAGCAGCTTAAAACACTTTATCCCTGATAAAATCACTGTAATGCGTGTCCTCCAGCGGCAGAACACTTATAAATACAGAGGCAGACGAAAGTCTGGGCACCCCTGACTGCAATCTAAGCAGGTAAAGATGAACTGATTTCATAAGGAAGACTTTAATTAGCTCTCCGGACAGTAAACAAGTCCCCTGTGACTACAACGTAGCTAACAGTGTGTACTCCCTCCACCAGCACCAACAACAGATGTGACTGGATTGGGCATATACTGGACAAGTTTCTGGATGTAGGCCACATCAATGTTCAGACACTCTTACGTCAAAGAACTGGGCCAGATTTGGTGGATGCCTTTCCTGGCGTTTTTACTGGTTGTTCCAGGTACTTCCCAGGGATTTCCAGGAGGATTCAAACCTGGGGATCGTGTGGCCAGTCCAGATGTGTGGATGCTCCTGAATGTTCATTATGCCAATCAGTCCCATTTGCAGCCCAGTGACCGCGAGAATGGCCGTTATGGAATACAGGGATAGGGATGCTTTGTCCCTCGGTAAGAGCTATATGGGAAAACCTGGTGGTCCAGCATCTCAGTGTATTCAGAGTAGTTCAGATCTACAAGCTCAACACAAAATGACCGCTGTGCACTGTGGTGCTTGGTCAGCAGGTTTCTGAGAGAAGGTCCATTAATTTGACCGGCAGAACCAGGAACACTTGGCATCAACTTTGGTGAACTTTTGGCACACCATTCTGAGTCCTTGACCAGACATTTGTTTAAAAATATGAAACTTGGCTGGAATTCCTATAAAAGTCTGGTTAATTTAAATGAGCTCTGTTCTGATTGGCTACTGTGCCCAGTATTGTGTCTCATTTCAAGAGCACCCAGAGCTGAAATGCTCCAGTCTGAATGGGCGGAGCTAATCTGCTGCAATGCATAATATCTGTAACCACACGCATGCCTGTTTTGACTGAAGTCATTTAAACTGCTGGTGTTTGTGTGTGGATCAACAGATGGGCTACAGCCGCTAACTACCCCAGGAGGCACTGCAGAGTAAGGGTTTCCGATAAAGTGGCCAGTGTGTTGTTGTTTATGTGCTACTTGTTATGGGTTTTTTTGGTTTTACATCTCGTGCTGTACTTCATGGTGTGGCATCATCTTGCGCTGCGTTGCAGTGTGCTCTGTTGTCTTGTGCAATGTGTGAGAGGGACAGGACGAGATGAGATGGCTTGTGTGTGTCGTCTTGCGTCATGTGGTGTTGCAGTGCTGTGCTGTGCCTTGCCTTGGCCTTGCTGTGAGTGGAGAAGTGCTGCTGGACGAACAGGGCTCCCAGGGCCATCCCGAAGTGCTTGTTGGCCTGAGTGAGGCAGAGACGGCTGAGCTCCAGCTGCTTCTCCGTGCCATCGATCTCTCTGGAAAACTCGTGGATGGTGCTCCGGAAGGCGGTGGACAGGTGCTCGCTCAGGGCGGCCACGATACGCCACAGCATGTAGTTGTGCAGGACCCTGAGAGAGAGAGGGATGAAGAGGAAAGACACGTGAGATAAAGAGGAGAGAGGTGGAATGAGGGAGTGAAAGAGAGAAAGGCAGGTGAGGGAGAGAGAGAGAGAATAAAGAGAATATGAAGGGGAGGGAGGAATTTAAGAGGGAGAGAAGGAAGAAGACAGAGAGAAAGCAGGGTGAGAGCAGAAAGAGGGAGGGATGGCGGGAGAAGGGATGGAAAAAGACTGAAAGGTAAATAGCAAGAGAAAAATAGGTAGACAGGCAGACAGAGAGAGAGAGAGACAGACAGACAGGCAGGCAGGCAGGCAGACAGAGAGACAGACAGAGAGAGACAGATAGGCAGAGAGAGAAATAGGTAGACAGTTGTACAAACAGAGAGAGAGAGAGGGATAGAGAGAGAGAGAGAGGGAGAGAGAGAGAAGGAATTATACAGACAGAAGACTGAGAGAGAGAGAGGGATAGAGAAAGAGAGAGAGGGAGTGATACAGACAGAGAGAGAGAGAGAGAGAGAGGGAGAGAGAGAGTGATAGAGAGAGAGAGAGAGGCAGAGAGATATAGGAGGTATAAGAGGACCTTATATTTGGGATTTAGATGTGGTTTCAGGAATGCCTAATAAATATGGTTAATGGTGAAGACCAGGGGAAGCGGAGAGAGTGGGAGACGTGGCGGGGTGGGGGGCGGGGGGGCAAACGAACGACTAGACATTCTAAAGAGATTAAGCCATAAATAATTACTCTGACACCTACAGATGGGAAATGTCATACTACACAAACCCTGCTCACACACTCTCACTCACACAATCACACTCACACACACTCACTCACACAATCACACACACCATCATACTCACACAGTCACACACACCTACTCACAGTCACACTCACACACACACTCACTCACACACACACATCCTCACTCACAGTCACACTCACACACACTCACTCACACAATCACACTCACACACACTCACTCACACAATCACACACACCATCATACTCACACAGTCACACACACCTACTCACAGTCACACTCACACACACACTCACTCACACACACACATCCTCACTCACAGTCACACTCACACACACTCACTCACACAATCACACTCACACCATCACACTCACACACCTACTCACAGTCACACTCACACACACTCACTCACTCACACACACTCACTCACACCTACTCTCACACACACACCTACTCACACAATCACCATCACACTCACACACACCTACTCACAGTCACACTCACACACACACTCACTCACACAATCACACTCACACACACTCACTCACACAATCACACTCACACACACACCTACTCACAGTCACACTCACACACACTCACTCACACAATCACACTCACACACACACCTACTCACAGTCACACTCACACACACTCACTCACACAATCACACACACCTACTCACAATCACACTCACACACACCTACTCACACAATCACCATCACACTCACACACACCTACTCACAGTCACATTCACACACACACTCACACACTCTCACACTAAAATACACACACACACACACTCACTCACACAATCACACTCACACACCTACTCACAGTCACACTCACACACACTCACTCACACAATCACACTCACACCATCACACTCACACACCTACTCACAGTCACACTCACTCACACAATCACACTCACACCATCACACTCACACACACTCACTCACACAATCACACTCACACACACACCTACTCACAGTCACACACACACACACACACACTCACTCACACACACTCACTCACACCATCACACTCACACACACACCTACTCACAGTCACACACACACACACTCACTCACACACACTCACTCACACAATCACACTCACCATCACACTCACACACACACCTACTCACAGTCACATTCACACACACACGCACACACTCTCACACTAAAATACATACACACACACCTACTCACAGTCACACTCACACACACTCACTCACACAATCACACTCACACACACACCTACTCACAGTCACACACACACACACCTACTCACACACACACACGTACTCACTCACATCCTCACTCACAGTCACACTCACTCACACAATCACACTCACACACACACACACACACACACACACTCATACTCACACAGTCACACACACACCTACTCACAGTCACACTCACTCACACAATCACACTCACACACACACACCTACTCACACACACACACACACACTCATACTCACACAGTCACACACACACACGTACTCACAGTCACACTCACTCACACAATCACACTCACACACACACACGTACTCACTCACATCCTCACTCACAGTCACACTCACTCACACAATCACAATCACACACACACACACAGTCACACACACACCTACTCACAGTCACACTCACTCACACAATCACACTCACACACACACACACACCTACTCACAGTCACATTCACACAAACACACACGCAATCACTCACATCCTCACTCACAGTCACACTCACACACACTCACTCACACAAACACACTCACACACACACCATCACACTCACACAATCACACTCACATCCTCACTCACACGCAATCACACTCACACAGTTACACACACACACACGCAATCACACTCAGTTACACACACACACTAAAACACACACAAACACACCTACTCACAAACTCGCTGTCACTCACATACACACACGCACACACTTACACTAAAACACACACATACTCAAACACACACACACTCATACTCACACAATCACACACAATCACTCACCTCCTCACTCACAGTCACACTCAAACACTCATACTCACACAATCACACACCTCCTCACAAACTCACATTCACACACGCACTCACTCACATCCTCACTTACACGCAATCACACTCACACAGTTACACACACACACACCTACTCACAAACTCGGTCACATTCACACACACACGCACTCACTCACATCTTCACTCTCACTCACACTTATACTCACACAATCACACTCACATCCTCACTTACACGCAATCACACACAGTTACACACACACACACACCTACTCACAAACTCGGTCACATTCACACACACACGCACTCACTCACTAACATCTTCACTCTCACGCACACTGTCACACTCACGCACACACTTACACTAAAACACACACACACTCATGAACTCAGTCACACTCGCACACAGATACACACACACGCACACACACTCTCACACACACTCACACTCTCTCTCACACATTCACACAAACACAGATACACACACATTCACTTACACACAAACTCACACAGTCACATACTCACACCCACACACACACACAAACTCACACAGTAACAGTCACACACACGGACATATATACACACTCACACACACTCACACAAACACTGTGTATACACAAGGTGTATAAGACAGGGGTGACGTCACCCTCTCCGGTCAGGATTTTGACACGTGGACGGCATTTTAATCATAACAGTGTTTGGCACGGCTATGAGTTAGTCCAGCCAACAAAGCACTTCTGAACACAATTCAATAGAGGGAGAGAGAGGGGGGTGGGGGAGAAAGAGAGGGATAGAAAGAGAGAGGAGAGGAAAAGGGTAGGAAAGTAAGGGATGGATGAAAAAAAGGTGGTCCTGAAAAAAAAAAAAATATATATATATATATATATATAGGGAGAGAGAGAGAGAGAGAGAGAGAGAGAGAGAGAGAGAGAGAGAGAGAGAGACACGATAAAGAGTGAAAGAGATGTAAAAATGAAATAGAGGGAGAAAAAGATACTTGCAAGGACAGGGACATGTACAGGGATTAAAAGACAGAGACAGAGTGGGAGAGAGAGACAGAGTGAGAGAAGAGAGAGAGGGAGACAGAAAGAGAAGTGAGATACAAAGAGGTAGATAGAGAAGAGAGAGAGAGGTAATGAGAAGTAGAGAGAGGAAGAGAGAGCAGAGAGAGGTAGAGAGAGAGAGAGAAAGAGGTAGAGAGAGGTAGAGAGAAGTAGAGAGAGGTAGAGAGAGGGAGAGAGAGGGAGAGAGAGGGAGAAGAGAGAGAAGGGATGTAGAGAGAGAGGGAGAAAGAGGTAGAGAGAGGGAGAAGAGAAAGAGAAAGGTAGAGAGACAGAGAGTAAGAGATAGTGAGAGTAGGTGTGAAGGATAGAGGTAGAGAAAGGTAGAGAAAGGAGAGAGAGAGGCAGAGAGAAAGAGAGAAGGGGGGGAAAGAGGTAGAGAGAGAGGGAGAGAGAGAGGTAGAGAGGTACAGGGAGAGAGAGAGGAAGAATGAGAGATTAAGAGAGAGAGAGAGAGAGGGAGAGAGAGAGAAGTAGAGAGGTACAGGGAGAGAGAGAGGAAGAGAGAGAGGGAGAGAGAGAGAGAGAGAGAGAGAGAGAGAGAGAGAAGTAGAGAGGTACAGGGAGAGAGAGAAAGAGAGAGAGAGGGAGAGACAGAGCGCACTCAGAGTTCTGACCTCTGGTAATCAGACAGGTGTGAGTGGGTTTGTTTACTGTTTGTTTACTCCTTGGTGCTTTTTGTCCGTTTGCTTGTTTTCTTCATCACCTGTTTTCCGGCCATTAGCGGTGAGTGATTCCGTGTGGGCGGGGTGGCGGAGGTAAATAAAGGAAGCGGATATTGAATTAAGTAGCATTAAAGAAATGCTTTCTAACGATGAAACAATGGCCAATCACTGGCAGGGGATTACAAGTAAGCTCATTAGTCTAATGTATTCGAATGAAGCTCGTTAGGAATAAAAGCACTTCCTCCCTGTAGAGTACCTGAGACACTCAGCCCTTCAGAGAGAGGGGTCCTCTTACCGCTCACACGTAGACCTGCACACGGTTCTACAAACAACCAATAGGGCTCTTCTGTCGTGACAAGCTTGACAACGTAACAGCATAACCCCTGTTGGAGCTTTTGAGAACCATATAGCCATACACAGCACCCTTTTACCATATAAGGACCATTTAAAACCACATGACATATAACAGAGTGTGCGGTTTGGGTCGCAGTGTTAGGTCAGCTCCAGAGTTTAAGGTGGTTCCTGACTGAGGAGCATTTATTGCGGTACGTTGAGGCTAGCTTTGAATTCACCATGTAACTGGATCACCATTTACGGTGGAATGGAACATTCCAATAAGAAGCTGTCCTCTATACTCTAGTCATCCTGTAAGTGCAGCATCATTGGCAGACGGCTGCACCACGCAGGACCACATGTACGCAGACCGTTACCCTGACTGTCCTTAACACCACGTCACCGTCACCGAAGACTGCAATGGTGTCGTACCAGACTGTCATGGAGTGACTCAGAAT
Organism: Prochilodus magdalenae; assembly: GCA_024036415.1. Taxonomy (NCBI): domain Eukaryota; kingdom Metazoa; phylum Chordata; class Actinopteri; order Characiformes; family Prochilodontidae; genus Prochilodus; species Prochilodus magdalenae. Next base: position 91,179 of record JAMWET010002373.1, read on the forward strand.
GGCAGCGGGTCATCTTCAGTGACGAGTCCCGCTTTAGTCTGGGTGGAGACGACCAACGAATCCGTGTGTGGAGGCACCGTGGTCAGCACCGAGATGAACAGGTTGTTCAGAAGGCCTGGTGTCCCTCCACCTCCACCCCTACCGCACCATCTGCAGGAACTGTGTGAGGATATTCAAGCTGCATGGGATGGATTATCACAGGACACCATTAGGAACCTCTACAGCTCCATACCGAGACGTCTGGCGTGTTGAGTTAGCAAACATGGCGGCCCGACGCCATACTGAGAGACAGACTTCTGTATGTGTAGCTCAATAAATATTGATCATATCAGTCTAAATTTATCACCAGTTATTGATCCTGGTCACCTTTATCTTCCTTCCCAACAGCACTGCAATCCCACACCTCCTTCTGTGTGTATGTTGGTGATGAGTGTGTGCAGTGGTGGAGGTCTGTCAGGTACTGGAAATGAGATAATGAATATTGTGAGGACTGACTGTGCATAACTATATTCATTCACACACACAATGTGGTAAATCCGTACTGTGAGTCTTCCAGGGTGTGTGTGTGTCTGTGTGTGTGTGTGTGTGTGTGTGTATGTATGTATGTATGTGTGTGTGTGTGTGTGGTGCTGCAGGGAGTCCTGAGATTGAAACGCCAGCAGAGAAAGAATGAAAGTGAGGGAGGAACGAGAAGAGAAGGTGAAATTCTGGAAGGTTTTTTTCAGAGCTAGGTCACTGCGGTGCCAACACCAACTTCAACTGCTATCTATCTCCTCTTCCTCCTCCTGCCTCTGAGTGTGTGTGTGTGTGTGTATGTGTGTGTGTGTGAGAGTGTGTGTGTGTGTGTGTGTGTGTGACTGTGGGTGGTCAGGAGTGTGTGTGTGTGTGTGTGACTGTGGGTGGTCAGGAGTGTGTGTGTGTGTGTGTGTGTGTGTGTGTGTGTGTGTGTGGTTCTCTCCTGCAGAGATCTATTGGTGCATGTGAACAAAATACTTAACAAATATGCAAATTATTGAACATCAACAGTTCGTTTGTACAAAGCAGGTCCAGACAACAGAGAGAGAGGGAGAGAGAGAGAAAGAGAGAGAAAGAAGGAGAGAAATGAGTAAGCAAGAGTAAGAGAGAGAGCAAAGGGAGGAGAGAAAAAGAAGGAAAAACAAACAAAGGGGGACAAAGAATGAGAGAAAGAGAGATTGAGAGAGAGAGAGTGGGAAGCACGATTAGGAAGAGATGGTAAGAAAGGGAAGGGGCAAGGATAAGAGAGAAGGAGAGGAAAAGAGTAAGACAGGAAGGTGAATAAGAGAAAAGAAGAGAGAGAGATGATAAGAGAAAGAGAGAGAAAAGGAAGAGGGGGGGTGAGAGAAAAGAAGAAAAGACAGAGATAGACAATGAAAGTAAAAATGAAAGCAATAGAGGGAGAGAAAGAGAGATAGACAGAGGAAGAGGAGATACATAGAGAGAAGGAGAGAGAGTGTGTATGTGTGTGCATGTGTGCTCCCCACAATCCACATACAGAGCCCACCTGTAAAACCTGCCAAGGACATTGACCTACAGCAGCTTAGCCCCGCCCACTTGCACTCAAGCACTCAAGTTATAAGTGTTTCAGACTGCTTTCTAAAAGAGGCACGGTACATGGCAGCCAATCACAGAGGCCATTAACATACACCACAGGCATCAAACCTCACAAACGTCATAAAGAGACCTCAGGTAAAACATTAAACACAAGAAAAGTGTAGAACATGTTTGAGCAAGGTTCTGGGGATGTATATGTAGAAATCTTGACTATTGACGAAACTGTAAAATAAACACTGATTAAAAAAACAGAATGGCTTAGAATTCATTTTTAATTCAGATATTACTGTTAACTCTGTGTTATTAGTTCTGTTAGCTCAAAACATTAAGACCCAGCAGCTATCATACACCTTGCCAATTTAAAAAAATGTTGCTCTTTATTTGTATTCTAGTATCCACTAGGGCAATCATTGCTTGGGCCCCGCTAATTGCCACTTACAATGGAATAACTGGTTGATGTACAGAAATCAATGTTCTCTAGCTTTAATCTAAAGAAGGACAAATTTGGACATCAAGCATGTCTTGGCTGATCGACTACACCTGGGACAGGGGAGAACTGTATACATTTGTTCGCATTCCTTCACACTCACATGCACGCCCGGGTACACAGTATGTGTGCGTCCTCATGCCACATCAGTTTGAATCATTCTCATGTGTTCAAAATGGCATCCATTAAAGGCTCCACTGAACTTCACAGTCGTCACACAAAGCTACAATCAGGAAGCTTTTACTGGGGAGTTATCAAGCTGCAACCCTGTCATATTCAACTTATACACTGTATAAAGTGGCAACCCTATCATATTCACTTCGTACACTGTATATATGGAAATGTATCGGACTTAAAAAGGACTCCTGTCATGTGGGGGCAAGTGGTCTCCAACAAAACCTGGCAGCCTGCACTTTAACGCCCAGGCTCAGTGCACCACCTTCTGTCTCAACTGCTGTATTATTACAAAGGTCCTATATTGTGGTTGTATAGGTATGATGGAATATGGTGTGTAAATGTGTGACTGTATATATATATATATATATATATATATATATATATATATATATATATATATATATATATATTACAGTATCTAATATAAATGTATGAAACTTTATAACACTATCTTCAAAGGCCGTTTTCCCAAAATAAGTTTTTTCTCACACTCTAATCCAGAAATCTCCACTTCCAAGTAGGGCTAGCATAAACCAGATTCGATCTATATACATATATAAGGGTTTCTACAGAGGGGACTGATCATATATCATGCGTAGTTATAGAGCATTTGATGCCTAAAAACATGATAAAAATAAAAGTATTTTCTGGTTTATAAAGTGATTAGAAAGTGAGATCTAAATTTGTCAAGAGAATCAAACGAGAATTTTTAAACTGACTATATCCACTGTTCAGGTGTCTGTTCTTAAAATGTATGCACATTAGCTCATATTTAAGTATACGATATTTGCATATTAAACATAAAATTTAAGAAACCAGTGTGTGCCAAAATGTGGCAAACATCTTATTTTGAGTGGCTGCACCAATCAGAATCTCCTGGTCAGTATTACAACTTATACAACTTATATGCTATTGCCATTAAGGTGCTTGGACCCCGATAATTGCCACTTACAATATACTACATTCTTTATTTATTGAAGCTTAGGCTTACATAAAGGGGGGGAGCTCATATATGTTGCTGAGAGCCATGGGTAGAGGGTAAAAAGAACAAATTAAGATTTGTAAACAAAAAAAAATTAGAAGTGGAGATAAGACAATAAAGGTAATAAAATATTTAATTAGGCAACAACATAACACAAAATGAAAAATATTTTACATGACATTATTATATCATATAGAATATTTATTGTTAGTGATAATTTACATGTTAACCTGTTTACACCCAAACTGTTACTAAATATAGATATATGCCAGACGGCGATCCCTTACGTGGGTGCCCAGGGGAAGGTCACCTGCAATATTGTATAATATTCTTAAGTGACCTTCATAATGCAAAGTCAAGGTCAGTATCACCCAAATCCCTGCCTCTTCCCATCTCTACCCTCCCTTTCTTGAGATGAGGTTTTCTCATTCCCGACTACCATTCGATTCCTACCATGTTCCTCAGACCAGTGTCAGTCCTCCCAATGTCCAAAGGAAGGGGGTGTCCTGCCTTCCTGCTTCCAGCCTTCCTGCACCCATTCTCCGGAACTTTCCCACCCAAAGTTCCTCATCCATCATACGATAAAGGCACAGCCGAAATTCGCAAGACCTCACGCAAAGGTTTCAGCGCTGTCTCACCCTTTATTAATAGTCCGTGTCCACAGAGCTTCTCTTGACTGGATATTTTCGGGTGGTAGATGATGTGACTGCTGTGCCTGGTCCCCTCAAACCAGCGCTACACACACTACCATGTCAGTTCCACTGCTTTTATTGGAATTGACCATCACTCAAATCATACAGGACAACAAAGGATGAATGATGAATGAGGTGCAGGGTGGCTGATAAAGTCTGCAGCTATATGGTGGAGCTCTAAGGCAGGTGGAGCTCCAAGTGAACGGCTGGTGAAAGAACAGGATGGAGAATCTAGTAATGTTGACAGTGAGTATATGATAGGATCTTACCTCAGCCTTCAATGTTCTGTAAGCAATGGCAGCCATACATCCGTTATTGGTTTGGGAGAGTGGAGAATGAGAATTGCCCAGTTTTTCAGAGGACCCCAAGAATGATGAGGGGCACAGAGAAAATTCTGGCCGGGGCACTGAGGTCAACACCCTTAATCTCCTCCAGAAGTTGGCTGTGATTTAACAGGCTCAAGTTGGAACTCCTGTCCACATTTAGCCCAAACGGACGGCACGTAATCCCTCAGACTGAACTCTGACGCAGAGTATATGCTCCCCCGTATTAGCCCACTGGCCTACAGACTTCCTGCAGGTTTTCAGCTATAGATTACATACTCAATAGCTGGGCAGCATTACTTTGACTTTCCATTTTGGACTATTGACCAGATAATGTTCATGGCAAAGACTGAAAGACTGAACTACTCTGGAAAGGCAGATCAATAGAGGTAAGGCAAATATCTCTTTCTTGTCTGAAGTATCAGTCAATATTGATCAATAGCTACAGATGCCATGCGCCTTGTAAAGGCAAGCCACAGATTATAGTTCACACAGGCTGAACGTCGCCTCTAGCTTCTGCAAGTTGTTAAATTGGGATCTCATTATTCTCATACCTTTAACTTCAATAACTTCTAATACCTTGAACCCTTCAAAAGCCGTATGTTTGATGCACCCATCCCACAACCTCACACACTACACTAGGTGTCATTACTCTGCTGAGAATGTTCCACTAAATAAACTAGGTAGAAGCTATTTACTGTTCAGGATTTAAATAATCTACTAAGTTAGGGGTGCGGGAAGTCCAAGGAAATTCCTAAAACAATCAAAAGTTTCCAAAACTGAAAAGTGTAAAACTTGGACGTTTTGGACGCGCTGGACATTTGGGAGAGGTACGTGGTCTTTGAAATCCCCACCTTCACTAGATCTCCCACATGTTCCTTAGTATAATGACCATCCTACTGCAGTTACAAGTGGGATCCAGCTTTCTAACTAAAGCCACCCAAAACTGTAGCCCACGGAAGACATGGTCTAAACTCACAAAGAAAACAAGGCTTTCTCTTTACAACCACCTGGAAGACCACCAAAATTTCCCCCTTAAGATGAACCAGCAAATAAGGAATAATGAATCTGCTTTCAAGCTGACAGGAATCAGTGCACAAACGATCAAACTCTCTAAGAACATGAAGAAGGACCCCTGGGAAGAAATACAACTTAAAAGGAGAAACACCCCAGGAGAACGAAGAACCCCTGAGAAAAACCAAGGCTGAGATAATCCCTAAGAACACTAGGAATAATTGCAGAGAAGAACCAAAACCTAAAAGAAAAAACTGTGCAAGAATATAAAGCACAACCCCTGAAAAGAACCAGGCCAGAGAAGGAGAAACTGTCCAAGAACATGAAGAACAACCCCTGAGAAGTACCAAGACTCAAAAGGAGAAACTCCCTAAAAGCTACAAGAAGAACCATTAAAAGGAACCAACTCCCTAGAGCATGGATAAGAACCACCGAGAAGAACCACAACTCAAGAAAGACACCCAAGGAGCATAATAAAGAGCCATGAGGAAGAATGAAGGACCCAATATTCAAAAGGCGAACCCGTACAAGTAGGACAAAGTTACAAGGGAGTTTAACCACAGGCAGAAAAAGCTGGGTGCACTGCCTGGACCACCTTTAATTTAAGCTGAGCATCATCATCTCAGCATCTCACCCGGAAATGGGTGTCCTGGAACTCCTGACGACTGCTCATCCTCCTTCTGATCACCAGCTGCCTCTTCAACACCACACGCTCCATATTTCCTGCACTTGGTGGAAATTGGGATCATGAGACAATGTGCTGGTTCCAGCGCGTTAAAAGCACTTTAGGTAATTATCGCTAATTAACTTTGACAGCCCTGGTATTTACCTCCGAGATGCCATTGTCTGTTTCCGGACTTACAGCATCCCAGCTTTTTCTTGGCACAGACAGATTTCCCGTTCAGGGATAGCAAAATATTGTGCTTTCATCTGGGCATTGTATGTCTTTTAATATTGGTGGAATTGATGAAACATTCACGAGCAGCATCATGGCCAAAGCTGGCGCAGTGAAGTCAAGGTCACGCGTTGGAAGGATTTGGCTGAGTGTGTGATTCCTAAGTGCTCGTCTCCGACC
>JAMWET010002373.1:102500-115000 GCA_024036415.1 Prochilodus magdalenae
ACAGAATTTTCTGTCTCCACTGGAGTTTATAACTTCATCTATCACTCTGGCTGGAAAAACACCATGGCTAAAGAAAATGGGGTGTTTACACTGTGCAAAAAAGAGAGACCACCCTTTTCATTTCCAGTCCAAACAGCCACTAAATACAAACACAGAGAAAATAAATAATGGATGAAAAATAGAAATAGGAATATAAAACATTGACTTAATACCTATATTACAGCTTTTATTTCCTTTCCAGGAGACTCACGTTTCTCAAAGAGACACACCTCCTTAGTTCAGTCACAAGCCTTGTCCACACGTACATGGGTCGTTCTTGAATACGTAGCTTTTTCTATACGGTTTGGTTTTATATCCACATGCATATGGAATTCTGGGGCACTGGAAACTGAGCTTCTGCTAAACTCCTGCCAGACTCCTAAAGTCTGACTCCCCAAATACAGTGTTTCCAGTGTTTTCTTGTAGACAGGGAAAACCGAGTCTTTGGCTTGTAGCATCGAGTGCGCGCCGTCGTCTCCATCATTTACATGAGGCGGTTGTGTGCGATAGTGGTTGTAGCCAAAATCGTGCTAGTTTTAGCATCGCTAACAGGACTCGTTAGATGTTCACACATACATATACAGTTACTCTTATTCTGTACTAAGGGACAGTCCGCCCCTCAGTACAGTGTAAGAGTAACTCTATATGTATGTGTGAACATACATATACAGAAGACGAGAGTTTAGCATTCTGACCCTTCTGCTCCTCAGTGCAGTGTAACTGTATATTTAAGTGAGAACATGTAACAAGTTCTGTTAGCGATGATAGAAATAGTATGATTTTGGATGTAACTGCCATCGGAAGTAGAGTGGCCACACATCCAGTTTCAGGCTGGACAGTTCCGTTTTCTCAACTCCCAGTCCTCCATCCTGCACTGTACCTGGACGGACAGCTCTTAGTCCTCTTTTCATGATGAACTATTTAAAATGTTCTTTCGCCAACAGTATTGTGTGTGCCATTGGCTCACATCCATGTCATAAGACAAGCTTTGCATTTCATTGGTTTAACAAGGGCATGTGACATTGTGACTCACCTACCAGCTCACCACAGGTCAGCCCTCTAAATGCTAATCAATTAGTAAGCTCCCGTCTGACTCACAAAGGTCATCCATTCCACCCAGTTAGGTGAGTAAAGCCTCATGTATGTGTTATATAGGTTAGGATATGATCTTAATTCTGTTCTAGTATTGTGCCCGACCCCCCATCATTACGTCATCATGAGTGGTGGGATGTCCTCATTTTGGGGTTATGAAAGCGGCCACCCTAATCGGAAGTCCTCCCACCACACATAGCTCTTTTCCACTACCAGTAGCTTTGTTTTTCAAGGACACAAGAGAATGAGTTGTCTATTTCCTTGGCCGTGTTTAAACTGCCAACCCAAATCTGATTTATGGCATATCTGGACAGACTATATCCAGATTTTGTAAAATCTGCACAGAAAACAAGCACGTGACATCAGATTTTTTGCGCAACCGATCCAAGCCACATTCGGAGGAGGTTTGACATGCAATTCCAATCTGATTTATTTTAACAGGTATACCTCAGTCCAGAAGCTCAAATCAGATTTCAAAGCGTCTGTAGCATCACTCGCACAGAAAGTCAGATCCAGAAGTGCTGAGACTTGCTCCATAGTTACTAAAGACTATGTCTGTACCACCCTTGCAGTGCACTAGAACACAGCACTCTTCTCAGTGTGGAGCTTCCTGAACAACCCATAGCGTGACTACAAAATCTTGGCAAGTAAACTGATCTTATATCTAGTTGATATATCATAAAATTCTCATTTTGAGAAATTCTCACTATATTGGCAAATAATTTAGCCTGCTTTAATGTCTTAAAATAAAATTATCTGCATTATCTGCCAAAAAAGAGAATATTCAGAACACTTTTATAATAACATTACTTAAAACAAGTAGAAATATCTGGAAATAGGATAAATAATATTCAATATTTACTTTAAAATGGTCATTTTGGATAATGATAAATTATAAACTGATCTATAAAATGTTATATATGTTTAAGATGGATATAAAAAATAATTATACATTTTTACAAAATTGCTATAAATTAGCAAAGATGTTTAGAAACAAGTTAAATAATTTTGGAATAGTTTTAGAACAGTAGGTTGGTCTCCTCTCTCTCAAATAAGAAAGCTGAAGTGATGATGGGGACCGTGTTGGTGGGTCTATCGGGTCTTCCAGGTGGTTGTTAGAAGAAGCTTTTAATCATTTGTTGCACTTCAGCTTTGAAAGCTCACTCATTTTCATTAGGCTTTCTCCTTCCTTCGGTGCAGGTGGATTAACTAATATCCTCAGTAATTTCACTGGGATACTCCTAACCCCTTAATGGCCAGTTTGGCTGGAAATGGCATAAATGTATTGTACAGGTACTCACGCTAGGTGCCATTCGTTGGAGCTGCTTGAGCGTAATGCGGTTGTACATGCTGCTGATGTCTTTTCTCTGCTCGTCAAATTCCGATACAGTGATCTGGAGGAAGGAAGAGCCTTATAACCGGTCCAAACACAGATAAACAAACAAACAAACAAACAAACAGCCACATATCTAATACTCACGTTCGCCAGTCTCGTCTCAAGGTCTAATATCTCACGGGACTTCACTGTGGCGTTGTTGGCGCCCAGCATGCTCAGCAGCCTTTCCATTAGAGCCTTGTAGGCTGCCAGGATCTGAGATCATTAGCAGAGGGTGACAGCAAAACGTGACATCATTATCGATAAGCAGAACCTGACGTTGACAGAGACCACTTTGGTGAAGCACTGCGCTGAAGCTGATCACCATTAGCAGAAACCGGTCAGCCGTGACGTCAACCAGCGGCCTACTGGCATACACGCATGAACTCATCAGCGGGAGACGAGGGACAGCTGTGACATCATTAGCGAACCGCCGCACAGCCGCTGACATCATAAGCTGGTGCCCAGGCACAGATGTGACAATGTCAATTAGGGATACAAGCTCTCAGCAGGAGAGCAGCAGGAAAGGGAGAGTGGCAGATGGTCCTCAGACGGCACAGATGGAGAGATGGAATGAAAGAGGAATGAACATATGTAAAGACAGACTTCAGGAGGAATAAGAGAATGAATGATTGAATGAATGAAAGGGGGAGCGGAGATAACATACAGCTGAGTAGTTAATCTGATATAGGGAGAGCTGTCTTGTTATCTCATCACTGTCATACCCCGTTAGACCCTCCTCCCTTATAAGCTCCGCCTTGCTTGTGTAGAGCCACAGTAACGTCAGCTCATCTTCCAACCCTTCAGGTTCTGACCCAAGGATGGTCGATTCCCTACAGGGTGTACATCCCCAGATTAAGCCCGACCTCAGCTAACAAATTTCAATACACATGTCTACAAGCTATATTAAGTGAGGTTTTTATACTTAAGAATTTAATTTAAGTTCAAACAGTTCGCTAATGATGTCACATTAAATTGCACAAAATAATTTCAACTAAAATAAAATTTTATTTAAATGTTTTATTCGTTTTAATATTTTTTATTTTCCAGGTTATGCCCTTTTTTGAGCATCGACTCTCTTTGGGAGTTCACCACTAGGTGGTGCTGAAAAATCAGAGCCAGGAAAAACCTCTGGAAAGCTAGAAGGGAGTTACATGTAGACTAAGTGCTGATATAGACTGTATTCAGTAACATGGTGGACACCCACAGTAAGAGGTCTCGTCAGTCGTGCCACCCTGACCGCAGGTGTAGTTGTCTGTAGACACATTCTCCCACACACATCTATACAGGTTTCGTACCTTCACACTGTCCTCATCCTGGCCCAGGTACAACGTCCTCTCTGGCAGCGTCAGACCCTCCTGATCAATCTACAGGTTTTACAAACACACAAGAATTTATAACACTTAATATCGCACACTCCCAACGATCTAGGAGCCTGAGGTTCAGGCATTAGAGATGCCAATAATTAATGAATCAATTCATTTAACTTCATTATTAATAAACGTCTGGCAGAAGAGTCTCAGACGCTTCGCCTCCACAAAACCACAGAAGCTAGTTCAGATTGAGGGTGCCTTAGGCAGCTGGTTCCGTTGGATAGGTCTACTGAGGAAATGAAGAGCATCTCAAAGTAACCGTGCTCAGGACCGCTTCCCAAACACAGTACCCTACTGAACGCAAACCTCCAAATGTGATAGGACAAACATCTTGTCCATGTTCTCATAGAGAAAGACGCACAGGTGTGGAGGGAGATGAGCTTTGAGGGGTACACTGAGCCAAAGCTGGTTCTCATGGTGTTCTTTTTAATGGGGCTAGTAATGAGTGATTATAGCTTCAGCACTTTAGAATACAGGACATTCAGCAGCCCATCACTGAATACACTATATTGCCAAAAGTGTTCAGCAATCTGATGGACGAGTCTGGGTTTGGCGGTTGCCAGGAGAACGGTACTTGTCTGACTGCATTGTCCTGACCATTGAAGAACAGGGTAATACAGTATACAGAGAAAAAGTGTTTGTCATATTCGACATGAGACTCCACCCCCCTGGATAAACTGTAAACTCACTCAGACCATCTAGAGCACCGAGCGAGTTTAAACCTGGAGAAGATACAGATCAAACACGTTCAACTTAGATACCTGGGACTTTAAGCCCATTTGAAACCAGTAGCACTAACTGCACTGCTTGATGCGCTGCACCCTGCCGTCTGCAATACGCTCCTGTATTAGTCAGTGTGGTATTTCGCACCAGCTGTGTGCGTCATGCAGCACTATGGAAATGCAGAAACATGATTTGGGTCTATTTCTGACATGTGCAGTGCGCAGCATGCTAGCACTTTCAAGGCAGATACAATAAAGACATTTAAAGTTTGTTGTTACTTATAACCCAGGCTAATAACCAAACCATGTAGGTTAGTCTCATGAGCCCACATACATCTCTCAGTCTACTGTACTCATTCTGGACTGCTCTGGACTGCATTCTGGACTACTCTGGACTGCTCAAGACTGTATTCTGGACTACTCTGAACTGCTCTAGACTGCATTCTGGACCACTTTGGACTGGATTCTAGACTGTTGTGGACTGCATTCTGGACTGGATTCTGGACTGTTCTGGACTGCATTCTGGATCACTTTGGACTGGATTCTGGACTGTTCTGGACTGCATTCTGGATCACTCTGGACTGCATTCTGAAACACTTTGGAGTGCACTGTGGAACACTCTGGACTGCGTTCTGGACTGCTCAGGAGTACTATAGACTGTTCTGGACTGCATTCTGGACTACTCAGGACTACTCTGGACTGTATTCTGGATTGCTCTGGAGTACTATAGACTGTTCTGGACTGCATTCTGGACTGCTCAGGACTACTCTGGACTGTTCTGGACTGCATTCCGGACTACTCAGGACTACTCTAGACTGTTCTGGACTGCATTCTGGACTACTCAGGACTACTCTAGACTGTTCTGGACTGCATTCCGGACTACTCTGGACTGCATTCTGGACTGCTCTGGACTGCATTCTGGACTACTCAGGACTGCTCTAGAGTACTCTGGACTGTTCTGGACTGCATTCTGGACTGCTCTGGACTGTATTCTGGACTGCTCTGGAGTACTCTGGACTGTTCTGGACTCCATTCTGGACTGCTCTGGACTGTATTCTGGACTGCTCAGGAGTACTCCGGACTGTTCTGGACTGCATTCCGGACTACTCAGGACTACTCTAGACTGTTCTGGACTGCATTCTGGACTACTCAGGACTACTCTAGACTGTTCTGGACTGCATTCTGGATTACAAGTCAAGCCTTCATTGTACATGGTCTCTACATCAAGTTTATGTGAGCAATATGAGTCAGTTTTTAGTGTAATAATCACTAAACAATACAGACCTATGTATTACATGAAAACACACCACTTTCAGTGTGTGCCGTGTCTGCACCGCATCCAGTGTGAAATGAGCCAAAGTCACCAGCCGCCACGAACACAAATAGAGAAGTGCTGTAAGCAGTCACGCCATATGTGTTTTTATAAGGGGAGAGCTGTCCTTATAGGCAGTTCAACAACATGCAACGGGTCATTTCACCCATTTGTGCTGCAAACTGGATCGTAACTTGGTTGAACTCATTATGTGACCCACCAAATCTGTGTACCGGCAATTAATCAAATGTTTAATTACCTAAAACTCTCATTAATAAACTGAGAGAGAGGGCGTGCTGTGTCCTCTTAACCGCTTCATGTGTTTGAATCATTTATACCTGTATCACTCCTGCTTGGTAAACCGCTCAAATACCTAGAATGGAAATATACACTATACAGGGGGTCTCAAAAGTGAAGGAACACCAATATACAACTTAAACGGATTGGCAGGAAGTGATCCACGCCATGGCAGAAGAAGGAAACCTGTTAGGTCATGTCACCAACATGGCAGCCATCTTAAATGCAGCCATCTATCAGAGATCGTCTTAATGTACTCAAATTTAATTTACTCAAATGTGGTTTGTTGTAGGGGTCCATCCAAGCAGCCACCACGTTCTCCTGATTTAACCCTTTTGAGTTCCTATCGGTGGGGTGATGTCAAGGCTCTTGTTTACTCTGTGAAGATACAGAATATCATTCATCCTATATATATATATATATATATATATATTTAGGAGAATCATAATTTTCATCAGCATCTTCTTTGACCAGGATGGGATGTACAGAAACTTAAGCTTCAAAATGTAGAGTGTTATCAGTAGGTGCACTTTCCTCAAGCAACAGTTTGTATCACAGCAACCGCAAGCTTTGTCATCACCATCTGCAGCAACCGGCCCATTGGCTGTGGAGGTGCAATGCTTTGTGCTCAGCATCAGTGGGATGTGAAACTGTGGAGCCTTTCAAGGAATATGTGACGTACTGTAGATCAAGTTTTTTTTTCTCCTGGGTAAATCTGAACTCTTCCAACTGAAACTGTAGCTTGTTACCTTTAGTACCAGAAGCAGTAACATCAGGAACTGCAGTAGCCACACAACTGTCTACAAAGACACATAGAGGTATATGGTTGAACTAAACTGAAGATGCGTCAGTGCTCATGAGGTCACCAAGGAGGTACTGGTTTGATGGCCTCTGAATAACAATCAATAACAGTCATTAGTCATGAACTTCAGGGTGTAGATCAGTTGCTTTTCTGCAACCTCTGTAGAGTATCCACAAGGATACCTGGGCTTTGCTGCTCACTTTGTGCTTCCTTGAATAGTGAATCTCAACACAAACCATAGTAGCCCCTGACCAGACAATGGGGGTACCTGGTAGTGGTTCAGGACTGTAGTGGAGGTTGACGCTATAGATGAGGTCATCCTTAGTCATTGTTAGGACATTTCCAGAGGCCTGAGGTTCAGATTAAAAGATTCAGCAGGATCCTGTCCTACTGCTGAACACCCTCCAGCTTTACTAAATGCTCAGTCCCAAACAAATCTTACTTCACTTCCAAATGCTGGGGGATCGACACCCCGCTTCAGTGGGTTAGTGAGGAAATGATACGAGTTGTTGATACTTGTGCAGCTTTCAGCCAGATGTTTTGGTGAAAGTTCATCAGGAATGGAAGAAAGGATAGCCCTAGCTCTCGCACATGGTGGACAGCCTTTCAAACACATTTTGTTTTAACTTGAGAACAAATAAAGTAACGCTGAAATAAAAGGTTTTACTGTTCTACCCTCCCATTTGAAAAAAATTAAGTTGGATCCAAGATGGCGGCATTTAAATGGCCGCCATGTCATGATATGACCTAACAGTTTTCCTCCATAGTTTGTGTCTAAAATTGGATTACTGTCTGCCCAACCAGTTTCATGGCTTTCTTTACCTGTGAAAAACACTGTATATCGTCGCTGTCCAATGAAAACCATGTATCTCCATTTTTGACGATTTTCACTTTTATGTATCATTTGATCACATGAGCTGCTGTTTACACTGTGTGTGAATTTCACGATGAATGGACCAACAGAAATGGGCCAAAGATCGCTTGGAAAAAATCTGGTTCCATTGACTTACATTAGAATTAAATTGGGTTTTGACCTCTCCTGTAAAGTTGCTAATTTGGAGAAACTTGTTTTTCTTTGGACAGCGAGGAGTCACATTCACCCATGCATGTATACAGGCACTCACTCGTATGGCGTTGCGTGAGGAGTTCTTGTCGTCCACATTGACAGTAAGAGAGAAGAAGACAGCCGTGCTATACACGCCCTGGGTCCTGTACAGCATCTCATTAAAGTCGGGCCTCACAGGAGCGGAGCCACTTTCCCAACCCGCCCCTCCGGGTGGAGCTCCAGATAAATCCCACCCACCACAGCTCTCAATCACCTCCGACATGGGTGCTGCGCCAAGCCGGTCTATCTCCTGGATGTTCACACAGGAGCGATAGAACTCCTTCACCTAGCAAAAGACAGAGAAGGTAGAAACAGTAAACATCTGTAACATCGCAGAAGTTCACAGAAACACTGTTCAAAAAATAATGTAATCTCACCGGACAGTAACCGAGTCCCCTGTGACTGAACCGTACCTAACAGTGTGTAACCAATAACAGCTGGGACTGGATTAGGAACGTACTGGACAAGTTTCTGGATGTAACCACATCAGTGTTCAGACACTCTTCCATCAAAGAATTAGCCAGTTGGTTCCAGATTTGGTGAATGTCCTCCCTGGCACAATTTCCAGCAGAATTCCCTGTAGGCTGGGATTTTATCCACTGCTGGTAGACCCGTATGACCGTACGCTTCCATACACCTGCAGATTCAGCTACTTCCTTCACACTATGGTCTTTGGCCATGCACAAATGCAGTCCCTCCTTTTAGCCAATCATTAACATCTGCTCTGGAGCCATTTAACACACATGGAATGAGACTTTCCCTGCACTGTAGCACCTCTTCCCCATGGGTACCCTCATGGGTCCATAGTTCCCCTCACTGGGATTTATAACCCCATCATCCTTGTGCAGCGCAGTCTGCAGGAGCCTGAAGTTACTACCACCTTAAACACATAACTGTCTTAAACTGTTTTTGTTCTGTGAGCTGATATGTGTCTCATTTGTTTAACTGGGTTCTTTATATCTTATAATAGGACTGTGTGTGGAAGGCTGATTATGTCTTAGGTCATATTTATGCAGGTAATTCTAAGTGTTCACAGCTTTTAGGCAGCACTGTAATTACTGCCTTGATTAGTTGAATGAGGTGTACTAGTTTTGAGCTGGAGGTAGGGCTGCCCTCTGTATTCTAGTTTGAGCTGGAGTAAAACAGACTAAAGCTTACTAAAAATGGCTTTAAGAATGTGCCCTCTAGGGGTCGACAAATTGAATCCACGTCAGTCTGGCGGCGACCCTTTAAGTGGTGACTGAGACACAAGGGGAGCGATGTTCAAGTCTGGAGGACCGACAACAGTGACTTTTTTCCCCCACTGCTCCAAATGAGGGAAACAGACTAAAGCTTACTAAAATGCACAAGAACTTTAAGAATGTTTTATTATAATTCCATTATTTTAGATCCTAAATTACAGATATGTTTATTTATTCGTCTACAGCTAAGATTATCTTTATTTAAGGATAAGTACAGTCACTTAATATGCCTTCTGATAAACGAGAGATAATTATTTCAGCGCGGGGAATATAATTAAACGGTTTCAGGTTTACCATTCTTCTCTTCATCTAATAATAATGTAAATATGGACTAATCTGGTTTTATTTAGCAGTTCATTATTTATGAGAGATGAAAGGCGAAGGGTCCTCCTACTGAAGAAGCTGTTAGAAGTGAGCTTAAAAGACTATAAGCTATAAGCGCTAATGTTTAGCATAGATACGAGCTGCTGCCCGGCGCTATATCCTGCAATTAAATCAGGCTCCAATTCAGATCGATCATCATAAGCCACGCCTCTTTTAGTTCAGAAATACGTTCCTGTGACTCTGCTGACTTTCTAAACGAGAAGGACATCAGATCTGAACCGTATGCAGATGAATAGTCGAATCGTCGACCAGGACGGGCGAATCCAATTCGACTGACAAAATTCTGAGTCGGGTACAGCCCTAGCTGGAGGTGAATCTTGCAGCTGCTCTTGGTTGGATGTTTTCAGATGGTGAACTACTCTCAATCAAGCCGTGACACCACAAGGTCTTATCCACTCATGGCATCACTATGGGCTCCACCATGGCAGTGCCACTTCTGCACCGAGAATGGTCCACCATTTTTTACCATCAAAGAAACAAACATTTGACCAGGAGAGCTTTTCCAAAGGCACCAAGGCAAAGACTTTGCATGTGAAAGCAGTGAAGTACCTTTCTCTCTGCACTGTCCGGCCCCGTCCTCCTGATGGGCTGCTCCAAGAGACGCTGCAGCTTCTCCTGGTTTTGCTCTCCGATGGCAGTAATGATGCCGTAGCTCAGCTTGTCCTCCGGTATCCCGTGTCGCCGGAGCCAGCCTCCGCAGGCGAAGCTATAGAAGTCGTCGCAGGGCTGAACGCTTGTGTCAATGTTGCCCTGCACAAAGCGTGCCGCCCTCAGCAGCGAGCGTCTTACCTTGCAGTCCTCCTTGCACTGGGCGTCCTGCTGCGCTTCCAGCGACAAGAACTTGAGGGCCAGCATGCATCCCAGAATCACGCACACGCCAGCCACAAAGACCAGGGCCGAGAGCAGGCAAATCTCCCTGCGGCTCCATCTTTCTGCGGTCTTGCCCCCTGGACTTCCTCCACCCCCTCCAGCGAGCTTGTCCCGCCCACCCCGGGAGCGGCCGTAGCGGTCGAGGGAACCACCCAGGTGCAGGCTCATGCCATTGCTGAGAGTACTGCTGCTGTAACGGCTGCCATACTTCACCTCCTGGAACTCATCGTAGTGGGCAGTCAGAGAGTAGGTTTTCTCCAAGGAGACCGGAGACTGGGCCTTGGACTTGTTGGGGAACGTGTGGAACATGATGGCTCAGCAGAGGGTAGAGGAAGCGTGTAGGTGGTTCAAGATGCGGTCATGACCGTGGACCTCTTTCCAGGGGACCTGTAAAAAAGAGGGATCCCCTCTAACTTCTCTTTCTTGTTGTGAATGTTCAAAACCAGGTCCTGTGAATAAGAAGACACAGGAGAGAGAGACTGGTAAGTGGAAAAAGAGAGAAGGAGAGAGGGGAGGATGACAGAAGATGGAATCCCTGATTGAAATGCTGGGGGATGACAAAAAGGATCTCCTTTTGTGACAAGCCCCTTTTTTTCTTCACTTCTTTCATTTTTTTCTGTACTATCGCTCTTCCCTAAAGTTGTTTGGATTGATTTCTGACACTTGTCCATCAGAGGCACGCTCCCCAGCAACTCCAGCGAACCAATCGATCAGAGAAAACTAGGAGAACAAAAGTAGTAGAGAGATAGAAGCAGGAGTAAATGAGAGACAGGAGGAGATTAAGGGCATACAGGAGGCAGAAAGAGAGAGAGAGAGTGAACAGAAGGATGGCTGGAGGTGGAGGTTAAAGGTTTTGCCCATTCTTGCAGTAGGGCAACGTTCTCAGAGTTCACTAAGTCCGAAAGCCGGCGGCATAAGCAAACCTAGAACTGGTCTAGAAAAGAAAATAAGCCCAGAGGAAGCACCTGTGCATCAACAGAGGGTCTATAGTCTCTAGCAAGGTGCAGCAATGTGCATGTACCAGGAAGGGGCTCCTAATAAACTGGCTAGTGAGTGATACATGCATTCCACTCGTCTATTTGTCTTCGTATAGAAGCTGCTCTAAAGACTTAAGCTGGAAGAGGACAATAAGAGATAAGAGAGAACAAGAGACGGCGTCCAAAGACTGGCCTCATTTGATGGGCTTTCAAAAGCCTAATAAGCCTATTAGGAACAGCTGCAGTCTCGGCAACAGAAGTGGTTCACAATCAAAGAATAAACAAATAAATAAATAAATAAATAAATCAAATCCAGCTCCCACAATGCCAACGGAAACACGAGGGCTGTCACTGCTACTCAGGCTCAAAAAATGACTGATTAAAATATACCTTCGTGATGAATCAGCAGTGATTAGATGCCAGTTTGCGGTAAGGGGACTGGTGGCCCCGCCCATTTTATTTTACTCTAATGGAGCCCTTCAATTTGATCCTTTTCTACTGAAGTACTTTCTCAGGAATCTTACCAAGAACATCAAACACAAGTTCAAGTTCTACCCAGCAGAACAACAACCTTAAGAAGAAATCCGGCGTTCCAGGCTGGGAAAGGGATGTTGGCACTTTTCATACCCTTCCCAAAGAACCTAACTGTCAGCGGTACATGGTGGATGTTCATCTTTAAACCAGGCTGAAGCTGTTTCCTATTCACCAGCTTGTACGGGCACTAGAATGTAACCAGCTCCATTTAAGGTGGAACAGAAATTCCCAAAACAAACTGAAGAATAGGAAGCTCAGTTCACACATCTTTACCAGGAACAACTTTAATCCCGCAGTCTGGACGTTACACTCCGGACAGGTTTACCAACTCTTCGACAATATAGAGCAGCTCCGCTCAGCGTTTGACTCTGAGGAGA
>JAMWET010002373.1:120000-160000 GCA_024036415.1 Prochilodus magdalenae
TATATATATATATATATATATATATATATACATATATATATATATATAGAGAGAGAGAGAGAGAGAGACACACACACACACACTCAGACACAGACACACACACACACACACACACACACACATATAGAGACACACACACAGGGAGACACACACAGGGAGACACATAAACAGAGACACACACATAGGGAGAGAGAGATACGCACACACAGAGGGAGACGCATACACAGGGAGACACACACACACACAGACACAAACATAGAGACACAAACACAAAGAGAGACACACACATGGAGACATACACACACAGGGAGACACACACACAGAGAGGGAGACACACACAGGGAATCTCTTAGCAAATGAAAACGAGACACACACACCTGAAAGCGAAGAAGGGGGCTGTGCCTTGGTAAATGTCACTCTCTATTCACTCAATCATTCATCATCATTCCTCCCTCTCTCCCTCTTTCTCCCCCTCTCCCTGTCTCTCTCACTCTCAAATGCACACAGAGGTACATATGGCGGTTAACTTGGTCTTAAAGAAACTCCAGTCAACTCAATGTCTTTCCGTCACAGGCTTCTACACTCAATCACTTCCCTTCTCTCAGACAGAGATCCCCCCCCCACACACGTTTCCTCTCCGCATATGAACATTTTCCCATTTTGTTTGGCTTTTTCTGAACAGTCATGTGGAACAGTAATGTACCATTGAGGAGATACGACTGAAGGAGCTTCACAGTGAAACACACACACACACACACACACACACACACACACACACACACACACACACAGACACACACACACACACACACACACAGACACACACACACACACAGACACACACACACACCTTTTATCATAACACATACCATCTTAAAACACACACACACACACACACACACAATCATAGAAAAACATCCCACTCTTATTTCTGGCCAAAACAGCCATTAGGTACCAGTTATTTATTTAGAGATGAGATATAAGATAATCTTTCTTGTCTCTGAAAGTCAGAGGAAAATAGGTAGAGAACCCAGGAGTTCCCTAAGCTGGAGTTGAGTTTAAAAACTCAAACCTACAAATAAACAGGAACTCCTAACAACCACATGGAAGACCCAGTAGACCACTGAAACTGTATAAACACAGATAAACCGCACCTAAAGCTGAGACAAAGCCGAACATCCAGCTGCACTCTTGCTTTAGATCAAAAACACAGGGTGTGTGGTTCCGCTCACCGGACAAAAAATTAGTCCCTATATGTGTTCAAGGTGGTAGTAACTTCAGGCTCCTGCAGATGGTGCTGCATGAGGATGGAGGTTTTTTTGTTAGTGCTAGCATCATTGACAGGCGACTGCACCACGCAGGACTACATGCACACAGACCGTTACGATGACTGTCCTTAACACCACGTCACCGTCACCAAGACTGCAATGGTGTCGTACCAGACTGTCATGGAGTGACTCAGAATGGCAGCGGGTCATCTTCAGTGACGAGTCCCGCTTTAGTCTTGGTGGAGACGATCAACAAATCCGTGTGTGGAGGCACCGTGGTCAGCACCAAGATGAACGGTTTGATTGTTGGAGGCCTGGTGTCACTCCACCTCCACCTCTACCGCACCATCTGCAGGAACTGTGTGAGGATGTTCAAGCTGCATGGGATGGATTATCACAGGACACCATTAGGAACCTCTACAGCTCCATACCGAGACATCTGGCATGCTGGGTTAGCAAACATGGCGGCTCAACGTCATACTGAGAGACAGAATTCTGTATATGTAGCTCAATAAATATTGATCATATCAGTCTAAATTTATCATCAGTTATTGATCCTGGTAACCTTCATCTTCCTTCCTAACAGCATTCCCAATCCCACACCTCCTTCTGGGAGCAGATATTACTTTAACGATGAGTGTATCTACACACTAACATATATCTACTTCACAGTCTCCAAGCACAGCTTCACAAAGGCAAGCTTCCAAACACAGACACCCATTTGCATCACACACACACACACAATGCTTGCCTCTGAGGGAGTAGATGTAAAGTTGTACACAGATGGGGGGTGGGGGTGCGTGTAAGAGGGGGTAATGGATTAGATCTCTTACCATCTGATGAATGACCATTTACGAGACATGACAGGAGGACTAACAGAGAGCATACTCAAACACACACACACACACACACACACACACACACACCGTATAAAACGCCACTTACTCACATTTATAAGCTGCCATGCACTCGTTCGCTCTTCAGACCTTTCCGAATCGCACGCACACACACTCTTCCCAAAATAGTTCCTTAAAACTCTTTACAATTCCCAAAAGATCCTTTAGCAGAACCTCGTTCAGCATGCTTACTATTCCATCTCTCAGATCAACTCCTACCCCAACAACAACAACAACATCCCCACCACACGCCCATTACAGGAACCGCGCTACAGGTTAGGAGGATTTCAGCTCCAGATAGTAAAGAACATTTCTAAAAATGTCTTCAGTAAAGACAATGGTTCTATACAGAACCTTTTTGAAAGGGGTTTTATATAGTGCCAAAAACTGCTGCTATTGTTATGATGTCAGCTTGTAATAATAGAAGAACCCTTTTTGGTGCTATATAAAAAGGTTCTAAACAAAACCAGCTACAGCACATTCACGCAGTAACATCCATTAGTCTGAAGAACACTTTCATGATGCAGAACCATTTAATCATGTTTTTGTAATTGTTCATAGCTCTGTAGAGAACCATTTTCTAAATAGCACCAAAAAAGGTTCTGCTATTGTTACAGTGTTAGCTTGCCATAAAAAATAATCAGTTTGGTGGTTGTAAAGTTCTTTATTAAAGACGAGGGTTCTATATTTAACCAAGAACACTCACTATTGAAGGGTTTCTACACACTGATGGAGAATGTGCTGTAGATGGTCTCATATAGAACATTTTTGAAAAAGGGTTTTATGTAGCACCAAAATAGGTTTTGATATTGTTATGATGTCAGCTTGTAATAATAGGAGAACCCTTTTTGGTGTTATATAGAACCACTTTCAGAAAGGTTCTACATAAAACCAGCTACAGCACATTCATTTATTCACAGCCATTAGTCTGAAGTACACTTTGATGATGCAGAACCGTTTAATCATTCTAAGTGTTCTTGTAAATGTTCACAGCTGTGTACAGAACCATTGTCTTTGCTAGAGAACCCTTAACAAACCATTTTAAGGGTATAGGCCAGAACTATATTATGAATCTATCATAAAACAATGTCTCAGCCATCAGGAAGCACAATTAGAACCCTTTAGACGTCTGGTTACCATCACCAGCACTGTGCACAATTCTGACTCTTACTCACATCCTGCTTACAGTAGATGTGTTTACTCAAACCGACCACTTGAAAATCAGAGGAATCCCCCTTTAATAGTTACCATTAGAAAACACTATTTTACTGTAGAACACCTTTAAGAATCCCATCAGGAAACTATCAGATGTATCTGGAATCAAGAATCAGTCTGGAATCAGTCCCAGAACACCAGTTAAACCATTATAGTCCTTTCACAACAGAAAAACGCAAAACACCACTACAGACCACTAATTTCCTGTAGGACACCCTTAGATCCAGTAAGGAAACCATCAGTGACATCTGGAATTAGTCCCAGGACACCATTTAAACCATCAGAACTATATATGCCATCATCAAAAAAAACAAAAAAACAAAAAAAGAAAAACGTAAAACACCAATACAGACCACCAGCTTCCTGTACAGGACACACTTTAATCCCATTAGGAAACCATTTAATCCATTAAAATTATTTACACTGTGATGTCAATCCATCAGGAAAACAGCAAATACCCTTTAAAGACCACCATCTTCCTGTATAGGACACCCTTAGATCCCATTAGGTGACCATCAGATGCAAACAGTCCCACTGCACCTTTACACTGTGATATAAACCCATCAGAAAAATGGAAAACACCAATACAGACCACTAGCTTCCTGTACCCTTAGATCCCAACTTTAAACTATAAACCCCAACTGCATCTGGAATCAGTCTCAGAACATCTGTTAAATCAGTAGAGTCATTAACACAGCAATATTAACCCAACAGGAAAACACCAATATCATTACTGACTACTGGACACCAACACAAACTCTTAATGGGTTCTAGGACTTTTCTAAGCGTTCTTTTAGAAGTGATGGCAAATACAAAGAAAAAGAAAAAAATGCATTTCAGTGTGTATTTTTTTTTATAAATCATTAGGAAAATGTTTTGAAGTAATCTACAGCAGGATAAGGAAGCTATAGCACAACCATGAAGCTAATGAGATGAAAAAAAGGGTGTGTCCCAAATGCATATATATTATGTACTGTAGTATAGATACCATGTTCAGAATTAAGTATACTAAAAAAAAACAATGCATACTTAGAACCGGTCATTTGTTGGTTTGGTAATTATGGACACTATATCGACCCACAGTCCAACACAATCTGGAACATGCGGTGGTGGGACTGGAAATGGTGTATAAATATGAGTTAAACCCAAATCTGTCAGAACAGCCTGTAAAAAATATATATATTCTTCTATATAGTCTGTTCATTTGTTAGTGTTTTGTAAGAACACTTGGGTCCCTTTTAGGGTCCAGCGCTGATACTCCATGCCTCGCCACAGCAGCGGTTCTTCCCTTACGTCCAGTAACCCTGATAGCAAGAGGATAGTGGACCACTGCTGGTCCACTAGCTGGTCGGCATCCCACTTGTGTTTTGCTCAAGTGACCCAACAATGCCAGATTTTACGGCTCATTTTCCAACTGTAGTCCAATTCATTAACTTAGCTTTCTTTTGTTATCTATTTAAATTAGTTCAGGAATGAATTCTGCTGTAGAACAGTGTCAATAAATACATGCTTCACATCAGACTTTTTATCTCTCACTTTGTAATGTTTGTCTAACTTGGTTTTCTATAATAAAAGCCTCTGTGCATTCAATTTCTTTTTGAAGGATGTAAAAACCAGTTTGATGTTGTATTTAGAAGAGTAATATGGATGGTTATGAAGGTGGACCAGCGGTGCCAACGTTATATATACCATATAGTGATATATCCTGGCTTTCCGGTAACAACAATATAGTAGGCTAATATTCAGTGGGCTAGCCTGTCAGATTCGAGGTATTTTGGTTAGTACACATGGTGTAGTACTAGTATGTAGTAGACACAGCTTTACTTTAACACAGTATTCCGACAAAAACCTGAAAGAAACGTGGAAAATCTGAGGTAACTTTTCCTAGATATTGCTTCCTTTCTTTAACGTGACCTTGAAATGACTAGTCTCAGCCTGATAGTAAACTCTTGACTCTTGATAAACCAATTTTCAACATGTTTTAACACGGCACTTGGACACAGAGACGGCAATCTGGAATGTTCACCTGAGGTAACTTTACCACAACATCATTTTCTCCACAGACACCATTCAGGAAGCCACGGCACGACTGTAAAGCTAATGAGATGGGAAGAGAAAGCACTTCAACACAGTATTCCGACCATAGGAGAGCGAATCTGACAGAAATCTCACAGAAACATTTCAGACCTGAGGTAACTTAGTCTCGGGGTCGTTTCCTCCAGACACGCCGAGACCGGAATCAGTAGTTTGAGAGGGTTTATGCGCGATGCTAAAGCCGTAAACGATAGGAAAACCTGCACGGTTTAACACGGCACTTGGAAAGAAGACCGTTAGGATTCAAACTGTCGCCGCGCGCGCCGCTTAACGGTCCCCCTCTCCGCCGACAGTACCGGAGTAGCGCCGCTGCAGAGGAGCCGGAGGTGAAACAGGTGAGGTCCTGAGGTAAAAGTGGCGGTAATGCTGGGATCATCAGCTTTCTGGAAGTCTTACTCACCGACAGAGTGCGTGCTTTTGCTGAGTAGGCGGTTTAGTCGAGCGCGCGCGGTGTGAGGGGGGAAAAAAAGCAGCGGGAGTTTCACCGAGAAGCTGCCGCTCGCGGTCGGTCGCGCGGACGAGTCCTGCTCAGCCGCTCGCGAGGCTTAGAAAAGGCCGTGTGTGTGTGTGTGTGTGTTGGGGGGAGAGAGGACGAGGGAGGGGGCGGATTGGGGAGGAGGGGGGTTTGATAGTACCACCTCAGTTTCCCCGTCGACTGTGTGCGCGTGCTGCCGTCGCCAGGAACACACCGAGCCCGAATGAGTTACAGCGGCACAGCGAACCGAATCATCAGCGCTGCTGCGAGTTAATCGTACAGAAGTCAATTAGCACTCTGGCCTCATTAAATATGCACTTATTATGCAAATGGACTCCTTTAACTACCCATATCATTATATTCACCTCAGAGACCGTTACCGCCAAATAAATAAATAAATAAATAAATAAAGGGGTGAATTGTAGCGCGCTCTGTTCACGCGCCGCGCGCTGTTCCGCCTACTTATAAATTAGTGAGTAAATAAATGAAAAGGGCTCGAGACGCTTCCCGCGCGCCTGGAGTTCCAGAGAACATGGTTTGTTTTTAAAGCCGGTCTTTAATGAGTCCAGCAGGAGTTTAGATCTAATCACCACTCCGACAGAGAGAGAGAGAGAGAGAGAGAGAGACAGAGAGAGAGAGAGGGAGAGAGAGAGAGAGAGAGAGAGAGAGAGAGAGAGAGAGAGAGAGAGAGAGAGAGATGAGGATAAGAGTAAGGGACAGAGAGAGAGCAAACGAGATAGCATAGAGAGAAAGTGGGAAGAGAGGGAGAGGAGGATAACAGAGAGAGAGAGAGCAAACGAGATAGCATAGAAAGAAAGTGGGAAGAGAGAGAGGAGGATAAGAGAGAGAGTGAACGCGGAGGAGAGTGGGGAGTAAGAGAAAGAGAGGGAGAGAAAGGTAGCTAGATCAAGAAAGAGTAAGAGAGCACAGAGAGGGAAGAGAAACAACAAGGAAGAGAATGAGAGATAGAAAGAGAGAGTTAATGAAGGGAAAGGAGGAAGAGAGAGAATGAGACAGAGAGGGAGGTAGGAACAGGATGAAGAGAGAGAAATGAAAGAGAATAAGTAGAGAGAGAAACTGAGAAGTATTTAGAAAAAAGAGGAAGAAAAAAGGGCCGTATTAAACGAAACAGACAGCAAAGTAGTATGATTATGGAAAGAGAGAGAGAGAAGAGAGGAAAAAGATAGAGAGATGTGAGGCATAGATGACTGTGTGAAAGGAAGACCAAGAAAGAGAGAGAGAGTAATGTGAGAGACTAAACGAAGGTCAAGGAAAATAAAACAGAGACAAGAAAAAGAGATGAAAGAGATGGATAGAGGAAGCAAGCGGAAGGTAAAAAAGGAAACAGAGGAGGAGTGGAGGAAAAAGAATGAGAGAAAAAAGCAAAAGATGAAAGACGGTATGAGAAGGAGAGAGAGAGCGGGTGGAGAGAGAAAAGGGGGGAAGAAAAAGGAGGAGAGAGATAGAGAGAAGGATGAGAGAGCGAGCAAGAGAGAGAAAAGGGGCACGAGAAAAAGACAGAAAGGGGGAGCAAAAAAGAGAGAGAGAGAAAGGGGGAGAGAGAAAGAGAGAGAGAGAATATTCCTGATGGATTGTCCTCACTCCAGGGGGCAAGGGGGCAGTGTGTGTGTGTGTGTGTGAAAGAGAGAGAGAGAGGGAGAGAGAGTGGAGGAAAGAGAAGAAATCAGAGGGAGACGAACCAGAATATAAAAAAAACAGAGAGAGAGAGAGACGGATGAGTGAGGTGGATAGATGCTTGATGTCAGTCTGCAGAAAGCAGGTTGGGAAGGGGGCGTGGTTCAGATCAGGAGGGGCGGGGCAGCTCAGTCTTATTAATATTCTGATGTCATCCTGTACTCCGCCTCCTCTAGTGCATTTACAGGATGACTGTGTGATATCATCCCATATGGATCACTCCTCTCTAATATGAACACACAACCCCATCCACCCTCCCTCCTCCTCTCTAACTCTCTCTCTTCCCTCTCTCTCTCTCTCCATTTCCTCTCTCTCTTCATCTATTTCTTTCCCTCTCTTTCCCTCCCTCTCTCCCTCATTCTCCCTATCTCTCTCCATTTCTCCATCTCTCTTTTTTATCTATTTCTTGCCCTCCCCCTTCCTCTTTCTCTCCCTCTCTCTCTATCTATTTCTCCCTCTCTCCCCCTCTTTCCCCTCCACTCCATCCTCTTTGCACCTCCACTCCTCTCCCCTTTTCACTTTAATCCCTTCATCTGTTAATCTCCTGATTATCTAACAATTCCTTTAATCTCCCATTCTTACATTTCCTGATCTATCAACACCTTCCAGAGATAAACGCTACCTGCTTTGAGGTTTTCATGTGATTACCTTTTTCATGTTTTGTCATATTTCAGTTTCAGAGTGCTTCTACAGATCAGATCTGCCCACAGGATAATAATAATAATAATAATAATAATAATAATAATTCACTAAATGTAATTGTAATAACAGTAACAATATTAACCCAACACTCTGAGAGATGTAGCTGTGTGGTTGCTGGTGTGTTGCAGGACAGTTACTACAGCGTTTTCAGTGGTTATCTGTCGTTCTCTATCTGAGACGATGAGTTTGTGCGTCCGCCATGTTGGATTGATCAAGATCTGCCTGTAAACAAATACACATCTTACAGTTACAGTATTCACTCAACAGCTGCACCCAGAAGGAGTCAACCCACAGGAGTGAAGCTTGGTGGGTAGGTTTGACATGGTGAGACATGTGCATGTGTGTGTTATCTCTGTACCTGACTGACTATATAAGGTCGTCCTGTTGTGCGTGCTGTCCATTCTGACTTGTGATGTTGTTTTGGGAGCCTCCTTTGTAAGTGAAGTATATAGAGAAGAGTTTGAAAACTATTCCAGCAGTTGGAGGAGTCCAGGAGGGATCCAGGAAGCTGGATGGTCTTGTGGAAGTATTGCACACCATACCGGTCATGTGGATGCTAGCTCAGCACACTGTTGGCAGTGGATAGAAGAAGGCACGCATCAGCAACATGAAGGACCTGGGAGACCTACATGAACCACGCAGTGGGAAGACTTGCGGATTGTCCGACTTGATCTTCATCTAAGGGTATGATAAATGTAGACTGATATGATCAATATTTATTGAGCTACACATACAGAAGTCTGTCTCTCAGTATGGTGTCGGGCCGCCGTGTTTGCTAACCCAACATGCCATGACATCTTGGCAGCTGTAGAGGTTCCTAATGGTGTCCTGTGATAATCCATCCCATGCAGCTTGAATATCCTCACACAGTTCCTGGTGCAGTAGGGGTGGAGGGACACCAGGTCTTCTGGACGTGTGACAACAAACTGTTCATCTTGGTGCTGACCACGGTGCCTCCACACATAGATTCATTGGTCGTCTCCACCAAGACAAAAGCGGGACTCGTCACTGAAGATGACCCGCTGTCATTCTGAGTCACTCCAGGACAGTGTGGTATGACACCATTGCAGTCTTTGGTAATGGTGACATGGTGTTAAGGACCGTCGTGGTAACAGCTGCACTAACAGGATGACTCATGAAGGACACCACTGCTCGCTGGATGTTGGGTCAGTGATTTTTGTAAGCCAAACTTACTCATTATATTGGGAGATTATTTGGCCTGCTACTTTAGAGCCCAATCTCAAAAAGTCCAGTGTTGTAACTGAACCTCAACCGAGAGTTTTGATCTCCACTGTCTTGTTTTTAAACGGCGTGGGTCTGTGAAGCATGTGCCAGTTTCATTTCATGCACGCACACATGAGCACATGCTCACGAGTGATGCGGTCATCGTTCCTGAGCTGCAGTTTGTAGGCTAAACAACTTCACCCACTGCCATTCATCAACCGTAGTAAATAGTCCCTCTCATGGACCAGATGGATAGTTGAGCTTCAACCGCTCATCGAAGCTGTAAATAATAAGCAGCTTTGTACACGAGGAGGAGGAGGAGGTGGGGTCCAATGCATCGTGCATACTGAGCATATACGGCTGACTAGCTCTGCATAAAGTACACTCCCAATATTTTGCATTAGCCAAAGTTTCGGTATAAATAACATTATCTCCTCTTTTATGGCCAAACTAAAATTGCACATTTTTGAGCAAAACATCAGTCGACAATTTGCATAATTTTAATCCAATAAAGTGTTAAATTGAAAGAAAGAAGCAACTGGCTATTCAGCACTATGTGTTTTATGTAATTAGGCTGCAGTATATTGGTACAGGTGTGACAGCATTTCAGAGCATGACCGCACTGACCTGCCTCACGTTATTTACATCGCAATAAGCCCATCAAAACATTTGGTAGTCAATCCATATACATCTGCTGGTACACAGAGGCCTATCAAACATCAGGCTAAAAGTACAGGGAGTCTCAAAAGTGGGCGAGCACCCATAGAACTGAAAATGATCGGGGGATGGTGATCAATTTTAGACACAAGCAATGGTGGAAGCCTGTTAGGCCTTGTCACCAATGTGGCGGCCATCTTGGATTCAGCTTCTGTGTTTTTGCTGTTCATGCCAGTGTAACTTTATCCGTCCTCAGGTTAACACAGTGATAGTGTGTAAAACCACAAAATTGACCATATGCGTACGCTGTCCACCATGTGCAAGTGTTAAGGCTATCCTCTTCTCCCACTCCTAATGAACCTTCACCAAAACTTTCATATGGCTGAAAGCTGCTCAAGCATGAGCTATTCTGTCTTCAAGATGAACAATGTCCCGTGTCTTCACAGAGTAACCGAGGAGTGCCTTAACATGAGCCCACAGATTGGAATGCAAAGGGGTTGAACCAGGAGGTGGTGGAAATACTTTCGATCCTTATCCCAACGTCATTTGTCAGTGGTTAATTGTTAACTAGCAAGCCTAAAAAGAAAGACACACTCAAAGACACACATCAAAATATCAGTTATAAAAGTTTTTGTTCTGAAATCTGTAAATATGGAGTTGCGTATACAGGCTGTCTCATAAGTACGGAAACCCATATAGCATGAAACTGGTACGGCAGACGGTAATTCAACTTAGACACAAGTTTGGAGGAAAAGTGTTCGGCCATGTCACCAAAATGGCATCCACTTAAATGCCGCCATCTTGGATCTAACTTCAGTTTTTCAAATGGGAAGGTAGGTGTGTGACATGTCGAACTGGTACAGACTTTCACCAGAAGATCAGTGGTGGGATTCATTTCATTGTAACTTCATTCATTCTTATGGTAAAACCAGATCATATGCGCGGCAAAACATGTTTCATACGCTGTCCACCACACGCTGTGTGAGTGCTAAGGCAATCCTCCTCTCCAACTCCTAATGAACCTTCACCAAAACTTTTATCTGACTGAATGCTACACAAGCATCAACAATTCCGTCTTCAAAATGAACAACGTTCCATATCTTCACAGAGTAAACCAGCGTCTTGACATGACCCACAGTGGAAATCCAAAGGGGATCAACCAGGAGAATGTGGTGGCCACTCCAATGGACCCCTATGACCAACCCACTTTTGGCATTACGACTGTCTCTGATAGATGGCTGCATTCAAGATGGCTGCCATGTCCTCAATAGCTTGTGTCTAAAACTGGATCACCGTCTACCAATCCATTTTCCGTGTTCCCTTACTTTTAAGACCCCC
Organism: Prochilodus magdalenae; assembly: GCA_024036415.1. Classification (NCBI taxonomy): domain Eukaryota; kingdom Metazoa; phylum Chordata; class Actinopteri; order Characiformes; family Prochilodontidae; genus Prochilodus; species Prochilodus magdalenae. The sequence goes on from JAMWET010002373.1 coordinate 131,565, forward strand.
TGATATATATTGGTTGGTGACGCCCAGCATGACCTTCACATCAATGGCTGTAAACTGTGCTTATCCAGTTTCAGTGTGAAGTGTGTAGGAGGCCATGTAGCACAACATCTTATCAAGTGTTATCAAAGGTCAGGTGGGAGTTTATCAATCCAGGCTTTTATCAGGTGGATAAGGACCCTGGTTCTGCTCTTATCTGCGGAGGTGTGACAGGCTGTCTGCATGGATCTTATAGCTGTGGATTTACGGGTTTAGGGACACAAGCTCGTATTACTGTATTACATCTGCAGGTCGTGGAGTGTATGTGTGTGGGTGGTCTTAAATAATGGTCTCGGAGGGAGGCAGGTCCATTATAATATTAACCAGTGGCTATGAGGGGCTGGATGGAGTGGACCCTTTCCTGGCTGTCCAATGTTTTAGCACCCGTTTCGCTAATTAGCTCTCTGTTAATGCAATTAGATAATCTGTCCAACACCTGGTGTGTGAAGTAGCTTTTGTGGGATGTGTGTGAGAAAGACACAGAGTAATTAAGATAGAATAATAATATTTACATTGGCCATTACATTAAAACCACCTCCCTGATCTCCACCCACTGTCCACTATATATATCAGCTCCACTGACCATATAGGACACTCTGTAGGTGTACAGTTCCAGACTGTAGTCCATCTGTTTCTCTGTATACTGTATTACCCTGTTCTTCAATGGTCAGGACCCCCACAGGACCACCACAGAGCAGGTACTATGTGGGTGATGGATCATTCTCAGCACTGCAGTGACCCTGACGTGGTGGTGTGTTAGTGTGTGTGTGGTGCTGGTGTGAGTGGATCAGACACAGCAGTGCTGCTGGAGTGTGTAAACACTGTGTCCACTCACTGTCCACTCTATTAGACACTCCTACCTTGCTGGTCCACCTTGAAGATGTACAGTCAGAGACGATAGCTCATCTGCTTCTGCTGGGCATCCTCTAGTCCTTCATCAGTGGTTACAGGAATGCCGCCCACAGGACGCTGCCCACAAGACATTGCTTGCAGGACAACACCCAAAGGACACCGCGTACAGGACGCTGTTGTCTGGATAGTTTTGGTTGGTGGACAATTCCAATGATCCACCACCCACATAGTACCTGCTCTGTGGTGGTCCTGACCATTGAAAAACAGGGTAATACAGTGTACAGAGAAACAGATGGACTACAGTCTGGAACTGTACAACTGCAGAGTGTCCTATATGGTCAGTGGAGCTGATAACATTGGCATTTTAATGTTATGCCTAATTAGTGTGTATGTATATATATATATATATATATATATATATATATATATATATATATATATATATATAGGCATACATACAGGCACTGTCTGAACAAACCCTAAATAATACTAACTGCCATCCAGAGTCTGTCAATTCCAGGATGAGTAGACCAATAAAATGGTCCAAATCATATACAGTCAGTCAAATCTAGTTACAGTAACGTACAGTGACACCCTTCTCCAGTAAAGTTCCTCCTCCGGGAGAAAAGTGTCAGCATATAACACATACGGGCCATTTCTGATCTGAAGTCCTAACACTGTATAAAAACAAGTGTGTGTGTGCTCAGTGTTTTATGGAGGCTCGGGTCACTCCGTCAGGGGGGAGGTGTTAGTGTGGGGAGAGAGATTGACTGAGGTTGGAGCTTTGGGCTCTCTGTTTAATTAAACAATGCGTTTCTGGAAAACTCGGTATGCAAATATTAATAAACAAAACAAGCACGCAGATTCCGCATATTCCTCCGCCCACTGGCCGCCGTGGTAACGAGCACCATAACGACCCCGCGAGTGAGAATGATGGGACTGTCTGCGCTGCGAGAGTCGGACCGTGCGTCCGCACGTGTTGGAGGCAGAAGAAAGAGCAGAAGGAAAGAAGGAGGGGAAGCCATGTGGATGAAGAGAAAGAAGGAGGGAGAGAAGGAGTGCAGTAGGAATGAGAAACTGCGGCCTGCTTCACGCTATTGGCTGTCCATTGATTAAGGAGGTCATCTGAAAGTCAGTCTCTCTCTCTTTCTCTCTCTCTCTCTCTCTCTCTCTCATTCACTTTTATGAAAGTCTCTTGGACTGGAATTAGAACACCAGGCAATTAAAGGCAACCTGCTGGAGACACACTCGCACACACACTCTCTCTCGCACTCTCTTTGCCGTTCCAGCTCGTAATTTTTATTCGCCGTAATTAAAGTGTTACGACGGCTTTGCGTGGCTGGACTCCTACGGAGGAAAGGAGGGAGGCAATGATTGACGGAGAGAGAGATTTAAAGAGAGAGAGAGAGATGCACAGATGATGGAAGGAGGCATAAAAACAGGAGAGTCGGAATTTGGCGTGAAAGAAGACAAAGTTGTGCCAACGTGCAGAATGACGTGCGGAAAAACGACGGCGCTAGGAGGGACAAACAGATGAAGATGAAAGTGAAAATAGAGAGTGAATAAAAGAGTAAATTAAACGTCTGGAAGGGGGAAGTAGAGTGAAGTGTAGGCGTATGTACAGTAGTAGATCAGCATTTGGGATGCCTTTAAAGCTGTTTACCGTTTTACTGTTGTTGTTTATGGTCTCAGTCCGAAAGTAGAACTCTGAACCATTTGCTGAGTCTTCTGTATTTAACCCATCCATGAAGTGAAGCACACACACACACACTAGGGGGCAGTAAGCACACCTGCCTGGAGCAATGGGCAACCCAATCCACAGTTGGGGGTTAGGTTCCTTGATCGAGGGCACTTCAGTCACGTCCTTCCAGTTTAGGCAATTGAACCAGCAGCCTTCTGGTGAAAAGGCCCTTGACTGCCCTGTCCTGTAGAGCAATAGTGAGAGAGTAGAGGGGGCGGAGACAAAGTTCGACTGCGTTATTTACATTTGGCGAATGCCCAAATAAGGAACAAAGATGTTCCAAGATTTTGCCTTGTGTACACCCTGATCGCCCCTCCAGGCCATCAAAAAATAATCTAAATAAAGCCAGGCAGATATGGCCAGCCATCCCCTGTTGGTTAGGATCTAAATTCTCAGATTGAATACTAACATACATAACATGAGGGAGGGCATACATAACCCAGAGGGAATCAGTTGACAGGTAGGTGGGTAAGTTTCAAGTTTCACCCTCAGCCACACATGTGAGTGTACCTGATTAACCCAATAGCCATGACTGCAGACATCCAGCGAGCAGTGATATTCTCCATGAGTCATCCTGTTAGTGCTGCACCACGCAGGACTACATGCACACAGACCGTTACCACAACTGTCCTTAACTCCACGTCACCGTCACCAAAGACTGCAGTGGTGTCGTACCAGACTGTCATGGAGTGACTCAGAATGGCAGCCAGTCATCTCCAGTGACAAGTCCCGCTTTAGTCTTGGTGGAGGCGACCAACGAAGCAGTATGTGGAAGCACCGTGCTCAAGATGGACGGATCGTAGTTTTCACACGTCCAGAAGGCCTTGTGTCCCTCCACCTCCACCCCTACCGCACCATCTGCAGGAACTGTGTGAGGATATTCAAGCTGCATGGGATGGATTATCACAGGACACCATTAAGAACCTCCATGCCGAGACATCTGGCATGTTGTGTCCAATTGGTATCAAGTATTGCTAGATTGGAGCATCCCTAGAATCAACCTAGAGTTTTGATGACCATGATTTGATTTCCAATGTATAGGAAGTGAGTTGGTAGAATTCAGTTAGGGCTTTGAAAAGAGTCACTTTGAAATTTTGAACACTTTGAGTCCTCTAGAGTGTTTATGGTGGTAGTACCTTCCGGCTCCTGCAGGTGGGACTGCACAAGGATGATGGGTCTACTATAAATCCCTGCGGGTGTGAGTGACAGAATCCATAGGTTGGGAAGAGATGCTACAGTGCAGGGAATGTCTCGTTCCATGTGTGGCCAAAGACCATAGTGTGAAGGAAGTAGCTGAATCTGCAGGTGTATGGAAGCGTATGGTCATACGGGTCTACCAGCAGTGGATAAAATCCCAGTCTACAGGGGATTCTCCTCGGAATTGTGCCAGTGAAGGCATCCACCAAATCTGGACCAACTGACTGATTCTTTGATGTAAAAGAGTCTGAACACTGATGTGGCTACATCCAGAAACTTAAGGCCTAGCTCTAATAGCCATGGTTTGCCGTTGGTTGTGATAATGTGACTAGCCAAAACACAAATACTGATACTTAGATCACTCCTCCTCTTCTTTGAACTGTCATCATTAGATCATGTGATTAAGAGCCCATTAATAACGGCAGTGTAGAGGCAGGAGGAGCGAACAGCCCAAAGTACTTCCATAGGCTGAACCATTCCACTGGAAACTCCACAGGACTCATTAGGACATATTTACCTGCCCCTAGATCCAGCTCCTATTGGCACGTTACTGATAACACGCAACACCATGCTCATGTTCAGATCAGAACACTCATGCAGCCCCTGAATGACTCAGCAGTATTCAAGGGGAAATGTACGAAGGACAAAGCATTCCGGGGTTGGGACTGTCGGGGGATAAGACCGGCAATTTCAAACACACACTCAGTTTATTTTCCTTTACACCAAAGAGGCTGAAACCAAGAGCTCATCCAGATGCTGATGAGGAGTTATTCAGTGATGGCACGCCCTCCGCAATCCGGTGATTCGAGACGGCATGCCGGCGGAGATGGAATGACTGAAATGAACGAGAGAAGGAGAGAGATGGCGTGACGGAGAGAAAGACTGAGAGAGTGATGGGGGGATGTGCTTGGGGGCTTGTCGGGTGCTGTTGCACTAACGAGATGATAAGGTGCGCTAATTGGATCTGTTGTCGCTTCATGTCCAATTAATCAATTACAGCTGTGTGAGGAGCAACCGAACTCTCTGGGTGTGTGAAAGAGAGAGAGAGAGGGAAAGAGAGAGAGAAAGAGAAAAGGAAAGAGAGAGGGATAGGCATCTGTTTCTACGTGTGTGTGATTGATCGATGTTTCGCATGTGTGTGTAGGTTACTACAAGGACAGCCCACCATTCCACCTTACCACCTTTTGCTCTCTCTCTCTCTCTCTCTCTCTCTCTCTTTATCTCTCTCTCTCTCTCTCTCTCTTTTTCTGATCCACTATTCTAAATTTTATTATCAGGACCAATAAAAGAGCGTGAAATGAAAACATAATCGGGTTTTAATTCACTTGTAATACCCACGTCATCCTCTGACAAAGCGAGATCCGTGAGCTTTCTCCTTTTCCCCCTCCCTCTCCCTCTCCCTCTCTCTCTCTCCCTCTCTCACTTTAGCCCTGCCCCCTCCTTTTTCCTCAGTTCAATCAGTTCCATTCAATTAAGTTAACTTCGGTTTCGGTTCATTGAAACACGAGCATCTGTTCGGTTCAAATCATTCCAGTTCTGCCGAATTCAGTTGCGTTAAATTTATTTGAATTCATTGGAATTGGATTCCGTTCGGTCCAGTTCATTTCAGAGGTACGTGACACTGACCAGATGACCCCAAACCCTGACCTCATTCTCCTGACACTCACACAGCATTGCCTTCAAGCTGTTATGTTTATTATGAGTCTAGTGGTTCTAGCATTATAGTGCCGGGGGAGGGGCCACTGTGTCATGGAGCCATGATTTCAGACCGGCCCAAATATTTCTGGCCCAATAATAATGATGAACAACTTCACGCTCTATTTCTGTGCCTATTAATCTGCTCTCAGACACGATCCTAACACGATCCTAACATTGTACATGGTATGCAGATGGTTTGAGTGCTCATTGTTCTACAACCATAGAACCGCTCACTTTACTGTTGGCCCTGAATGTAATGGTCAGCATTAAGTTGTATCGTCCGCTGCACCTATCCAAAAGTGGTAGAATTTCTCACCTGCCTTTGACCCTCACTGGAGTTAAGTGTGTGGTCAGGGGTGTTTGGTTAAGGGAGGTGTGTCTCTAAGAGCTGTTAAATGGAAGATGATGTTCTGTGGACGTTCTTATATCAGTGATACACTCACTAGTTCCTGTGCCCACTGGGAACAAGCTTTTTCCTCTACCTGAACATGGAGCTCTAAACCCAGGCAAGCCATTTTTCTGCCCAGGCCTAAAGTAGATTACCCACCAAAGGACCCTCGGCTGCAGCGTCTCACCACATACACTCACATACAGCTAAACAGCATGTCAAATTTGTGCTCCAGAAGCGGGCAGACTGAGACGCAGCCTCTGGAGAGTCATGAAGGACACGTTTAGAAGAGTTTGGGATATTAAGACCAGTGGAGCACTAAATTCTCGGGTATAGCTACATCATACATTCATCATAAAAACCATCTATTCTCCTGGGTCAAGGCGGGGTGGTCTTTGGGCAGAAGGCAGGAAACACCTTAGACAGACCACCAGACAAACAGGCATACACACGAGCACCAAGCAATTTACCTAGCATCTCCAGCTCACCTGACCGCATGTCTTTGGACGGTGGGAGAAAACCGGAGCACTCGTTTTTACTGAAATCAAGGAGCATCAAAGGATACATCAGTACAACATCAACAGGGGGCACTGTACAGTAGTAGTAAACAGTAGTACCAAGATGCAGGGCATGTAGATGACCTGGGAGTGTTTGGGCTGTTATTCCAGATGTGTGTTTATATCAAGAGAGCAGCACGGATCCACTACTGGAGCTAAGAAGCCATCTGTTCTAGTTGGTCAGTGGGTGGTGGGGGGTCCATTGGGCAGGAGGCCTACCCAGGACAAGCCAGCAGACCATCACAGGGCAGACATACACACTCACACCAAGCAGTTTAGCATCGCCAGCATCTCCAGCTCACCTGACTGAGGCTTTGAACTGTGGGAGGAAACCAGAGTACCTGGAGTAAACCCACACAGACACAGGGAGAACATGCACACTCCATATAGACAGGCACCCTGGACACTGCAGCCAGGAATCAAACCCAGACCCTTCTTACTTAGTGAGACTAATCAACTTCCGTCTGCAAGGGAGCATAAAGACTGGACTCGTCATGTGGTCATGACTGACCCTATTCCAGAGTGATGGGAGCATCAGGGGAAACTTAGTGTCCACTGAACAAGCTTTTCTGGAGGCAGTGTTATGATCTGAGGGGGCTTCAGCTGGTCAGGTTGAAGCTCAGCACCATTACCTGGTAGTAAAATAAAGTCAGCCCAGACAGCATGCAGATGTGGGCCACATCTGGCAAAGCTATGGCACTGCTGCCAAAGGTGGCCAATATATTTACAACCTGCATTTGGCCCACCTGTCCCAAAACAGATCTAGTCCACGTCTGGCACAGGTACAGCAGTGCTCCCTGCATGTAAGCCAAAAGTGTCCCACGTATATGAACAGCTCATGAGGCCCACATGTTCCAAAATAGATCAGGTCCACTTCTGGCACTGATACAGCAGAGTTGACTATTTTGGCCCACATCTTGCAACTGGGAGTGGTCTGCCCAAGTGCCATCAGCTCATGCAGTAAGCAGGCCAGATGAAAATGGGGGCCGGATTGGGGCCAGGAAAATTTTACTGTCTGAGAGCTGACCTCCTAATGACGAGATTGTTACATCAGTGGATTTGTTCTTCACTAATTGGAAGGTCATATTCCAGGATGACAATGAGCCAGAGACTCAGGCTCAGATTGGAGAAGAGTGGCTCGGGGAGCATAAGGAATAGTCTCACACATGAACTGACCACCACAGCATTCTGACCTTAACCCCAGTGGAAGTGGAACTGAAGGCAGCCCAGCAGAAAGATTAGAGTGGCATTGTTTGTCCATTGCTGCTGTTGAAAACATAATTTTTGTATTTGTAATTATTGATTTTCAGTTTTCGACCTAATTTGAAGGTACCTGTTGTTATTTGCACTGTGTGCAACTTTTAACGATGAATGGGTCAAAAGAGACAACCCAAAATGACTTGGGAAAACGTCTGGTTCCATTGACTTACATTAAAACTGAATTATGCTTTTCCTCCTCCTGTAAAATTACCATTTTGGAGACACACGTTTTGTTCCACCTCCTCATATCTACACTCACTGTCCATCTTATCAGCTCCCCTGACCATACAGGACACTCTGTAGTTGTAGAGTTCCAGACTGTAGTCCATCTGTTTCTCTGTATACTGTATTACCCTGTTCTACAATGGTCAGGACCCCCACAGGACCACCACAGCAGGTATTATGTGGATGGTGGATCATTGTCAGCACTGCAGTGACACTGTCATGGTGGTGCAAGTGGATAAGGCACAGCAGTGACCTTCTTGATGGCCTTTACTTTATTAGCTCTGGTAGACAATGTTAGCTGAGGAGTGAGGGTCAGAATGAACAACCAGGTGTTCATTTTTAGTATTTTAGAACAACCTGTTGACTTAACTCTACTAGTTAGCAAGCTAATGGCTGCACAGGTAAGGACGGCAATATACCACAACTCTGCACCACAGCCAGTTCTGATGCCTCCATAAATATCTTTCACTGCACAGTTTACACAGTTAGCCAATTAGCACACTGAAGCTAACCTATCCGAGAGAGAGAGAGAGAGAGAGAGAGAGAGAGGGGATCAGTTTCTGACTGTAGGATCCACTGCTGCTCCTTTCCTTCTGCTTCAGGGAGCATTTGTATTATATAGACCTGATATGAGCGGCTCCCAAGCGGTGAGTTAGAGGTGGAGAGGTAATGTGGGAAAAAATGAGGACCCACTTCCTGTATCTCTCACTCCCTGAGCCCCCCATTACAAACACTACACACATAACATCCTTCCCATCACATTACTGTTACTACATTACAGCACACTGAGGAAATGCTCACTGCCACACACTTACCTCTAACACACACACACACACACACACTCTCAGACACATACACACACACACACACACACACACACACATACTCACACTCACACTCACACACACACACACACACACTCTCACACACACACACACTCTCAGACACATACACACAGACACTCACACTTACACACACTCTCAGACACATACACACAGACACTCACACTCACACACACACTCACACTCACACTCACACTCACACACTCACACACTCACACACACACACACACACACACTCTCAGACACATACACACACACACACACACACACACACACACACTCACACACACACACACACACTCTCACACACACACACACACACTCTCAGACACATACACACAGACACTCACACACACACATAAACACACACACACACACTCTCAGACACATACACACACTCTTACAGCACACACACCCTCACACATACACATACACACACACAGATACACACATACACACACACTCACACACACACACTCACTCACACACACACACACTCTCAGACACATACACACACTCTTACAGCACACACACTCTGACACACACACACAGATACATACATACACACACCAATGCTCTTAAAACACACACACACTCTTACAGCACACACACACACACACACACACACACTCTCAGACCCATACACACACACTTACAGCACACACACTCTGACACACACACACACATACATACATACATATACCCTCTTACAACACACACACAGATACATACATACACACACACTCTTAGACACATACACACACACTTACAGCACGCACACTCACACACACACACATACATACACACACACACACAATCTTACAGCACACACACACACACACACACAATCTTACAGCGCACACACACACACACTCTTACAGCACACACACACACACACACACACACACACACACATAAACACACACACACACACTTACAGCACTCCTCTTCTGGATTTCATTTTACCTTCATACTGACTTTTTCACCTTGTTCAATTTCTTTTGGTCACCAACACACATGCACACTGACAAACACATCCACAAACACACATTGCAGTCCTCCTTACAATCTTCATTTTCCTGTCCACCCCCACCCCTGCATTAAGTCAGCCTATTCCTGTGTCCCTCTCTCCCTCTCTCTCTCTCTCTCCATCTCTCTCTCTCCCTCCCTCTCCTTTAGAAAAACATAAATACCAGTTTTCTATTACATCACCGTGATGAAGCCTGCAGCTGATTACATTACTGCTGTAGGGAACAATACCACTGTGCAGATGCCTGCCTCTGTGTGTGTATTCCACTCTTCGTGGGGACCGCAAGTCCCCAGGATAACAGAGCACATGAAAGTGTAGGTGATTCTGAGAACAGCTGGCCGCTCCTCATGACCAGCTAGTGTTTATTAGGGGGAGCGTGAGAGGCCAGACCTGATCTCTCCGGCGCTGCAGGGTAAGGTTAGTGTTGGGTTAAGGTTGTGTGTGTGCATGTGTGTCTGTGTGTGTGTAGAGGGAGTGCGCATCATGGTCACTAGCTCTGGTGTCCGACAGCGAGCCTGCATGTTTATGGTAATAGAGAGTCTCGGAGTAAAGCGCCCTTCCATTTCAGCCTGACAGGGTTTTGGCTCAGTGGGAAATTTACAGTCCTCCTTTAATCAAAAGTACGAGTACTGATCCAGGATCAGTTTCTGACCCAGTTTCATGAAGGAGCAGGGGGGACGATCTTCAGCCTGGAGACTCTTCAGGGCAAAAAACGCTGACACGGTGCCGTTAGGTTCTCCTTATTAAGCATGCAGAACCCAAGCTCATAGCGTTGTGCTCCAACCTGTGTATACCTGCATCTAGCTTCACCTTGTCGTTGAACCGTAGGTGTTATCTACTCAGTTCTAAGGTGATGTAAACCTGACTGCAAATATACGATAGCAGACCAAGTCCAATGTCTCCACACGTCCCGCTAGCTGTCCTTCTCATGTGCACACTGTAGTGTTGGTAACCAGCCCTGGATCTGTAAACGGGACGTGCCTTGGACTGACCATCCGAGCATTCTTCCAGCCAATCGGACACAGGGGGCATTTGTGCTTGCACACAGGGTGTGGGGGGCAAAAGAGAAGCAAGCAGTAATACCACTACATCACCGTGGTTGGTGTAGCTCAGCGGATAGCACTGCTACCCACCAGGGAACCACCACCACATGTGGGAGACTGGGGTTCGAATCCCGGTCCGGGTGACTATGCTGTGCTACACCAAGAAGAGTCCTTGGGCAAGACTCCTAACACTACACTGGCCCTTCTGTAATATGATTACCCTGGTAAGCTGCTCTGCCATAAATGTCACCAAAGGCTGTAATGGTGTCGTACCAGACTGTCATGGAGTGACTCAGAATGGCAGCGGGTCACTTTCAGTGACGAGTCCCGCTTTAGTCTTGGTGGAGACGACCAACCAATCTGTGTGTGGAGGCACCGTGGTCAGCACCAAGATAAACAGATTGTCGTCACACGTCCAGAAGGCCTGGCGTCACTCCACCTCCACCCCTACCACGCCATCATTGTTTATCGATCCTGCTAACCTTTATCTTCCTTCCTAACACCACTGCACTCCCACACCTCCTTCTGGGAGCAGATATTACTGTGATGAGTGTATTTCAGTAATTAAACATTTCCTGAAGTTTATCCTCACACTGCTCCTGCTCTGCTGTAAACCTGCTGTGTGAGCATGTAGAGCTGTGATTAACTCTGCTTGTTGTCAAAACCTTGCTAATGTGTTTCTGTGACCGTGTTAGCATCTGTACGATAATCTTAGCTTAGCATGCGCTGCACTAGCTTCATGGCAAAAATGACTGAAAAGTGATTCCTGTGTTGGATGAAACACGCAAAGCCGCTTGTTGTGCGGTAACCAGTGACCGATTGTTCATCTGGTTTGCCCAGTGGTGATTGTTCATAGCGCTATCTAGCATTTTGAGTCGTTTGTTCCCCGACCCTGTTCTCCTCCATGATCATCTTCCTCACAAACACAGATCCCGATTTCAGTAATGTACTGAATGGGGAAGAGTTAGGACTGCACTGGGAGGTAATTTGATTGTACCAGTAGGAGGTTACGTTGTACCGGGAGGGGTTTTAGTTGTACCAATAGTGGTTTACATTGTACTGGGAGGGGTTTTAGATGTACCAATAGTGGTTTACGTTGCACTAGTGTAGTTTTTAGATGTACCGGTAGTGGTTTACATTGCACTGGGGTAGGTTTTAGATGTACCAGTAGTGGTTTACGTTGCACTAGTGTAGGTTTTAGTTGTACCAGTAGTGGTTTACGTTGCACTGGGGTAGGTTTTAGATGTACCAGTAGTGGTTTACGTTGCACTGGGGTAGGTTTTAGATGTACCAGTAGTGGTTTACGTTGCACTGGGGTAGGTTTTAGATGTACCAGTAGTGGTTTACGTTGCACTGGGGTAGGTTTTAGTTGTACCAGTAGTGGTTTACGTTGCACTGGGGTAGGTTTTAGATGTACCAGTAGTGGTTTACGTTGTACCGGGAAGGGTTTTAGATGTACCAGTAGTGGTTACGTTGCACTGGGGTAGGTTTTAGTTGTACCAGTAAAGGTCTGGTATGTACTTGTACCGGTATGTGTTGTACTGGGGTAGGTTTTAGTTGTACCAGTAGGGGTTGGGGTTGTACTGGGAGGGGTTTCAGTTGCACCAGTAGTGGTTTACGTTGTACTGGGAGGGGTTTACGTTGAACCGAGAGGGGTTTAGTTGTACCGGTAAGGGTTTGGGTTGTACTGGGAGTGATGTGGTTATAATGGGAGTGGGGTGAGGGGTTTACATATACTGAAAGATACCGGAGAGGTTCTGGTTGTACTAGGAGGGATTTGTGTTGTATCGGGAGGAGTTTGAGGGGTTTGTGTTATACAGGGAGGGATTTATATTGCATATAGTAATTTTGCAGGTTTAGGTAAGATAATCCAGAATCCAGAATCTCCCCTTAGCCCATTCCTATCACTAAATAGTGCTAGTCTCTGCTGGTGTCTCTCTGGAGTTTCATGTACTGTTTTAGCACTAGGCTAACTGTGGTGTACTTTCACCTTGCAACACTGGGTTTAATGCTGCTTAGCTACCTCTAACATGGACACCTGAAGCCTGGACTTCTAGCTTAAAGCAGAAGCTTCCCTGCCCTCGGAGCCTCCTTTCATACCATGACCATATGTTACATGGTTATTGGTTGGGCCAGCAGCGAGCTCACCGTACCCATCGGACCTGTTTTCCTGAGCCATCACAGCCAAAGGCGTCTCTTTGAGGTGCTGACTGGAGCTGTGAAATTTCAGCACCTCCTGTTTTGGAGAGCCGGTGACTGTGTCTCATGTGTGCGGTCCTGAATCCCACACGTTTGGCTGCCACTAATAACACCAGCTGGGTTCACTGGGTTCACCCAGACAGAGCCCCTGCCATAAAAACACTGTTCAGAGGCTCAGACTTCAAGTTCTCCATACGGTCTTGCAGTTGGACTCGCATCATAGGCCATCTAGGTAATGTGTCCTCTCTCCAGCCAATGATGACCTGGATGATATGATCATCCTTTTGGGCATGAGGGTGGAGCATATGATCCATTAGAGGTGTGCACTGTGTTGCTTACTGATGCCCAATACCTGGGGTACTGGATCAGGATTAGGAGGGGATATAGCCAAGGACCAAGACACATGCTCGTCAGGTATTACCATCAGTTTATCCCTAACTTCTCTTCCATAGCCTCCCCCACTTTCAGATCCCGCCAAAAAGACCAAACCCAACACCGTGAACTGAACGCCAGAGACTGAGACCGCTTTCACACAGCTAAAACAACATCTGACCACTGAAATCGCTGGGAGAGATTCAGACCTCTTCCAGACAGCTGCGTTGGAGCTAGGTCTTGGAGCTGTCCAGGCCCAGGACATCATCGGAGAGGAGCTGGCAGTGCGCCACATCCCCCCTGTGGAACAGCGCTATTAGGTAGGCTGTCAAGGAGCTAAACTTTTATCTGATTGGCAACCGCTTCACTTCCAGGGTTGGGTAACAGTATAAAACTAGCCGGATTCAGAACATCAAATACAAACTCGTTTTCTTTCGCCAGAATGGATACAAACCAAGGTTTGATAACCGTAACCAGACAGCTCCAAAACAAGACCCACCCACTACCCCGTCATCCAACAACAATCCAACCTGATATCTACAGTGCAGAACGTGATGGCGGTGCAGGCAGTAGAGGAGAGGGAGAGCAACTCTGATAGACTACACCCATACTCAAGGTATATAGACTGGCAGCCCTGATAACCAACCGTTAGCTGAACCGTCAGCTCTTACCTCCTCCATGTCAACAGTACATCTAAAATGTGGTTCAAATTTTGGTTCTTTTGTCCGGACTGTATTCCGAGTAGGGCCACTTTCAAAACCCCAAAAAAGAAGGAGAACATCCTACCACCAAAGGGAGGACATCATAAAGGGGGTGGACGGGGGTTGGACACAATACTAGAGCAGGATAAAGATCCTATACTAACCTATAGAACACATACAGGGGTCGGACAATGAAACTGAAACACCTGTCATTTTAGTGTGGGAGGTCTCATGGCTAAATTGGACCAGCCTGGTGGCCAATCTTCATTAACTGCACATTGCACCAGTAAGAGCAGAGTGTGAAGGTTCAGTTAGCAGGTAAGAGCACAGTTCTGCTCAAAATACTGCAATGCACACAACATTATGGGTGACATACCAGAGTTCAAAAGAGGACAGATTGTTGGTGCACGTCTTGCTGGCGCATCTGTGACCAAGACAGCAAGTCTTTGTGATGTATCAAGAGCCACGGTATCCAGGGTAATGTCAGCATACCACCAAGAAGGACGAACCACATCCAACAGGATTAACTGTGGACGCAAGAGGAAGCTGTCTGAAAGGGATGTTCGGGTGCTAACCCGGATTGTATCCAAAAAACATAAAACCACGGCTGCCCAAATGACACTGTATTGGCCGCAAAAGGAGGCCCTACACCATACTAATAAATGGTTGTGGTCTAAAAGGTGTTTCAGTTTCATTGTCCAACCCCTGTACATGATGCTTTACTCACCTAAGTGGGTGCAATGGAGGACATTTGTGAGTCAGACGAGAGCTTGCTAATTGACTAGCATTTGGAGGGATGACCTGCAGCTAGCCAGTAGGTGAGTCACAACATCACATGACCTTGCTAAACCAATGAAATACAAGGCATGTCTTTTGACACAGACGTGAATGTCCGGCCTAAAACTGGGAGCGTGGCCACCCTAGTTCCGAGGCATCATTGTAACGTGGCAGTTTTGGTGGCAGTTCGGTCTGGACCAAGAAAAGCGAGAGAAAGAGCTTTCACTGTAGTCACTGAGCATGCTTCTCTACTCTGCTTGGTAAAATTACAGGACTTCCCATTTCAGGGAAAGCGGGAATCCTGAATGGTGACAAAGAAACCTTCTCCAGCCTTCTTCTGCTGGGCATGATGCCACCAGGCTGGTGCTGACCATACCTGCCGGCCCTGTCACAGTCGAACACAGCTCTCCGAGGTGCTGACTGGAGTTGTCAAACTTCAGCACCTCCTATTTAGACAGCCGGTGGCCACGTAACCTCAGGGACAGGGCTCAGAATCCCACATGCCAGGCTGCAGGTAATGACACCAGCTGGGTTCGCTCACCCCGACAGAGCCACTGCCACAAAACACCGTTCATAGGCTCAGTCAGGTGAGTGACTTCGAGTACTCCAACTACCATGAGACAACGCCTGGTGTCTTTCTCCTGATTCTGTTCTCTCTCTCACACATTCCATACTCCTCTCCTCCTTCTCATGGAGGCCTTTACAAGACACTTGTTCTCAGCAGCTGTTACGCAATCCAGCGGTACCTCAGCCAAGCTTTCAGGTCTAGCCGTGAGGTAGTTCCCCTACTGGTACTTTAAATCTGAAGCTCCAGATATTCTACAGATGTGGCTGGGGGGCTGTAGAAGCAGGACCTGAAGCCAAGTATAAGAGTTAAGAAAACTAGCCTCAGCCTTGTCAGTACAGCGATGCCCCCTAACATAGGCTGTTCCCCAAAATCAGCCACCTACACATATCGCATACTTCCTGTCTCGCTCTCTACAAAGCCGACACCATATCAACTTCACTAGCGATGTGTACAAATCCGCATGGAGCACACTCCACCTTTCCATTTCCCAATGGATATTGGTCTGGGTGTGAAAGCTGCTGGTTAGCCTCTGTCGCTCTGAGGAGGAACTTTTCCCAGCATGGTAGTTTTACGTATGCCGAGTAAGGGTCCCCACAAAAGACAAACTTCATCCCATTGTGAACCAATGTGAAGCACCAATCTGGAAGGTACAGCACCAAAACCCCAATTTCCCATTTGACTGGCCCCGTCCATAAGGTGGCTGGTGTCGGGGACGTCCATCATTCTAGCAGTTTTGGCATCTAAATAAACAAAAACATGACTGGACTTTGAAACAAATATTAAAAAATAAGCCAAATTATTAGCCAAAATAGTGAGAAAATCTATGACCTGTTGGACAGATCCTGGTTCTAGCTAATGGAACCTGTTCTCCTGCAGTGTTCTGTGCTGATGATGATTTGAATAGACGTCAGGGTCAGACTAATGAATGAGCTTCTATTAAAGACTGGTGGACTGAGAGACACTAGAGTCCCTTCACCTACACTGAGCTGATGAAGAGTCCTGTTCCAGAAATGATAATCGGACTTTAGAGCCGTAATAAACCATGCTCCTGTTACTCTCCATACTTAAGTATTGTTACTCCAGTGGAGGTCTAAAGAGAGGAACTGGCACTGATACTGGAGGAGGAGTTTACCTTGGGGCATCTCTACTCTACCTCAGGTACACTGTATACCTCGTCCACCTCTGTGTTGGGTTTATGTTGACCTAAACTTACTGTCTATCTAATGCTTCTTGTGATGACGTGCCCAGCACCGGTTGATGGTATACTGCCTACGTGGTGCTGCATGACCCTCATATAACTAAATATAACTACATTATCTCTGACCAACCAAAAGTGATACCCAGGTAGGAACCCGTTGGTGCCCAGGGGACGATAACTCCAAGATCACAGTAAGCCAATTCCTCTTAGATCTTAAATCCACTGCAGGTTTGATTCCCAGCACAGAAGAGACTCGAACTACAGTAACCAGGATGCCTTTAGATGCGGAATGCCAATTAACCAAAACAAACGAATACATTCAAAAATGAAAGAGATGTAAACGAGCAGCGCTGAGCTCGTCTAACGCGTCTTTCCGTTTTACTACAGACGAATGGCAATTTTGTCCACACACATGGCTCATTACTGGCTCCCACTGGGATGGGAGATTGAAGCAGATCTGTTCGTTGGTATCAGCCTGTGCAGTGTGTGTGTCAGGCCAGCTTTGTCGTTAGCCGTAATGAGAGAATTCTTATTACACTGTGGCACTTTAATTAACGTTGATTTAAATTGCCTTTTATTAACGAGGGGACTTCAAGATCCATTTTCAATTATCTTTGCCAAAAGACCCATCACCTGTCATCTGACCACAGCACACATACCAGCAGCGCAGCCAGAATTTCATTCGTTCCTTTTTGGGTGGGTGGGGCAGCCGGGGGGTGGTGGGGTTGGGGATGGGGGGGGCACATGATGTACCAGAGAGATTGCTATTAGCAAATTCTGGCAGAAAATTCTGAATCAAGTCGTGTTTCCATTCACTACAGAAGCTGTGGATGATGTAGGCTGCTCGTGATCAGAGGCTGCAGGAAACGAGTGAGACGGAGAGATATAACTCGGTTTTATGGACGTGTTGTCTGCAGCTCAGAGACGCCAGCCGCCCAGGACGCACAGTGCCCACCTAATTAGGGCTGAAATCCCTCTGCCATCCCAACGACGTCCACTTCAACATAGCTGAAATTGGCTCTGTGTTGGATTTCCGGTTCCACCTTAAATGGTGCCAGAATGTAACTGAAAATTCCCAGGTACGAAAAAAACAAGTATCTAGAACACTTCTGGAAGCACACGTTGCAGAGTCGTTTCCCAATTAAGCTTTGAATTAGATATTTCAGAATTTCTGGAGCCCTCCAGAAAGTTAGACGCCATGATCGTACCATCTGTAGGGCCAGTTGTTTCCAGTCACTGGACATGTCACTGCACACCTGGCGTGAGCGTAACAGCAGTCAACTGTTGTGTTTACACTGTAAGCCAATAACCAGTAAGATCAGGTGGATAGGAATCAGGTGACTTATGTCTTGTTATGTCGTTTATTCGAAAAACCCTTTTCCATCAGCCTTCACAAGCCGTGCCCACCTGATGAAGGTGAAAACTCCAAGGCCGTCCACTTTAACGTTTCACCTTAAATGGTGCCAGAATGTAACTGAAAGTTCCCAGGTACGAAAAAAACAAGTATCTAGATCAGCCAGCACTTCTGGAAGCACACGTTGCAGAGTCGTTTCCCAATTAAGCTTTGGATTAGATATTTCAGAATTTCTGGAACCCTCCAGAAAGTTAGACGCCATGGTCGTACCATCTGTAGGGCCAGTTGTTTCCAGTCACTGGACATGTCACTGCACACCTAGGGTTTGGTGTAAGTGTAACAGCTGTCGACCGTTGTGTTTACACTGTAAGCCAATATCCAGTAAGATCAGGTGGATAGGAATCAGGTGACCAAGTTCGGCCTGGTTACTCCTTGCATCTGGGAACACAAACACAGCAGACTGTTCTGGAGACACACAGTGCTGAGCTGTTTCTCAAGTGAGTTTTGGATTAGGTCTATTGGAACGCCTAAAGGAACCTTCCAGAAAGCTAGACGCCATGATCAGATGTGTTGGGCCAGTCGTTTCCAGGCACCAATTGCACTATATTCCACAAGCTGGCCACTAGGGTATGGGCTGAGCGTAACAGCAGTTCAAAGCAGTGTAACCATTCAACCAGTAAGATCAGGTGGATTGGAATCAGGTGACTTGTGTCCTAATATGTCATTATGTTTATCCGAAACACACTTTTCCATCAGCCTTCACGTTTCAGTTTTGGTGATATTCTAACTCATCCTACCATTTAATGTTTTTTCTTCTCTGTGCATTTTCAATATTTGCAAAAGTTGGAGGATGGAAAACCTGCTATAGGGACGCCACCACTGACCAAAGACTAACCATTTTGAATGTCAAACTCAACACATGATTGTTCACTTCATGGTATAGCAGCCTAACGTTGGTAACTCTGTGTATCCAGGTAGTACAGTAAGTGGAAGCTTTAGCCGCAGCCCTGCTGGAAAGACTGGACTGGAGCGTGTACTCTCTGCTTGTTAACCCGGGACATTCATGTCAAGGACGTAGCCTCTGCTGTACTGACTGAAGTTCTGATTGTTTTGAATAGATCTGGAGCTAAAAGCTACGTCGTTCTTGTTCTAGCTCTTTCCTTGTGGTGTGGAAGAGAAGAGAAGAGTCTGCAGCTGCTAAGTTACAGTTCTTACACCAATGAAGTAACACACAGTTTGGTGCCAGTGAGCTGTAATGTTAGCTAGCTAGCTAGCTTGATAACGTAGCTAATGATACCACAAGCAGATACCCAAACTAGCTCTTTGTGGAGACCCTTGATATAGCCTGTGGGTTTTATACAGTTAAACTATGAACCCATGTGTTTGTGTTTTGCTAACAAAGGCAGAGATAGCTACCTAATACAGAGCTAAGGCTAGCTAGATAGATACCTAATACAGAGCGCTAAGGCTAGCTATATGTGCTTCAGCTGGACAGCACATAAAACAGCTAACAACCAGAATATTAAGACTTGAGTTCATAACATCAAAACACCCTGTAAACCCCACAGTCCAGTCAAGGAGATATGCAAATGAATGCTTTTGCCAGTGTGTGCTAACATTAGCTAGCTAACATTAGCGCCCAGTCTGGTGTAAGACTGTAACTGAACTATCTCATTAGCTGCCAACATTCCTCTTCTCTTTCTCACCACAAGGAAAGAGCTAGAATGATAACTGGACCACAGAACCGCTGCATGCTGGAAAGACGTGGATCCTCAGACCTGGACGTGTTAACAAGCGGATTGGAGTGAATGTACTGAAACCTTATTAACCCACAGTGGTTCCTGAATAAACAAGGAAGTGACTGTGAAAAAGGTTTACAGGTTCGGTTTTGAGGGTCTGTGGGCCTGTCTAGCCCCTCTGGAAATAGCTAAGTACATCAGACGTCGCTATCGGATACTACCTGGGATCATTAGGAGGTTAAAGTGAGGTAAGAAATCGTGTGTGGAGTTTAATACTTACTTTAATACCACGTCTTGGCTTGACTTAACCCATCTGTCCGCTGCCTTCAGGTGCTGACATTCCCCTCTGACCTCTGCACCACCACCAGTCCAGTCCCTGCCCAATGGTCCTGAGACTGGCGGCCCAGTCCAGCAGGTTCTGTGCAGGACTCAGTGCTCCAAGACCTGGGCCAAAGACAGGGCAAAGACTCCTTAATTCTACAGACCTGTTATCTTTCCAATTCTAAAATCTTAAAGGATTAAACATACTGCCTTTCGGCTATCTAGAACCCAAGTTCCCAGAGCTGTACATTCCCTTAGCTCATCAGACCTCAATATGATACTAATTAGACCTATTCAAGGGTCCAAAACTCATAGTTAGGGTCCTGGGGCCACCAGGGGTCATACAGGGGACAACAGGTATGAGCTTGCCTTCAGCGAGGTTAGCCTCAGTGAGTACAAACCTCATTTCTGGAAAATGGAATAACTGGGACATTTTACAAATCCAATAAAACCGGGAATCTGATTTGTTATTTCTTTTTACCTTATTGAAGTGGCTTTGATTCTGACGAAGGTGTGATGTTCACCACTGTGTGACACGGTAAAGGTTCAGGAATGGAGGACACTGACAGTTGCAGGTGAGGAAGTGGAACTTGCCCCCTATTCCCACCTGACACAAGACTCCACCTGCTCAATAGTCCGTCATCACCCTCATCAGATTCCCCTACGTGTCTCTGTGGTACCTCCATACATGTGTGTCATTTAAGGTGGAACTGGAAAATATGAACAAGAAGCTGGTGAATAAGAACATGAACGTCAGCACCAAAATGTGAATGGTACAGAGTTTAAGGTGGAACCTGAAAACATGGTTACCAGGATCAATAACTGATGATACATTTAGACTGATATGATCAATATTTATTGAGCTACACATACAGAAGTCTGTCTCTCAGTATGGCGTCGGGCCGCCATGTTTGCTAACCCAACATACCAGACGTCTCGGTATGGAGCTGTAGAGGTTCCTAATGGAGTCCTGTGATAATCCATCCCATGCAGCTTGAACATCCTCACACAGTTCCTGCAGATGGTGCGGTAGGGGTGGAGGTGGAGTGACACCAGGCCTTCTGGACGTGTGACAACAGACCGTTCCTCTTGGTGCTGACCACGGTGCCTCCACACACGGCTTCGTTGGGTGTCTCCACCAAGACTAAAGCGGGACTCGCCACTGAAGATGACCGGCTGCCATTCTGAGTCACTCCATGACAGTCTGGTACGACACCACTGCAGTGTTTGGTGACGGTCACGTGGTGTTAAGGACAGTCGTGGTAACGGTCTGGGTGCATGTAGTCCTGCGTGGTGCAGCCGTCTGCCAATGGTGCTGCACTAACAGGACTCATGGAGGACACCACTGCTCACTGGATGTCGGTAATCGTGGGTGTTGGGTCAGTCAGGTACAGTGAGTGAAACGTTCACAGGTCTCACATTGTCAATCTCCCATTGGGAGGGCCATGCAGACGACCCTCCACAACCCCATAACAGTACTGCACACGCGCGCTAAGCAAGCTGCTGTCGGAGTTGAGTAAAAGTTCTGTGTAAACTTTCGCCTCTCAACGTCGTTCAGCTGTCACACTGGGCACTTGATGGAGTGTCGTTTGAAACTGAGAGATTGTATTAACTTTTATTCAGGAAGCTGAAAAGGCCAATAATTAATAACTTTGATTTTGTGGCATTTCTCCTGCAGCTCTATGGTAATTTAGATAATGTATTGTTTCTAGAAACTGTTCCTGCTTAATTGGCCATTAAATTAATATGAAAAGTAATCAAAACTTTATAACAAGAGCCAGCGTGAGACACCGAGATGAGTGGAGATCAAAGAGATAGGCGTCCTATGAACAGACCACACACACACACTCACTCACACACACCCACACACACACATAATAAAAGTGGTTTATGAGTTTTCTGCAGACCTGTGTGTATGTGTAGTTAGACCCCAGTAAACTCACAGTGCTGCTGTACAGTTGGAGACCAGAGCTCATTAATACACAGTTGGTGTTGGCCAGCCACTAGCCCTTCAGAGGGGCTCCGTTTCTGACCACACAGCAGCTCTTGGCTTGATAGTTTTGGCTGACGGTCCACTGTCAAGCTGCGTGAACATAAACTCTGCATATGTGGTCCAGTCATACCAGCACCACATACACTACAGTAATATGTGGGTGGTGGAAGATGTGCGACACACACACCGGAGCAGTGATGATGAGCAGTGATGGGCTATGGGCTGTAGTTATGATGGTATATTGTTATCCGTTATTTCTTGGTTCACATTTTTGTCCGCTAACTCGTCAATACCGTTCTAGCTCCAACATGCTTGGCCCAATCGGGAATGCCGTGCTGTGCCTTTTAACATAACAGCTGATTTTTCTGGAATTTTTTCCCATTAAGAATGAACGGGAGATGAAGTAGTTGAACAGACAGCACGTCCATGTACCGTACTTCTGCTTAACCAAGGGACACCATTACTGATACACTGTCTTAGGGCAGATCCATGAGCATCCATTGACCCCCCCCTAGAGTCCCATTCCTTCATTCATTCAAACCCTGCTGTCTCCTTCAACCTACAGCCACCAAACCACATGTACACATGTACAGATCCCCAAACTCTAATCCGCAGACATACTGACCCACACTCCTCTATGTGTCCTTTATTTGACCCTCATTCCTCCCATCACAACCCCAGCCTGGGAAAAGTCACGGACCACCTTTCATTTATTAAATGTCCAGTGTTAAAAACGTCTAAAGATATAAATTGTGCAGTCGGTGTGGAATAAGCCTGGCCAGCCATGCTGCTCTGGCAGCCACCATTTAACCGTCATCGCAGCAGGCCCAACCTGAGGCCGAGCTTCATCACCAGTCTTTGGTGGACAGGGACATCCCTATTCCCTTGAAACTCCCACCACCATCCTGCTCAACAAACATTCCATGGACGCCCTCAGTCTTCTCCCAGGCCTCTCCATCAGTGCACTGCAGCAGAAAGACTGAGCACAGCGTCTTTCTCCCCAGGTGCTATAGAACTACTATGATGGTTTGAAGGCTGGCTGGTGCAGCGAGGAGGCATGTGCAGTTCTAGCTCCTATGGCAGCAGCTCATCCAGGAGGTGCCTCAGCACCAATGCCTCTCATGCCACCTTCTGGAAGAGCACATACACCTGCCAAACCATTGCACTCTGCACCACTCCTTAGTAAGAAGTTGCCAGGCCTCAATGCTACTCTGTAGGCACACTGGTCAGGCATCCTCAATGCCTGAGCCTTTCCACAGCCTTTGGCTGGGCTCAATCCTCTCCACCATCCGCCTTTGGGTTAATGGAAGCACCTTTCAGGTCCAGGCTGCTGGGAGGGGAGGGGCAGTTGGCCATTCTGCCTAAACATGAATCTCTTTCAATGAACAAAGCAGCAGAGGACAACCACCGCTTAGTGCTAGCTGAAACCAGGGGGGTCACCAACAACCTCACACCTCCACTACATAGTGGACACCAAGCCTATTCAGTAACCCCACTGCCCAACACAACACAGGTATACACATATATCCATCATGCCAGCTTTACATGGCCACACCTACCGCACACCCAAGACCCAATAACAGGACTCCTATCAACCATGCTGCGCCTGCAGGTGATTGGTGGGTTTCAATAGAAAAAGAAGAACATCCATCTCCACTCCTTCTTCCGATCTGAGAACATCCACAGGTGTTCCTGTCCATCCATCATCCACTATGAGAAGACACCTCAACACTACGGAGGTCTGAACGGAGGTGTAGCTGTTTAAGAAGCTCCTCACTGAGAAAAAGAGACTCACACATCCAACAAAGCTGCTGATGGTGTTCTCAGAACCATGGACTGACCACCCTAGAGTCCAGAACCTGAACACCACTGAATTACTTGAATTGTTAGATGCAGAAAATACTAAACCAACTTTGTGGAAAAATGTCCCGGCGGGTTTCCTCCAGAAAAGAGCGGAGGCTGTAATGAAGACGAGGTGGAGATGTTTGAAGAGCTGGTTTAGTTTAATAGAACTTTACTGCTGTTTATTTTCCATGATGCTAAAAATGAAAAAATAACTTTTGCTTAAGAATTAAACGAGAGATTTGTTGCACAGTAGAGTACACAATACAGGAGAAGCTCAAGGAGTCCATTCAGTCAAAGTACAAGATAAAGGTTCAAAAAAAGGCTTGGTGTTTTTATATGTGGCCATAAAGACAGGAAAACTCGTACACACACACACACACACACACACACAAACACACAATGGATGAGAAGCTCTGCCACAAGTACATTTTCCCAGTGAATAGAGACCATGAATAACACAAACGCAGCCGCACAGTCGGGGATTCAGACAGCATCTCCCCCCTCGGAGCTGACACCTGTCAACAATGCAGCAACATGTGCAACACACACACACACAAACACACACACACTCACGCCCCTTTTTTGATGTTTATTTATCAGTCTGGCTTCCATCACTCTCACTCGTTCTCTCTCCATCCTCCCCTCAAGCCCTCCCCTCCTTTCTCTCATGCTGTGATCTTCCAGCAGTCCCCCTGTTATTACTATGGGCGAGCGACCCCACTGACTACACAGCTGCCAACAGAGAGAAAGTGTGTATGCGTGTTAGGAAATAATGGTGCATGAAATACACAAAGACCCTGGGACACCAGCATCTGTGCTGTGTGTGTGTTTGTGTGTGTGGTGAAGAGTGTGCAGCTTTGAGTTTCACCCCAAAGCAGATGTACTAGAGTGATGACTGATAGCTGTCTAAACCTCTAAGAGACAGAAGGAACAGATCAGAGACTGAAACCCCGAGATTACTGTGGAGATACAGACAGGCTGTTTGCAGATCAAAGCCGGGGTGGAAATTACTTCAGTAGATGTCCATCGTAATTATTGCTTCTGAAGATCTGAACTTTACTCAAGTATCATTAACACTGAATATGTGCACTCTATAGCACTGCCAAGAGAAACTATATACTTTGTATAACATGCATGTACCTCTAGTCCTTCCAACAACAAATCCAAAGACAATGAGACCATTCTTGTTTTTCCCCTCACCAATCAGTGCCACAGAGTTCCCACACATTTTTTTAAACCAGGGATGGGAACAGGTTACCGTGGAAATAATTAGTAACCAGTAAATCGCAAGACTTAACATTCAAGTCCCATGTCATTACACGCAAGTACAGAATCAAGTCCCAAGTCAGTACCAGCAAGTTTCAAATCAAGTCCCAAGTCAGTACACGCAAGTATCAATTCAGGTCCCAAGTCAGTACACACAAGTATCAATTCAGGTCCCAAGTCAGTACATGCAAGTATCGACTCAAGTCCCAAGTCAGGACATGCAAGTATCAATTCAAGTCCCAAGTCAGTACATGCAAGTATCAATTCAAGTCCCAAGTCAGGACATGCAAGTATCAATTCAAGTCCCAAGTCAGGACATGCAAGTATCAATTCAAGTCCCAAGTCAGTACACACAAGTATCAATTCAAGTCCCAAGTCAGTACACACAAGTATCAATTCAAGTCCCAAGTCAGTACATGCAAGTATCTATTCAATTCCCAAGTCAGTACATGCAAGTATCAATTCAATTCCCAAGTCAGTACACACAAGTATCAATTCAGGTCCCAAGTCAGTACACGCAAGTATCAAGTCAAGTCCCAAGTCAGGACATGCAAGTATCAAATCATGTCCCAAGTCAGTACATGCAAGTATCAAATTATGTCCCAAGTCAGTACACGCAAGTATCAATTCAGGTCCCAAGTCAGGACATGCAAGTATCAAATCATGTCCCAAGTCAGTACACGCAAGTATCAATTCAGGTCCCAAGTCAGTACACACAAGTATCAATTCAGGTCTCAAGTCAGTACATGCAAGTATCAATTCAGGTCTCAAGTCAGTACATGCAAGTATCTATTCAATTCCCAAGTCAGTACACGCAAGTATCAATTCAAGTCCCAAGTCAGTACACACAAGTATCAATTCAAGTCCCAAGTCAGTACACGCAAGTATCAATTCAAGTCCCAAGTCAGTACACGCAAGTATCAATTCAAGTCCCAAGTCAGTACACACAAGTATCAATTCAAGTCCCAAGTCAGTACACACAAGTATCAATTCAAGTCCCAAGTCAGTACATGCAAGTATCAATTCAAGTCCCAAGTCAGCACACACAAGTATCAATTCAAGTCCCAATCAGTACACGCAAGTATCAATTCAAGTCCCAAGTCAGTACACACAAGTATCAAATCATGTCCCAAGTCAGTACACGCAAGTATCGAATCAAGTCCCAAGTCAGTACACACAAGTATCAATTCAGGTCCCAAGGCAGTACACACAAGTATCTAATCAAGTCCCAATCAGTACATGCAAGTATCAATTCAAGTCCCAAGGCAGTACACACAAGTATCAATTCAAGCCCAAATAAAGTCCTGTATGAGTTCAGGCAAGTCAGTTTGAGTCAGGACAGGCAGCTCCCAAAATGATTGCTGAATAAGTACAGATCAGTCATGTTGGGTCCTGAATCAGTTCAGAAAAATCTAAAGTTGAATCCAAAATTAATGCGAGTTGTGAGTCAGCACCATTAAGTCTCAAATCAAGTGAAGTAGGAGAAAAACAAACACATGGAAATCAGCATTAAAATGAATAACCCGCTTTTTAGGTGGCCTAGTGCAGAAGAGCACAGTTACCTGAAGGTACCGCTGTAACCTGCAGCCGTCATTAAGCACAGCAGGGGTCATGGTGTTAAATGTGCAGGTCTGGAACATCTCCTACTGCGTGAGTCATCACCTCTGGATGCTCAAGCCCAACAAACCATAAAGATACCGGAGAGCAATCACAGACCTCCAGAAAGGCTTCCCTGTCGCGCAGTGCATGTTGTACAGCTGATTGTGAGACTTGTAATCTTAACAGTGTCATAGACTGTAAACCTGTATGTACCCTGTGACGGTGTAATAAGGAGAGCTAAGTACCTAGAACCCACATACCATGAACCTCAAACACTGGTGTTCCTCCTTTAAATCCAAATCCTGCTTTTCCAAAAGAGGACGAAGGAAAACGAGCCGCTTCCAAAATCCGTAACTGTTACGGAAGAAACTAATTAATATTCACACCCCCAACACTTACATACATCCACAATGGAGCTACAGAACCAACATGGTGGACTATGTGGGGAAATCCGGCGTTCCAGGCTGGGAAGCGGGTGCCATCACTTTTCATTCCCTTCCCCAAGATCCCACCTGTCAGCGGTACATGGTGGATGTTCATCTTTAACCCAGGCTGAAGTTCTTCCTATCTACCAGCTTCCTAATCCAACGTTCCGTTCCACCTTAAATACTGCAGCTTGTACAGGGCCAGAATGTCCAGCAGCACCATTAAAGGTGGAACAGAAAATTCCCACAAGCTGGAGAACAGGAAGTTCAGCTCCCACATCTTTAACAGGATCCCAGAGCAACTTTAATCCAGCAGTCTGCACATTTCACTCCGGACAGATTCCCAAACCTCTCTGGACAATATAGAGCAGCTCCGCTCAGCGTTTGACCCTGAAGAGGCTGAAGAGAGGAGCAGCTCCACCTTTATTAGCATCACCACCCCAACAGCAGCCTGTAAGTAGCAGCCATGCTGGGTGATTGTATCCGTGTTTGCCGGTTGAAGCAGATCATCTTAAACTGAGAGTTCCATAGTGAGGACAAACTTCAATCTACTGTGTGTTGACATCCAGATGGAAAGCCAGTAGCTAGTACAGGGAACGCTAGCCACTAGCATTAGCGCCAAGTAACTAGCATTGCTAACTAAATAATATGAGGGCGGAGCTTATTTACACAGAGGCTCATTTTATTTAGTCTATTTCCACATGGTGCTTCTGTGTGATCATCAGGGGGTGGGGTCTCGCTGTAAACCAGCCAATCAGAGCACAGATCATCTAAATATTCATTAGCTCAGAAACAAAGGGGAAACTGCTTATTTCATTCTAGAAGCAGATCAGAGGGTGCTTTACCGAAAAGCATTTCCTGCAGACAGCCCATAATAGTCCTTCATGTAGACTGCTGTCTGTCCAGGTTCTACATGGGACTGCTGATCAGCTCAGCCCTGTGGAGGGGAACCCACGACACATGCGTGCAGCTGCAGAAGTAATTAGGGTGATGAATGATTATAGCGGACTCATTTCTAATAGTTAATTAATCTTAGGATCACTCAGCCCACTTCATAAAGCAGATATGATACATTATGAGCAGCACTGCTGAAGCACCCGGCACACTTTCACTTGCCTGTTTGCTCAGGAAATTAACCAATCACAGCTAGATATGCTAATTATCAATTAAGCTTCATCAGAGCCTTATAGCTGACTGGTAACTGACCTGA
>JAMWET010002373.1:165000-180000 GCA_024036415.1 Prochilodus magdalenae
TCTAAGAGCTGCTAAATGGAAGATGATGTTCTGTGGACGTTCTCATATTAGTGATACACTCACTAGTTCCTGTCCCCACTGGGGACAAGCTCTTTCCTCCACCTGAACATGGAGCTCTAAACCCAGGCAAGCCATTTTTCTGCCCAGGCCTAAAGTAGATTACCCACCAAAGGACCCTCGGCTGCAGCGTCTCACCACATACACTCAGCTAAACAGCATGTCAAATTCGTGCTCCAGTAGCGGGCAGACTGAGACGCAGCCTCTGGAGAGTCATGAAGGACACGTTTAGAAGAGTTTGGGACATAAAGACGAGTGGAGCACTAAATTCTCGGGTATAGCTACATCATACATTCATCATATAAGCCATCTATTCTCCTGGGTCAGTGGGTTGGGGTGGTCTTTGGGCAGAAGGCAGGAAACACCTTAGACAGGCCACCAGACAAACAGGCATACACACGAGCACCAAGCAATTTACCTAGCATCTCCAGCTCACCTGACTGCATGTCTTTGGACGGTGGGAGGAAACCGGAGCACTCGTTTTTGTTGGAATCAAGGAGCGTCAAAGGATACGTCAGTACAACAGGAGGCGCTGTACAGTGGTAGTAAACAGTAGTACCAAGATGGCGGGGCGTGTAGATGACCTCGGATTGTTTGGGCTCCAGATGTGGAATGTTTATATCAAGAGAGCACCACGGATCAACTACTGGAGATAAGAACATGTAGAAGAGGCGCCATTTTTGCCCACTGATACGCCCACAGATGTCGTCACAAATCTACTAACTCTTTCCACGTTGTTGGAAAAGGGCTTCCTTGGACTTGAAGACCAAACAGGTGACAAGGTGAGGAGATCAAACAGAACATCTAAAATGTGTTTCAAAACACAAAATTGGACTCCTAATAACCACCTGGAAGACCTGATAGACCCACCAAAAGTGTCCTCAACCAGATAAACAGCACTTAAAGCTTTCATCTTTCTGATCTCAGAAGGCTCATAGGGATTACTGGTAGTGAGAAACGGAAAATACAAACAACCTCTAGAACCCAACTTTGGAGGTGTGGCTGCAGATGTCCTGGGGAACAGTAGGGGTTTGCTCAGACTAGTCAACTTCACAGCTCGGTGATGAAGCTTTAAGCTGGACGTTCACCAGTAGCTGATCACATGATAACAACATGGTGTGGACACCTCAGAGAAGACAGCAGGTGAAGAGCCTGGGGTTTCCGGGGTGATTCCAGGGTTTGGATCTCTGGGTTCCTAAATTCTAGCAAGGCAATCCTGGGCTCGTATTTCTGGGACTATCTTGAGTGTGTCGGCAAGACCACCCAGGGTACGCCAAAGCCGGACAGAGATTCCGGCGTCTGCATCTCCAACTCAGTGAAGGCTGGGAATATGATCCAGGCCTATTTGGAAAGAGCACGTCATGTCCTACTGATGTGTGGCTTCAATGAAAATTTTTAAAGTTGCCTGTTGCAGGACATCGCCCTGTCCTGTGGCTCTGTTCATGATGTCATCATGAGTTAGTCCACATTGACTCGACTTGCATCGCAAAGCTGAACACAACTCAAGCTTTATTACTCAAGCGTTACAGCAGGTGCTTTCACCAAGCAGCTTTACCGAGAATCTGGTCCAGTAACCCAATGAGCAAGCCACTCCCTCAGAGCAAGAGAGGAACCAAATGGGGACCCAAAAGATTCAGAAAGGGGAACCCGGCCTGCTCTTGTCCATACTGGGTGGCAAGACAAGCACAAAAGCTACAGAGACAGGATCAGAATCTACAGTTAGACCTAAAATGGACCTGAAAGTCTGAATAAAAGCCACTGCTACCAGTGAAACCAGTAAGACCAGTGAGACCAGTGACCACTGTAAGGGGTTGACCACAGTGTCTTCACGCTGAACATCAGTAACTGCTGCTAGAAGCCTACAGTGATGGTCTAGTAGTAAGAATATGAGAAGCCTCCAGTGTTCTGTGGCGTGGAGAACAAAACGTCCAACAGGTTTGTGGAGCAGGAAAATAAAAATCTGAGATTAAACAGCAGGATCATTAGACAGGTCAGCGGGACGCGGACGAAGCTTCCACATAGTCCCCTAATGGACACACGAAATACTAAAAAATGATAGGATATTCATTCGTTTATTCATCTTCTAATCCGCTTATCCTTCTGGGTCATTGGGGAGCCCCTGGAGCCTATCCCAGCGCTCACTGGGCAGAAGGTCGGACACACCCTGGACAGTCCACCAGCCCATCACTGGACATTATACTCAGGTCAAATGAACACTGCTACCGTGTGTACCATTCTGTATGAGTGTCTATGTATGTGTGTTTGTCTCAGAGGCTGGGGAGTGGAGTGTGTTTGTCGCAGTGAAGCGCCGGAGAGACTTCCCCTCTCTCACGCTTCACGGACGAGTGCAGAGGAGAAGGAGGGAGGGAAATAAGCAGATTTCAAATGGAGCACACACACACAGACTCGGTCACGGAGAGCGCATCCTGCTTTTTAGGGAGTGTACGAGTGAATATGGACCCTAATGATAACTCCGGGCTAAAATGCGTGTGACACAGACGCATTACAGACAATTACCACAGTAAGACTCTCCCCTCCACAGACATGGGACAAACTTTCATTTACAGCCACACTCACAATAACATTCCACATGTAGAATCTGAAGAGCCCTCCATAGGAACTCTTTGTCCCCGCCCCCCAAAGCCAAGTAATGATCCAGCTTACGACTCAGCTGGTGAGGTTCATGCCCACAACCATCTTCCTTCCCGCTGCTTTCGACCAAACGGGCTGGGTTCCCCAATGACGTCTAGATCCAATATAAATCTACTGGTCTCAGCAACAGAAGCACCACCATGGCACCACCTACATGGCCATCCTGCCTATATGAGCTCATTGGACATCCCATTCCGGAACCATTATTATGGATTTCAGCCTCTTTGAAGCACTTTCCACAAGATTCCGGAGTGCGTCTGATGTGTGTGGGAGTCCATTCACTCGAAAGAGCATTTGTGAGGTCAGACACTGTTGTTGCATGAGAAGGTTTGGTTCACAGTCAACGTTCCAGTTCACCCCAAATGTGCCGAGGTCAGAGCTCTGTGCAGGCCACTGGAGTCCCTCCACACCAAGCTCCTTCCTTTATGGATCTGGCTTTGTGCCCAGGGATCTGGACATCTTAGAAAAGGAGTGAAGCCTGGCTAGGGCTCCTCTAGATCCGATGTCATTTCCACCCTAACAGAGTGAGACACACGGCCTACACATAAACATGGGCGTGTGGTGTAGTCACACCTTTGCTTTGGCTTGCTGAGCATCCCAACGTTCCAGTTCACCCCAGAGGTAAGTATGTGTTAGTGTTCTGAGTGAAGACCTGATCCTATAGACGCTGTCCGGCATGCTCTATTGGTAGCAACACTGCCACACGGCGTTTCCAATGGCTGTTTACTGGGGACCTGTTTTAGACATAGCACAATTTAGCACCACATGTTTCAGACAAAACAATGGACTGTGTCTGGTGAGTTTACATATCACACCCCTTCATTTGAAAGTAGGTGGTGCTTGAAACCCACCAGAATCTTTGGGCATAGGCAGAAAGAAGCCTGACTCGGAGCCCACAGTGATGCAGCGAGTGTGCAAACCATCTGGGTGGAAATCTCTGGGGTTATGTCATTTCCTAGAGGAATTAACCCATAAGAGCCCAGACCCGTTTCCCCTTAGAGGAAAATAATGAAGGGTCAGTTATAAGATCATAAAAGATCAGTCTTATTGTGACAAAGAGGTCACATGGTGTCTTCTGTAAGTATAATAGGGTCATAATACTGACAGCATACATCACAACAACAACAGTTCCATAACTGGTATCCATCATGGTGTTCTAGAAATGGCGTCAAAATGGGTATATGTAATATAGAATATTGGTATATGTAATATAGAATATGGGTATATGTTATATAGATATGGGTATATGTGATATAGAATATAGGTATGTGTAATATAGAATATGGGTATATGTGATATAGAATATGGGTATATGTGATATAGAATATGGGTATATGTTATAGATATGGGTATATGTGATATAGAATATGGGTATATGTGATGTAGAATACGGGTATATGTTATATAGATATGGGTATATGTGATATAGAATATGGGCATATGTTATAGATATGGGTATATGTGATATAGAATATGGGTATATGTGATGTAGAATACGGGTATATGTTATATAGATATGGGTATATGTGATATAGAATATGGGTATATGTTATAGATATGGGTATATGTGATATAGAATATGGGTATATGTGATATAGAATATGGGTATGTGTAATATAGGATATGGCTATGTGTAATATAGGATATGGGTATAACATATGGTCACCAACTGTCATGTGACTGCATCCAGGATGTTGGGTACAGGTCTCTCAGGGACTCCATGTGTTCAGGTGAAGGGTAAAGCTGTATAAAGAACTTTACAGATGTTTAAATGGTTTGTGTCACATACGTCACTGTGGGCTCTTCTGGGTTAAGTAGGAAGGCTTATTGCACTGCCGTGTTATGTTTATGGTAAACGGTCACCTGGAAATCAAGGCTAAAAGCACATGTGGGGGCTGCCCTACATATCCTGCATTCGTTCTGATCAGGTGATGGGCAAAAACACCCCTGCAGGAAGCAAAGCCCATTAGCACGGTGGGTACAACAGGACGAGGTGTCAGAAGCAGATTGAACCAACCATGGCAATACATCCCGTCTTATCAAGATAAGCCCCAAGGTCGAGACGAGAAGGGTGTGTGCCGGATAGGGACGTTCCTGCCCTGATCCGCCCCCTAGTGGAGAAAGCTTTCCGTCCTCCGGATACAACCTAGCAGGCACGTTTTGGTGGGACCGGTCAGCTTCCTGATGAAGATCTGCTTTTGTGGGACAGTTAATGGTTTACAGGTTTGGCTATGAAGAATCTCATTACAGCGTCCTGCTTCCGACCAGACATTTCCACAAACTACAACCCTGCAGTGACGGGTTTACTGAAGACCCTAGCGAGGTGACCTTGAGCTGTTCCTGTGGTAGACTTTTAAAGACTGAGCAATGTTCCAGGCCACATTAAACCAGCTCACATCGGATTCAGGGTTAGAGTGAATGAGACCTGACGTCTGTTTCCTGCTCCCATGTTCAGAGCATTTTCACTGGAGCATGGTAGATCCAGATCGGAGAGCTGAGCCTTGTAACTCATTCCTGACATCAGTTTATCAGCCTTATTGCAAAGGAGCTGTGATAAGGTCCTCTTTAATGGACAATCAGGGATTTAATCCTCATTATGTAACCCTCCCTCAGCAATGGCACTCTCGAGACTGAGCCTACCCTGGACTAGGAAGATGTTGAAGGTCAGAAGAACCTCACAGGTTCTGCTTTAGGGTGAATCTTTCGGATCTAGTTTCGGACTAGCTGGCGGACACAGTAGGAAGCTTCATCAGATAAACCTGGCTAACCAGGTACCTCTCTTCTATTCTCTGGAAAAGGACACTTGTCTTTGGCATCTGCTTCCCAACACACTTCCCTGCAAAACTAGTGCATAGCCTAGAAAGTGAAGGGCAGGTGGGGTGTTGGGGGTGGAGGTTGGTCTTCAGAGATGTTGGTTAGCAAAGTTAGCGATCTTAGGCTGAACCCAGCAGTGTGCAGCTCCACCAAACTCAGCACAATGCAGTCAGACAAGTACCGTTCTCCTGGCAAGCATCAAACCCAGACTCGTCCATCAGATCACCAGACGGAGAAGCGTGATTGGTCACTCCAGAGAACACGTCTCCACTGCTCTAGAGTCCAGTGGCGGCGCTTTACACCACCACATTCCACTCTCTCCATTGCGCTTGGTGAGGTAAGGCTTGGATGGAGCTGCTCGGCCATGGAAACCCATTCCATGAAGCTCTACACACTGATCCTGAGCTGATCTGAAGGCCTCATGAAGTTTGGAGGTCTGTAGTGATGGACTCTGCAGAAAGCTGGTAACCACTGTGCACTATGACCGTCAGCATCCGCTGAACCTGCTGTGTCATTGTACGGGGTCTACCGCTTCCTGAATGAGTTGCTGACGTTCCCGAACGCTTCCACTGTGTTAGAATCCCACTGATGTTGGACTGTGGATCATTTAGTAGTAAGGAAATTTCACGACTGGACTTGTAGCACAGGTGGCATCCTATCACGGTACCACCACGCTGAGATTCATCTGCTTCCTAACACACTTCCCTGCAAAACTGGTGCATAACTTAGAAAATGAAGGGCAGGTGGGGGTGTTGGGGGTAAAGGTTGGTCTTCAGAGATGTTAGTTAGCAAAGTTAGTTGACTTAGGCTGGACCCAGCAGTGTGCAGGTCAACATTAACACTAACACTGTTCATGAATACAGTTAAAGGGACCAGCAACCCTCTGGTTACCAGGCTGGTTCTCTAACCTCCAGCGCACAACTGTCCCCCCAAATGTATAATGGAAATGAAGGCATGTGTTATTCACAGCTGTTTATGCATTAAAGTTCAATGATATATTGATTTTGGAAACCCCACTGACCCCAACCTTCCACAAACTGCCCATGGGTGTCCATCTGCCCCATGCTGCCATTCTGCTCCAATGTCCACTTGGCCAAAATATGGTTACCCCACAATAGACTAATCTGGGCTTTCACACAGGAGCACCTGAGTGGTGTGGTATACTAAGCATCAGCTCCATCATCAGGAAACCATGAGTTTAAATCCTGTCAATAGCACAGCCGCCTGCGGGTGGTAACCAGAGACGGGGAGGGGGGGCACACACGCTAGCCTCCGCTGCCTGAGCCTGATGGCTCTAGTGGTTTTATGTGGTGGGTCAGTTCCCTTAGTGCTAGTTTAAAGGTGGCTGAGATTGCCAGGTTCTGGAAATCCCATGTGGCCCTCTCCTGAGCCTCCATTCCATCATAAGTAAATGCCAGAGGTAAAAGTGGCACTGTGCAACTGTTAAAATCCAACCAAGTCTAAAGTGGTTCTAAGAGTTTCTTGTCCTAGAGGTTTGGATTCCCGAATGCTAGTGCATCTGATCCAGCCAATCCAGAACTTCTAAAGAAGCTAATTAGCAGGAACAGGTGGTGGATTGTGGTTGGAACCAGATTCCACAGTAGGGTGGATCCCCAGGGACAGAGTTGTTGACCATTGGCATAATGCATGTTGGGTAGAGCGGTGAGACCATGCTGATGAAGCAATGAATTCTGGGGCCGAGGGATCCAGTGCTGTACGAGATAACACCGCGTAACAGCGAGTAGCTTATTAACATATGGGACCTTATTCAGAGCCTGTCTGATACTTTTAGGGGGGTGGGGGGGGGGGGGACCCACATAGAGGAGAAGGCTCATTGCTTAGGAAGCTCATTAGCACTTCGAAAGCTCCCGAGCTGCATGTCTAATGCACCTTTTTAACATCAACTTTTTAATGCGTTCCAGGACCTTGCTCCATCAATCGACCTGCTGGATCTGCCACTGTAATTTACTACTTATGCACTCCCCACAAAACACCAGTATACCAGGTCTATTGATACATTAGAGGCAGAATGATTTGGACAAAATGTTCCATCAGTTCATCAATCTAATGTTAGAACAAAGAGCTGAGGTAAACACGGCCTGTACTAAACTCATACCCCCCCCCAAATAGGAAGGTAGAGCAGGATATCAGAAATACTACAGGGTCAAAACTGTGGATATAGACCTTTTAGGATGGGTTCCTTAATTAATCCATTAACATTTAATAGCATACTTTAACACCACTCCATGGATGTGGACGATAAATCTCCATATTCCAAATATACGCCAATGTAATCATCAAACACACAGCCGTACTTGCTTCACTTGGGTCAAACAGGTGTTCGAACAGGCGCCTGATTGGGAACGACAGCAACTCATCCAGGAAGTGGTAGACCACGTACAATGACAGAGCAGGTTCAGCAGATGCTGAGGGTTATAGTTCGCAGAGGTCACCAACTTTCTGCAGAGTCCATCACTACAGACCTCCAAACCTCATGTGGCCTTCAGATCAGCTCAGGAACAGTGTGTAGAGCTTCAGCTCCATCCAAGCCTTACGTCACCAAGAGCAATGCAGAGTGTGAAGTGTGGTGGTGTAAAGCCCCGCCACTGGACTCTACAGCAGTGGAGACATGTTCTCTGGAGTTCTCCTCACACAGGGTGCCAACTACATGACAGCCACTTCTCCACCACTTGTTCAAAATCTCTTTTAGGCCGAGCCCAACTCCTGAAAAGCAACCCCACACCATAATCCCCCCTCCACCAAACTCAGCACAATGCAGTCAGACAGGTACTGTTCTCCTGGCAAGCGTCAAACCCAGATTCGTCCATTGGATTACCAGACAGAGAAGCGTGATTGGTCACTCCAGAGAACACGTCTCCACTGCTCTAGAGTCCAGTGACGGAGTTTTGGTCCTATAATGGATATCCATGTGTTCTGCTAAAAAGCTGAAAAGGGGCTAGCAGACTTGGCTAAGCAGTGATCGGAAAGCTAACGACAATGTGCTGGTCTTGAGATATCGTCAGGCATTATATACTATACTGTATACTAGAATAAAGAGCAGTGTGCGGTACACAGTACACACTGGTGCGGTACCAGCTGCATGTACAGTACATACATTTATCAGTGCAAAAGCTATAAGGTGCTAATTCAATTAGCTAGCTAAACAGCTTCCCTGCCACTGGAGATATGATTGAGATGGATGATTACTCTTTCCTTCTCCCTACTCTCTTCTTTAACACACACACACACACTTACACACACACACACACACACACACAAACACCCACACACACTGAGCACTTTGTTTTAATGATGGACCATTAATACTGACCAGAACCATTTAATGTAAATGCCAGCAGCCCACAATAATCTGTGTGTGTGTGTGTGTGTGTGTGTGTGTGTGTGTGTCAAGAAGAGAGATGAGAAAGAGGACAAACTGTTAGAGAAAGACATATTAGGAGATTGAGAGAGAGACAAAGAAGGAGCATGGGGGGACGGGAGCCAAGAAGGATGGAGAATTCATTGAGGTAGGTCTGGAGAGAAGACGCACTGTATACATTAAAGGGCTCATATGCAAGGCAGCTTGTTTAATAAAAGACTTGGACGTGGGAGGTAAACAATGTACCGCTCATTCTGAATTCACTGTGTTTGGGATGCTACAGCAATGCATTTGTACACACTCATCACCAAAAGAACATCCGCACCTAGAAAGAATGAGCGAACAGTGTGTAGTTTGACATGGTGAGACATG
This sequence comes from Prochilodus magdalenae, assembly GCA_024036415.1. Classification (NCBI taxonomy): domain Eukaryota; kingdom Metazoa; phylum Chordata; class Actinopteri; order Characiformes; family Prochilodontidae; genus Prochilodus; species Prochilodus magdalenae. Next base: position 174,275 of record JAMWET010002373.1, read on the forward strand.
CTAATGATTCAAGCTTCACACTCAACCGCACATGTGGCGGGTCTTATCTCTGTACCTGATGGACCCAACAGCCACCATTACCATCATCGTCACCAAAGACAGCAATGGTGGATTCGTTGGGCGTCTCCACCAAGACTAAAGCGGGACTCGTCACTGAAGATGACCCGCTGCCATTCTGAGTCACTCCATGACAGTCTGGTACGACACCACTGCAGTCTTTGGTGATGGTGACGTGGTGTTAAGGACAGTCGTGGTGCATGTAGTCCTGTGTGGTGCAGCTGTCTGCCAATGGTGTGCACTAGCAGGATGACTCATGGAGGACACCACTGCTCTCTGGATGTCTGTAATGGTGGATGTTGGGTCAGTCAGGTACAGAGATAAGACCCGTCCTTGCCTATGTCATGTGTGTGGCCAAACGTGAAACGTGAACCATTCACATGTCTGACAATGTCAAACATATCCACCAAGTGGATTCATTCTGGGTGCAGTTATTTGTGGAACTGGTTTTTGATGATGAGTGTAATAATGGGACAGGTACATGTACAGTTTGTCTAAAACTCAGAATCTCGATAAAGGTGACCAGGCTTGTGAATGCACTGTTGAATCAGCTGATCTACATGGTAAACCCAACGCTGTTGGTCTACCGTGCTAGTCGCCCAATGCCATACCAAACCCTATTTCTATACATCAGCTACTCCCTACATTTGGTGATGAAGGGACCAACCGAAACGTCCCAAACTGATTCAAGTTTCACACTCAACCACACATGTGACATAACAGGGGGCGGGTCTCATCTCTGTACCTGACCGACCCAACAGCCACCATTACCATAACCATCACCGTCACCAAAGACAGCAATGGTGGATTCGTTGGCCGTCTCCACCAGGACTAAAGCAGGACTCGTCATTGCCATTCTAAGTCACTCCATTCCTGCCCTTACAAACGTACCATTCCTGAGATACATGGTGTGGCTACACCCACAATAGCCAGCTTCACCATTTCATGCATATGAGGAACTAATGTCTTTTCTGAGGCATCATTACGGAAGTGTAAATCTCCGGTGTTAATAGTTTTTGTCTGACAGTCATTTAGCCCTGTGTGTGTTAATGTATGTAATCCTGCCATTCTCACTGTAAAGCCTCCATTACATGCCGTTAAAGAAGAGCGACGAACGACCGGCCTCCACAAATCCCCCTCAATCCTTCGCAATCTCTCCCACCCTGCATCTCTCCACGCTTGTCCTTTAATGTGCCTTCGCTTCTCTTTCTTTCTCATGAGCCAGGTTTCCATAGCGCTGTCAAAATAATTTTATGCGAACGACTGAAATGGCACCGAAAACTTCCATCAGCTCTGCAGAGGAGAATAAACCAGGCAATAGTTCCGGAATGAACCTCAGTGCCAACAATATAACAATATAATGTACCAGCTAACCCATCCATACAAACGCCAGCGTCAACCGAGCTAATGCTTTCCCGCCTTTACTCAGAGTCATACGCAGAGTCATTTGTGCCTTCGCTTTATGTTCAGGCAGCAACAGCTGCCTCGCTGAAGAAGACCCAGAGATGGAATGCTGTACAGTCGGTAAGTGTACACCATGAAGAACATGCATGGAAATGAAGAATGGAGTGCACCCCTGGCTTCAGTATCCGGTATTGCCTCATTTGGCAGGAACAACTTCATGTGGGCGCTTCCTGTAACTGTCTACCAGGAGAAATCTTTTCCCAGTCTTCCATGTAGAGTTGAATGTGCTCCCAGCCCGTTTCAAACTCCCCCACCCATACAGCATTCCAACGGGATTCAGACCTGGGCTTGGATGTTGACAGTGGTCGCCAACCAACCTCCACCAGGGTTTAACTCCAACCTGCATTCTACATCTTCACTTACCTAATGCTAGGAGCACATTGTGTGTTTAGGGTTGTAGTAACTTCAGGCTCCTGCAGGTGGCGCTGCACAAGGACGGTGCAGCTATAAATCCCTGCAGGGTGTGAGTGACGGGATCTGATTGGGAAGAGGTGGTACAGTGCAGGGAATGTCTCGTTCCATGTGTGGAAAATGGCTCCAGAGCAGATGTTAATGATAGGCTAAAAGGAGTGACTGCATTTGGGCGTGGCCAAAGTCCATAGTGTGGAGGAAGTAGCTGAATCTGCAGGTGTATGGAAGCGCACGGTCATACCGGTCTACCAGCAGTGGCTAAAATCCCAGTCTACAGGGAATTCTCCTCGGAATTGTGCCAGGGAAGGCATCCACCAAATCTGGACCAACTGACCAATTCTCTGATGTGAGAGTGTCTGAACACTGATGTGGCCTACACCCAGAAACTTGTCCAGCCCATGCCCATCCAGTCCCAGCTGTTATTGGAGCTGGTGGAGGTACTGCACGCTGGTAGGTACGGTTCAGTCAAAGGGGCCCGGTTACTTTCTGGTGAGCTAATGTCATGGTGGAGACGACCAACAAATCCGTGTGTGGAGGCACCGTGGTCAGCACCAAGATGAACAGTTTGTTGTCACACGTCCAGAAGGCCTGGTGTCACTCCACCTCCACCCCTACCGCACCATCTGCAGGAACTGTGTGAGGATGTTCAAGCTGCATGGGATGGATTATCACAGGACACCATTAGGAACCTCTACAGCTCCATACCGAGACGTCTGGCGTGTTGGGTTAGCAAACACGGCGGCCCGACGCCATACTGAGTTACAGACTTCTGTATGTGTAGCTCAATAAATATTGATCATATCAGTCTAAATGTATTCAATTCAATTCCGCTTTATTGTCATTATACCAATACAGGGCTGTACAGTATAATTATTTATTGATCCTGGTGACCTTTATCGTCCTTCCCAACAGACCTGCACTCCCACACCTCCTTCTGGGAGCAGATATTACTTTGATGAGGAGTATATGATACATGAAGGGTTAATACTGGTAAACCTCCTGTTCAGTACTCAAACCTACCAATCAATAAATCTCTCTCTCTCTCTCTCTCTCTCTCTCTCTCTAATTTAGCCACCTCCTTTCTTTGACAACACCTCCATACGTCTTCCCTCCCTCCAGCCCTGACTCGGTTCTCTGGCCCTGTCCTGTCTTATTTTCTCTCTCTCTTTCCCTCCATCCATCTGTCTGACTGACAGCAGCAGAAAGCCAGTGGTAATAGTACCTTGGCAGAGTGACAGAATGCTAATACGCTCTCTCTCTCCCTCTCTCTCTCTCTCTCTCTCTCTCTCCTTTTTTAGGTCCCTTTTCCTCTTATCCCTCTCTCCTTCACTTCTCTCTCGCTCTACATAACCTCTCTCTCTCTTTCTCTCTCTCCCTCTCTCTCTCTCTCTCTCTCTCTCTCCCTCGACTGCACGCTCATGCACACGTATTGGTATTTTGATTAGAATTCACTGATCATAACCACACGCCCAAAGGCCGATAAATAAAGTTGAGAGCACTGTTGTGGTAATAAAGTTAATACATATTAAATAAAGGATAAAGCTGATGGATGGGGGAGCAGCCGTTGGTTAGTGCCTTTCTCAGTAGAGTCGCTCTCTCTCTTTCTCTCGGTGCACTAAGAGTGAAACGGCCCTTCTAGTGCTGCCTAGAGCAAAATCAAAATCAAGTGCACTGCAGACAGAAGCGTTTGTCTCTGAATGTGTGTAAACAAAGAGTTAAAATCCCAGTCATACGCCGCGTACATGACGCTGCCCTCGGCGTACAGTTAGCGTAGCCACTTTCATAACCCCCCAAAAAGGAGGACATCATAAAAGAGGGCATCATAAAGGGGGGACAGATTTAAGATCATATCCTAACCTAAATAGCATACAGTACATGATGCTGTACTCAGCTAACTGGGTGGAGTGGAGCTTGCTAACAGACTAGCATTCAGAGGGCTGACCTGCGGTTAGCTGGTAGGGGTGTCACGATGTCACATGACCTTTGTAAACCAATGAAATGCAAGGCATGTCTTTTGACACAAACGTGAGCCAATGGCACACATGGTATTGTTGGCAAGTGAACATTTTGTGAACACTAATAGGCGTCCGTCCAGGTACTGCACCGCACGGAGGACCGGGAGTTGAAAACCCGAACTGTCCGGCCTCAAACCCTTTAGATCACATCCTGGTTGTTTCAACAGAGAGAGCTGCTGCATGTGCAAGGCGTGTGACGAGCCGCATGGCGACAAGAGCTGCCTAGCGGTACAGCGAACAAGTTCAGCCAATGAGCGTACACAGAACAAACCCCTTTCAAACACAGAGCGGCCGCTAATTTAGGCTAACTAGCTAGACCGCTAACTAGGACACATGATATTCAGCTTGAGCTCTAAGCAAAAGAGTATAGCTTCATGTTTTTCTACTATTGGCATACTGAAACATCAGAGCCACCCCACAACCATTGAGCAGGGAGTTCCGGCGCGGTGGAAAAGAACGTGCACGTGGACACGTAGCGTAAGGCTGTGCAGACCTGTGGGACCTAAGCTAATTCATATTGAGGGCGGACGCAGGCACGGCACCGTCCCTGGCGTCCACATGCTTTGATGCCAGCCCTGGAGTAGTGCTGTGCTGCCGGCGGTTAAATCACCACATGGACCGGCTGCAGTGATGTCACTTTGACTGTGCGCCACATGTCGCGTCCACATCTGCACTAGATAAGAACCAGCATAAGAACATGGGCATTGCTCCAAAGGTCATGCGGGTGTTTGAAGCCCACAGGACACATTTTAATGTGTGTGTGTGTGTGTTTGTGTGTGTATATGTGTGTGTGTGTGTGTGTGTGTGTGTGTGTATATTGTGTGTGCGTGTGTGTATGTGTGTGTGTCTGTTGTGTGAGTATGTGTGTTGTGTGAGTATGTGTGTGTGTGTGTGTGTCTGTATGTATGTGTGTGTGTGTAGTGTGAGTATGTGTGTGTGTGTGTGTGTGTGAGTATGTGTGTATATGTGTGTGTTGTGTGAGTATGTGTGAGTATGTGTGTGTGTGTGTGTGTGTGTGTTGTGTGAGTATGTGTGTGTATATTGTGTGTATGTGTGTGTGTGTATATTGTGTGTGTGTGTGTATGTGTGTGTTGTGTGAGTATGTGTGTATGTGTGTATATGTGTGTGTTGTGTGAGTATGTGTGAGTATGTGTATGTGTGTGTGTGTGTATGTGTGTGTATATTGTGTGTGTGTGTATGTGTGTGTTGTGTGTGTGTGTGTGTGTGTGTGTGTGTGTTGTGTGAGTATGTGTGTGTGTGTGTATATTGTGTGTATGTGTGTGTGTGTGTGTGTGTGTGTGTGTATTGTGTGTGTGTGTGTATGTGTGTGTTGTGTGAGTATGTGTGTTCATATATAACTCCCTCCTCCATGTCTTTATGGAGCTTGCTCTGTGCACTGGTGTGCGGTCATGTTGGAACAGGAAGGGACCGTCCCCAAACTGTCCCCACAAAGTTGGGGGCGTGGAATGGTCCAGAGTCTCTTGGTCCGCTGAAGCATTAAGAGTTCCTCTCACTGGAACTAAGGGGCGGAGCCCAACTCCTGAACAACAACCCCACACCGTAATCCCGCCTCCACCAAACTTTACACTCGGCACAGTGCAGTCAGACAAGTACCATTCTCCTGACAACTGCCAAACCCAGACTCGTCCATCAGATTACCAGACGGAGAAGCGTGATTGGTCACTCCAGAGAACACGTCTCCACTGCTCTAGAGTCCAGGGGTGGAGCTTTACACCACTGCACTCCACGCTCTGCACTGTGCTTGGTGATGTGAGGCTT
>JAMWET010002374.1:0-10000 GCA_024036415.1 Prochilodus magdalenae
GATCCCCCTTAGCCTCACCTTCCCTTGCCACCCTTTTCCTCCTCCTCCCCTCTCTTCTCTCCACCCTCTTTTCCTCCCTCCCTCTCCCTCAACTTGGCCCACTGTTACCCACAACTCCTTCCAAGATACCCTCCCCCCCCCTTTCTCGTCTCTCTCCCCCTTTCGCGGGGTAGTAAAGTATCCTTACAAGCCAGCAGCCTGTCCCAGCCTCCTCATTACCAGCTTGACTCTGACCTTCCGTCACAAATCACCTTTTCCCCCCCCAATCTCAACAAGATCTAGCTTTCCCACCCTAGAACCCTAGAGTTCGTTCCACCCACCTTTGCCACTTCCTTCTACTTTCTTATTTCGCCCGCCCACCCTCCCATGCCGCTCCATTTCCACCCATCCGGTCCTACCCGTTCTTTCGGCTCGACCCCCCTAAGACAGCCTCGATAGTCGCCATGTAAATGGCACCCTCCTCTCGTCCGAGTCACATACATCGGTAACAAATAATAGCAGCAGTTCTCCTCCTACTATGAGAAATTTTACCTCGTCAGCTCCATAACACCCATGTAAAATAATAAATAAGCCACCATTTGCCTTCTGCTGCTTTTCCCTTCCCCCTTTTCTCAGAATGATCCTTGCCAGGAATTTAACTCTGCCTCTTCTATCTTTCATCCACTACCAAAATGTACAATATCAAGGGAGCCTCCTTTTAATCGCAAACTCACCGTGAGCCCTTCCCACAAATAAAACTAGTTTTGCAACTGTTCTTCCGCCCCCGTCTGAAAGCATTTTTTTTTTTTTAGTGAGATGTGGTGCGAGGGCTTGGTGCCAGAAGTAGTCCTAGAGAGTAGAAATATATACCGATTCATGTTAATTAGATTACTCTTGATTGAAGTACTTGATGTCATCATTAGGTAATTCTTCATTCCACAAAACATCTACATGTCCACAAAACATACGCTTAACTGTCATTACAAATGAGTGCATGATCGAGCGCTTGGCCAGGACCAGGTTCACCTGGTCAAACCAGTGAGGATAAGACCAGCTCAGGCTCCTCTCACCTTGCAGATGAACTCGATCTCCTCTCTCTCGATGTCCTTCACCACCATGATCTTCATCTTGTTCAGGAAGTGAAGAGCCAGGTCGCTCAGGGCATCTCTGGAAGAGCCAATATACAAACACCAACAATTAAAGAGCCTGTATGCAGCATTATGTCCGCTGTGTACACTTTAGTGTTGAGTGGGCTTACACACAAAGTCATTTCTCTCACATTAATCAGCAAGGTCTCGAGATTAATGTGTCTGATAGAGTAAAGGAGTTCTGTTATGTTTGGCCTTAGCCCAGCTGAATCGCATCTTGTGGCTTCAGGGTTAAATGGTAGGCTATAATTACAATAAGCTGAAAGGGTCATGTTTGTGACACATCAACAATGAATTTAACACACAGTCTTTTTTTGCACCTTTGGTTCCATATAAGATAAGATAATCCTGTATCGATCCCACAGTGGGGAAATTTGCAATGTTACAGCAGCACAGAGGAAAGAACAGAAGTGTCAGGGAATATACAAATAATAAATAAGATCTATATACAAAAAAAAGAAAAAAAAAGAAAAGAAAAGAAAAACATATAATACTAAAAATTTAAATCCAGAAGACAGCAGTTTTATTGCACATAATGAAATCTGCAATAAAAGTGCTCCACATGGTCTCCACAAGGATGGGTGGGTGTGTCCATCTATCTTGTCTGTCTATCTTTTATAATATTTTTGCACCATAATACCAAATTCAGTTTTCCATTATATGTGCCCTTTAAATTACACCCTAGACAGTACTAGCTGAAGATCCAGGTGGAAAATGGCTGATACAGGCCACAGGACCAGACCTCAGTAACTAAGCTTGAGTCTCATATCAACTAGTCATAAAATGTAACGCAGAAGTCTTTACTGAATGCTGTGAATGAGTGTTAACACAGATCAGATTTTTATTCCCGCATGTGCCTTTTCTAATCGTAGCTGTGATGTAATTTGTGCAATTAACACTTGGCTGCATTAACCTTCAGACCGGCTTCCATCTCATACCAAACGCTACTAATCTAATTCCAACAACCATCATGCTCTTTTCAGCCCATACCTCAGGATGGATTTCTGGATGAGCAGGACGTTGCAGCCTGCCTTCTTAATCTGTTTGATCAGGTTGAGGATGTAAGCTCTCTCCTCCCGGAGCACTCGGTCCATCTGTGCGTAGTCCGACACCACAATCTGGTTGTCCATCTGGCCAGACATATAAAAAAAAAAATAAAAAAAAAAAGGAGGAAGACAGAGAGAGCATGAGAAGGCTTACTGAGCATCACTTTCATAACTTCAGAGCAAATCGAGTTCTTAAAATAATAGAACATAAATACAAATATACACAAATAATATCTCCACCTTCTTTAGTAAGGATGGGAAAGAGGCACTTCAGTGGCTGGTGTTCTGTATAGTTGTACAGACATACAGGGGTTGGACAGTGAAACTGAAACACCTGGTTTTAGACCACAATCATTTATTAGTATGGTGTAGGGCCTCCTTTTGCGGCCAATACAGCGTCAGTTGGTCTTGGGAATGACGTAATACTGGTCCTGCACAGTGGTCAGAGGGGAGTTTAAGCCAATTCTTCTTGCATGGATAGTGGGCCAGGTCCACTACGTGATGCTGGTGGAGGTTCGTCCTTCTTGGTGGTATTGCTTGACATTACCCTGGATACCGTGGCTCTTTGATTGCATCACAAAAGGAACTTGCTGTCTTGGGTCACAGATGCGCCAGCAAGACGTGCCACCAACACAGTCTGTCCGCCTGTTTGAAAACTATTGTTATTTCGCGATGTCACCCATAATGCTGTGTGCATTGCACGTATTTTGAGCAGGAACTGTGCTCTTACCTTCGCTAAACCCCGAACGTCACATCTGTTAGCTCAAATTACCTGGTGCACACAACTGGTGCAATTAATGAAGATTGGCCACCCAGGCTGGTCACCCAATCGTTACGCCATGAAGACCTCCCACACTAACATGACAGGTGTTTACAGGTTCTTCCCCACCTCCCTCCTGTCTCCCCCAACTACTCTCCCCTGTTGCCTCCTTTCCTCACGTTCCCTATTCCTACCTCTAGCCCTAATGATAAACAATCCCCTACTACCAGGCCAGCCCGCTCTCCACCAACACTCCTGAGTCTACAGTCTAGTCTAGGCACTCCCCTCTTTTATACTGCCACGCTGTACTTTCCTGTAAGATCAGGGGGGTGAACCATCACACAATTACAGTTCCAGTCCAACCTACAAATGGCCTCTTAGGTCAATATATCACACACGATGGACGCTACGTTTCACACTTGCCTCTCGCACCTCCTTTGTAAGGGTACTCCCCCAAATCTGAATATCGGCTTTAATGCAACACGGATCTGATCTGATCTTTTCAAACCAGATATGAACCACTTTCATGTGACGCTCCTACAGATCCACCACTTCCTCGGCACACCTGAGGGGAGTCCCAGATCCTGAATGCTCGACGCAAACTGTGTCTGGCTGTGCTAATATGCTTTCAGCGTTAACATGCGGCAGTAACGTCTAAACTAACAAGGAACTCTCGGTTCATACACAGTACCCTTACAATCCCGGCCTCCTCCTTCCTGTCTCATCCCCACCAGTCCCCTCGCCCCCCTGTCTCCCTTCCCCCCCCCTCGACTCTCCCCATTTTCTCCACCTTTGAGCTTTCTCCTCTTCCTCCCTCATCTTTTTTCTAACCGTATTTGTAAACCAGCTGGAGGTGCTGCCCATTTGTCTGATGTGCATACAGGTGTCATTCCAGGGCACGAGTACCATTTACCCCATTACATTGGAATCCACACCTACACGCACTCCTCCGCCGTAACAACCACCCTTTACTCTATACACGCCCCCTACCCGAAACATGACCTCCATCAAGCTTAACCTGTATCCTCTGAACGCAGCTAACCCGAAGCTAAGAACGGCCAGCAACAGTCGCCAGGCAACCAAATTCGTTTTCCTGTAAAAAATCCAAACCCCCCCTATTTCCCTCCCCTCCCCCCCCCCCCTCCCCTCTCGACCACCCCCACCACCTTTCCCCAAACTCAATATAACATATTACACAAACACATGAGTGTACAAAAATCCCAACAATCTTAACTCCTCTCTCTCCCACACTGGAACCAATCTACCTCCCACTTCACAAACACACCTCTTAACAACAAACAAAAAAACAACAATACAAACCTAACACACAAAAATAAAAGAGAGTCAAACAAATAAAGGCCAACAACACCTCAATCCCCCTTCAAAAAAATAGAAAAAAAAAAAAAAAAAAAAAAAAAACAAAAAAAAAAAAAAAAAAAAACAAACAACTAAATAAAAACAAAAAAAAAAACAACAACCCAAAAAAAAATGATGTAATAAAAAAAAAAAAAAAAAAAAAAAAAAAAAAAAAAAAAAAAAAAAAAAAAAAAAAAAAAAAACATAAAAAAAAAAAAAATCAAAAAACCAGTATGAGCAAAACGCAGAAACCCCGCACAAACAGTCGGCTCAAAGCTTTCGAAGGACGGTGCGTACGTACATCAGTCTTTGGAGGGGACAGGCAGAACTGGATGAGGCCGATCTTTGCCTTCTCTACACGAGTCACTCCGGTGTTCACTCTCTGAGTCAGAACCAGTCCGTCCACCAGCTCGCAGTCATCTATGGTTCCACTGTTAACACCAGCACAATGCAGTTAGGCAGTGAAACTACACAACCTCAGGTAGGTCAGAGAGATATAGGCCAGAGCCAAGTCAAAGCAACAGTCTCAAAACCACTACACACACACACACAGACACCAAAAAAAAAAAAAAAAAAAAAATTATATATATATATATATATAAAATAATTACGTAAAATTAAATAAAAAAATAAATAAAAAATAAAAACATTTATTTTTGAGCACACAACTGCTCTGATCAAACTTGAGCAGCATCAGGTCTGTACAATGTACGATTTCCAGTACAGACATCAGCAGGAACTATACCCTACCCTTTAATGGTTGGTCACTGCATGTCTGACAGGCCTCCCATGCACCCCCCGACACGGAGTTCATTCTTCTGTCCAGGTCATTAGTTTGTGCCCCCCGCTCCCCCCATTAGTTACCCACTCTTCCTATCCGATTGTTTGCCAGATTTTAAATGTTTCTCAGACCATTTTATTGTCACCCGGCTGGGATTATAGATTGCTTTGCCAGTATTTAAATCTTACCATTTCGAAAGCCCTTGGGCTTCTCGGTTGCGGGACACCGGACCTATCTATAAAACAGCACCACCGCTCGGTTTCTGCCATGCACTTGCTCAAGACGGGTAGCTCCTCCCTTCCGCCCCCTCCCCTTTTCCTTCTCTCTTCCCCCTTCTCTTGCTTCTCTTTCCCTCCTCCTTTCTTCTTTCTTTTCTTCTTTTTCCTTTCCCTCCCCTCCCCCTCTTTTTTCCCTCCTTCTCTCTAGTGTGGCAGACAGGTCAACTTCTAAATATAAAACACTCCACACACAAAGCATAATGTCTTATTTACCTGTGGATATACACATAGTATCACATTGTATATGAGTGTGTGTATATGAAATCATTACTATATCATGTCACTGTTTTTTTTTTAAACATTGTATTTTGTTCTTTGTACAAACTCGAATAGATCTATCTATCCATCTCTGCATTAGACTGAAGTTCATAAATTTAGGGAAAATAAAATAATAATAATAATAATAAAAAAAAAAAACAGGAACTATGAATGCTACTTACCCAAGCTTCTTGACGATGTTGATATCACGAAGATCAACGCTGGTAGCGGTGGCCGGGTCGATGACCCTCATCACAGCATCAACGCTCATGGGGGCCAACAGACTGGAGTACTGCGATACCACTTTTGAACACAGGGACGTGGTGGCGCTGTTCAGCAGAGTCTCGCGGTCACTCAGTTCTACAGGCTGGCTGATGGACGTCAGGATCTCCACACCTTTATCCACTGCCTTCTGGAAAGACTCAGAGATGGTGGTCGGGTGGATGCCTGCAGAAATGGGTAAGAGAGAGACATTTGGAAAGTTAAGTGGTGAACTGGAGAGGGGCGGCAGACATAGTAAAAAACAAACTGAGGGTAAAGGTTAAGCTCAGACTCAAACATCAGCGACAGTCAGCCATTTCCAAACTGAGGATGTACTACTTTTGAAGACAGTGTGTTACAAATATTTGGGGGGGGGGGTCAACACTAGCACAGATATGATGATGTATGAACTGTGAAGGACGTACCTTTCTGTAGCAGCTTAGCACAGGAATCCAAGAGAGCTCCAGCGATCACCACCACAGATGTAGTGCCGTCACCAGCCTCAATGTCCTGAGCCTTGGCGAGCTCTACCAGCTGAGAACAGGAAACGTGTAAATCAGTATTTCTATGGTTCTTTCTTTCTGCACATCCCTCCGCAGGGACAAAGACCCAAGCACAATGCAAGTGCAGTACACAAATATATAGATAACCATGTTATTAAAACAGAGCCCAATCAATTAACAACTTCATCAAAGACTCTTAGTATCTCACCATTTTGGCCGCAGGGTGCAGAACCTGCATCTGTTTGAGAATGGTGGCTCCATCGTTGGTGATGGTGACATCTCCTTTCCCATCCTGGATCTGCAGCATAAGGCATTATAAACACAAACTCTGAACATCAGAGAGTCTTTACCCCAAATCTCCAGCCTCTGTACATTCTGTGTATATATATATATATATATATATATATATATATATATATATATATATATATATATATATATATATAGTTAGTGTGTATATTAATGCTGCCCTGCTGTAGAGTATTAACCTGAGCCCCACCACAAACATTTCAACCCATAAAGGTCCCGACATGCTGTGCAAATGATAAACTTGAAACTCTAGACATACAGAGACTGTGGGACACTTACAGGCAGCTAACTAAAGTCACAGCGGCTGTGCATGTGAGAATGAGAAAAGGGAAGAACGACGTACCATTTTGTCCATGCCCTTAGGGCCGAGACTTGTTCTGATGGCATCTGCGACAGCTGTCAAACAAAGGCAGGCAAAGGGAAGAAGCGTCAGACAGAACTTCAGCAGATACAGGATGGAGGCTGATCCAGTTGGGCAGCTTCAGTTCAAACTGAGCTGCAGCATCACTGTACATGAAGCTGCCATAGGCTAAAAGTGAGCCGGCTAGTCTGCGGCCCAGCTCAAACCCCATGTTAATACTTTCCTCTAAATCTGAACGCAGAGGAGTTCAGTGATACTCCAGCAGACTGTAGATAAACACAGAGGTACAAGCGCTAGTGCACACAGGTAAGCGGACAGCAGGAGGAGAGGTGAGCCATGATGGCAATACTATAGCCCACTTCTGGCTAGCTGTGGGAAGCTAGGGGCATGGCTCCCGCTCCCAGCACTTACTATCACACTTCGTTGGAAATGGGATGGTAAAGTAAATGGGATTTTAATAAGGATGTACACCGGTTTAGGGGTCTTCAGCTTCCACCCTAAAAGAAAGCTTTAGAGGTAAATAAATGAAAGAGGGATTCAGGTTTTACAAAAGGAACCTGAAACAAGCCTCAAATGACCAAAAGTCATTTCAACTTTTATTCATTTCAAGATGATATTCCACATCACATATGATTATAGGAAGCATTGGAGCTGGGAATTCTATAGCTACGGGCAGAGTTGACCGATTTGGGCCGAATATCTAACGGTCATTTTTCTAACCTGTACTGTGATTGGGAACTGAGGTCTATGCATTCTTTATCAGCATCTGGACTTTTCCTGGCTTGTTGTGGATGTGATGTCACAGCACAGGGATGTTTGTTTGCGTCTGGTTGATCCAACTCATTGGCGAGCTCTGTGTTATTAGACTTCTATCCCCCACTCACAGTGTGTAGATCATGTGGACTATACCTGCAGCTCTTGCCGTTTGAAAACTGCCATTTCAGTGTACTGAAAAGGTCCGTCTGGGGAAACGTGATATAAGCAGGGACGGGCCGAATCGGCATACCTGACTGACACTACAGTGAGCAGGGGTGTCCTCCAGGGGTCATCCTGTTCGTGCCAGCACCACTGGCAGACGGCTGCACAACGCAGGACTACACGCACACGGAGCGTTACAACGACAACACCACATAAGCATCACCAAGGACTGCAATGGTGTTGTGCCAGACTCTCAATGAATGACAACAAATCCGTGTGTGGAGGCACACAGGATGTCCAGAAGGCCTGGTGTCACTCCACCTCCACCCCTACCGCACCATCTGCAGGAACTGTGTGAGAATATTGAAGCTGCATGGGATGGATTATCACAGGACACCATTAGGAACCTCTACAGCTCCATACCGAGACGTCTGGCATGTTGGGATAGCAAAGATGGCGGCCCGACGCCATACTGAGAGACAGACTTCTGCATGTGTAGCTCATATTGATCATATCAGTCTATATGTATCATCAGTTATTGATCCTGGTCACCTTTATCTTCCTTCCCAACAGCACGGCACTCCCACACCTCCTTCTGGGTGCACTTGTAAATGAGTAGGGTTAAAGGTTAAACAGTTTAATATTAAAGTCACAATTAAAATTATAAGTGGGGTTTGATGGGTTAGACCAATCAGACACACTCTGCTATGACATCACAACCATGACTTACTGGCAGCCTGGATGGCTAAGCAGTGGGGACATCCATGGCAAAATAACAGGCCGAAATCTCAAATTATGCGAAAACTCTCGCAATTCAAATTTACAGTCGCAATATGAGTCAAAGTCGCAATGAGAGACTTTCCTCCAACCGCTCCTCCTTATAAACGAGCAGACCATGTGAACAAAGGGGGCTGACCAGAGCAGCAGAGAAGACTAACGGTATCTGTGATGCGAGTATGCCCATTTTGGGGGGTCGAGGGTGGGGCCGTGGGGGTCTTGAGTATTCATCATGGATGAAAAGGGTGAGGTCTGAGAGAAAAGACTGGAATGACGCATAAACAAACAGAGATCGAAGCTTGAGCCAGCTTTTTGTTCGAGTTCCTCCGTTCCACCTTAAACGGAATGGCACTAGGATGCAACTGCAGCGCCCATTTAAGGTGGAACGGAAATCAAAGCGGGGCTAAGAAATAAGGGGGTCTGCACTGAGACAGAGTGGACTGCGACTGGACGCACCTTTCCCGGCGCTGATGTTGCTGAAGCGGATCTGTGCGGGCTTGTCTCGGTCTACATACGCCCCTCCGTTAGCCTTCCCCTTCGGCGCCGCGGCGGCTTCTGGCATCTCGGCCTAATTTCGTTGAGTCGCGTTGGTGGACGGTCCCAGGAATCTCTAGGATCAGGCTGTGTGCCGCAGGGCCGGTTCTATGGCTCGGATGGGCACAGATTTAGGTTCGGTCCGTGGAACCTAGTAGAACGTTCCAGAGACACCGGCTGCGACGAGAAAGAAAGAGGACCGGAGGGAGCGCGATTGGGGCGCGGGAAGATGACGTAGACGAGCGACTAAACACATGCCCGTCTCAAATGCCTGGCGCGTTCCAATCGGCCTACAAGTGCTCTGTACACTTGAACAATAGCTGTGTTGCTTTACAGATGTAACGTGAATGTAAATACACGCTGAGTTACAAACAATATATAAACTTATACAGGAGAAATAGGACACATTAGACTGTATATGGATAAATACATATAAATACATCATGCTCGTATGTTAAAAACAAAACACACAGATGTGTTGAAGCAGAAATAGGAGCCAGAGTTCATTAACTACATTTCCGTAGTGTAGCACTGCAAACGCTCTTCTACTGCACACAGCAGCGAGGGAAACAAGCCCCCCAACACTAGCTGGACACGACCAGGATGCAGGAGTGAAAAAACTGAACCCTGTGATGAACTATAGTGAATAGGCAGGTATGCAATATATAATAAGGCTGTGCTTGGGCAAGAATGTGGCTATACGATACCCTTCATGATGCAGGGATTATGGT